>CM035150.1:90751421-91127081 GCA_020205605.1 Panax ginseng
CACTTGGAGCTGGCCAAGTAGCCTAGCTAAGCGGAGAGATTTTAAAATACTAGATCACACACCATACTAAGGTATGTATAAAATGCACGTTCCCTGACGGGCATCTAAAAGGTGTGTGCCTTAGTAGGTCCTATGTAAGCTCTGGAACTAAGTGTAAACATTAACAAGTTCTATACAATACATAGTCAGACTGAGAACTTCAAAAATGTTTCACAATCTCATCGATAATCAAAACTATACTTATTTCACAATTCAAAATCATATAATACCATTTCACAGTTCAAAACTAAATATTTGATCTGAAGTTTGAAATAGAAGAACATATCATTTTAATTTAAATGGAAGCCTTAAACAAATTTTGAAACAGTACATTTAGGCATCCAAGTAATTACGAAGGTATACATAAAAGTAAACGATAATTTAAAAACACTAAATACTTCGGAAAATCACTTACCTTGATATTGCGAAACACAAAATTAATAGCTGAACAAATCCTAAATATAAATTGTAGAACAAATGAAAAATCATTAGGATAAAATATCCCAACTCAAACGTATTTTAATTTATATCTTACACACACTGATACCTAATATTTAATTATTTTTAATTAAATTTGAAACTATAGCTTTAAAATCAAAACAAATATTTTCTGTTATTAGTTTAGAATTCATTATGTTATACTTATAAATTAATATACTTACATAACCATTGCATGCAAAATAACAATACATATACACATAATTACAAACAATACCATGGCTTCCATGATCCATAACCTATAATATAACCATATATATATATACTCGTAAGTTTTAAATACCTACAGACACCACATATATATTGGCACCCACTGTGCTTGTCACACATCCAAATATGTATTTAAAAATTAATCCTTTAGTTGTTTCCATATATCTAGGTTAAATAGTTCATACAGTAATATAATTACAAATCTATACGCACTATTGATACAGTAAACACCTATATTAAAATATAAGTACACATTGTTTAAAAAAATGACATAATAATTTCTTTTATTTATATTGAAAATACATACATAACACCAATTTTATTATCATTACTTTAAAATTCTAAAATTTTCATATATGATACAAGTATTATCTCATAATTGAAAAGAAAGGTTTAGATTTATCTATTTGAGTTTTCTTCTTTTCTTCAACTCTGTTCTGTAGTACTCCAAAATTAAATAGTTTTTACATTCTTCTCTCTCTCTAGTTATTTAAATATATTTAATTCTTTTGCAAAATAGCTTACCAAGTAAAAGAGTCCTTTTTGAAATTAAAAAATCGTTACATCTTAACTGACTTATCCTAATAGGTTTAAGATATGTACTAATAATTACAAATTACTTTTCCATTATCTAATTGTATATTTATTTTTTTTATTTTTTAAAAAGTCCGGATATTACATCTATAATATACAATGCATTGATTACGTAATCATACATAATGTGTCATTTGTAATATAGTATGCTGCTAAGATAATCATACAAAATGTGGCATATAACATGTTGCTGAATGCTGACATAATCAGCATTTCTTTGAATTTGTCACTTTTGAGCATATAATGGTAAATGGAGCTGTCAAAGTAAGTGCCATTGGAACATCACTTACCACGGTTTGAGGTGCTGATACCGGTTATTGTAATTTGTTTCCTCGTAATTGACAGTTATATGTGCAAGAGAATAAATAGATGTTATAAATGAAAATTTTAAATAGTTTGTTGCTATTATTATGGCTAGTCAGAATCTTCTCAACAATAATTCAGGAAAAATATTGATGTATTAAAACTAGTTCAGCAGTTTTTGAATGACTAGAATAGGAATGGTTTGTTTGATGATGAGGGAGTGACTATTTCAGGTGAATTTTCAGAACAAACATCACAAGGAACTGTGTGGGTCTTAACACCTAGTAGTCAAGCAACCCCTCCTCAATCATCTGGACAACACAGTGAATCACAGCTTGAGGCGATGGAATGCACTGCAACTGAATCAATAGTGGTTGGGGAAACTGTTGAAGTTTCTCTCGAAGAGCCTAAAGATGTTGATCCACTGGTCAAGTTTCTTCCACCACCACCGAAAGTCAAATGCTCTGATGAACTGCAAGTGAGTGCCTATTAATAGATCTACTTTAGTAGTTAGTTTAATTGAATTTGTGTTAACAAATTAACATATTTTTATCCATTATATATATATATATATATATTTATTTATTTTATTTATTCTTCTACTTGACTTGTTACTGCAGGAAAAGATTATTAAATTTCTTTCTCTGAAGAAGACAACTGGAAGAAGCTTTAATGCAGAGGTGCGCAATAGGAAGGATTATCGCAATCCTGATTTCTTGTTGCATGCAGTGACGTATCAAGATATTCATCAAATAGGAACCTGCTTCAGTAAAGATGTATTTGACCCTCATGGATTCGACAAAAGTGACTTCTTTGATGAATTAGGTCACTAGCAATTCTTTGCTTTCTTTTCCTATCTGCCTATCTATTTATCCATGTCTTTTTGTCCGTGTCTAATTAATTTCATAAGTTTGTGATATGTGTGCAGTACATCTGTTTCAGTCTTGTTAGAACTTTTGGGAGTTTGATTACCTATATGCTCTTTTGACAGGCTCAATTTCTTGCATTGCTATACTGATTGTCAAGCTGAGTTTTGTTTGATCCTCGTTATCATGGATACAAACATGTGTTTCTTGATTCTTCCATACTGTTGATAGTTCCCAAGTTTTGATATATCTACATTTTTTGGGTGGATGCTATCATATATAGATATTAGACGTAATTAACAACCATATTTGTCATGTCTGTTCTTGGTGTAGAGGCTGATATGAAGCGTGAGATGGAGAGGAAGGAGCAAGAAAAAAAGAAGAGTCAAAAGGTTGAATATATTTCTGGAGGAACTCAACTTGGAACAATTGTTCCTATGCCAAAAGTTAACATGCCAATTCCAGGTCTAGAAACTATCTCATCATATATTCATATTTGTTGAAATGGATTTCAAGGATTTTCCGTTTATGTTATTAACTTATTTTCCCAGCTGGTTGTCTCAAAGCGAGTTATGTCCTGAATTTTTTTGGTCGGTTCCTGGCTTCTACAGGTATATCATCTGTGTCGGGTGGTGGGTTACTTTCAAATACTGCTCCTATTGATTCTGTAGTTCGGGATGGTAGGCCGAATAAGAAATCAAAGTGGGACAAGGTTTTCATCCATGTTTATATATTCTGTGTTATTCCTTTTCCTTTTTGAAGATATGAAGTACTATTTTGCAAGTCACCATCATTTTGTAATTTATTGTTTCAGGTGGATGGTGATCGAAGGAATCCTTTGGCCACGGGTGGACAGGATTCTGTGTCTGCGGTAGTGCTATCTGCTCCTAATGCTGGTACTGGATACTATGCTTTTGCGTAAGTTCTATATATACTTTACCAGTGTATCTCCTGGTATTCATGTATTATTGCAGGTTTTCCAGTTTTTTGATGTACTTTTCAAATGCATTATATTTCCATTTTTTTTTTTCCAGATTGCAGTTAAAATTCCATACTTTAATAATCAAGGTCATATTAATAAATTCATTTTTCCGTCATTCCATTAATTATTAAACTACAGGATTTAACCAAGGGCATAAAAGTAGATCCATCTTTCCTTATTGAAATGACAGTTGATCCCTTTTTCAACCTTGTGAATGTGATGAAGTGACATTGTCTTGTAGAACTGAACAATGAACCTACCTAGTCTTAGATTTGGTTATTTTCCAACATGAGCAATTTGCTTTAAATTGACGTTATCACTAGTCACATTAGTCAAAGCCTTTCATTTTACACCCAATTACAGGCAGCAAAGACGGCGGGAAGCAGAGGAGAAAAGATCAAGTGAGAAGAAGTTCGAGAGAAGATCTTGATACACCCATTTTGTAGGTTATGAAATAAAAATGGATGGAATGGCTGTTACCCAATATAATAGGCTCTTATATTTATATCCCTGAGATAAATCATAAAATTTGTACATGGTGTCACTGACAATTCATTTCTATGTTGATGGCATAAGTATAATTTCTTTTCTTGGAATTGGCTACATTTGTAGTGCCCGCTTTAAATTTACGAATTGTTTCCTCTATTATACTTTGTTAAGTCGTCAAATTGTAACCAAATAACACTTGCAGAGGAAAATGGTTGTAGCAAATATTTTCCATGTTTTGCACTTTTTGTGATATATATATACCACACATTCAAACATATCAAGCATGGGTGTAAAAATATTTATATGTTTTTACTTGGCAGAAATGGCAGGCCAGAAGCTGGGAAAGAAAACGGGTTAAATCCTTGCTCAAAAGAACCTCAATTAATTGATTTTTTTTTCAAATTAACTAATTGAACTAAATTTTATTTACAAAATTAAAGGACTATTCAATTCAACCATTCAAATTATATTCCTCCAAATTAAGTTTAAAAGGAACAATATATAGTAGAAAAAACATAAATAACACCATAATACATAGAATTAAAGGACAATACATAGTTTACAATCATCCAAAAGATTGGGTACCAAAATATACTGTTGATGAGCAAATCCAATGTTCTTGTATTTAGATAGGAGAATTTGAAGTCACAAAAGTTACCACCACCTTCATCTCTGATAGCCCTACAACCCATTGACAAACATTACATTTAAAAAGACGTTAAAATTGTTAAAAATAACTAATAAAATTAATAGAGTTACAAAACATAATTTACAAGGAGTACTTTGATGTTTCAAGTCTGTCCATGATTCACAAGGAAATGAAGTCTAATCTTCTTGAGTGCTGCCATGACATCTTTTATGTCGAACCTCTCATTAGGTGAATCTGCAGAGCAACTCAAAGCCAATTCCATGATAGATGATATACAACTTACCTTCAAAGTTACGTCACCATCCTCTGGTTTTAGCAAGTTTGCGTCAATAACTTCGACGAGTGAGTTAGGAAATGAAGTGCTTACCCAATGCTTTAGGCTCATATTTTCAAGAAATTGTTCATCGCTGGGTTGACTTCTTGTAAATATTTTCATCAACATAATACCATAACTGTAAACATCACATTTCTTGGACACTAATCCTTTTGATCCATACTTTGAAAACCGATCCAACATCACAAAGCAACATGGTAAACAAAAACGTATTTCGTAAAACTTAGCAGAAGAATATATATATTTGAGCCAAGAAAAAATAAAATTAATAAGATAGAGGGTCACCTGGTGCAATATATCCAATTGTGGCTAAAGTCATGTTTGTGCAATATTTTCCCCTTCTCCCAATAACTTTGCTATGCCAAAGTCACTCAGACGTGCAACCATATCTTCATCTAAAAGGACGTTGTTGGGCTTCAAATCACATTGAACTATTGTTGTTGAATAACCATAATGAAGATAGTCCAAAGCACATGCCACATTTATCATTATGTCTATTCTTTGCAAAATATCTAAGAAATGATTGTGAGAGTACAACCACTTCTCAAGGCTCCCATTCGACATGTATTCAAGTACTAATGCCTTGAAATCAAGGTTAGAGCAACCACTAATGACTTTGCATATATTTTGGTGGCGAAGGTTGCGCAATACTTCACATTCTACATCGAAACTCTTGAATGCTCCTTCAAATTGCAAATTGAATACTTTAATTGCAATGAATGTCCCATTCGCAAGTACCCCTTTGTAAACCGAACCAAAGCTACCCATGCCAAACAAATTGCTTTCACTAAACGCATCAGTTGCTTATCGTAATTCGTAATATGAGATTCTTAAAGGGGCAATTAACTGTGACAAATCAATTTGAGATGGAACCTTACTTTTCCTTTGAAGTCGTATCCACACAAATACAAAGGTCAAGGTAACAAATATTGATGCCGTCACTAGGGAGATATATATAGCTAGAAGCACTCTTTTTTTTTCTATGCGATCCATGATGAATAGAGTTGTTATGACATAGTGGGACTTGAAATCGAGAAGCACCACACAATGCTTCATTAGACATGAAAGATTGACTGGTGAAGTTTTTGAAAGGACCTTCACTTGGAATTTCTCATCTTAAACTATTAAAAGCTACATTGAAGTATCGAAGATGAAAGACTGCCTCTAAAGACTTGGAAATCAATCCAGAAAGATTGTTATGGGACAAATTCAAGTTTTCTAAGCTCACTGAATATTTAAATGAATCAGGAATAGGTCCTTGTAATCTAATATTTGCCAAAGAAAGATTAACCAAATTTTGGAGCCCGCCAAAGATGTTAGGGATGTTCCCAGAAAATTGATTATGTGACAAATCTATTAGCACTGCAGCCTTCATATTGCTCAGTTCAATAGGTAGATGATCACTAAAAGAATTTCTGGATGCATTGAACTCCAAAAGATCCTTTAGGTTCCCAAGATGTGTTGGTAATCTAGAGGTCAATGCATTGGAATTAAGATAAAGATATCTTAGAGAAGTAATATTTCCTAAGCATTCTGGCAATGGACTCGAAATTTTGTTTAGTTCTAAGCGTAAACTGCCCAAGTTCTGTAATAGACATAGATCATCCGGAATGGATCCTTCAATCTTGTTTTCAAACAAATGTAATCTTTGAAGGCTCGACAAACCTCTGATTGTTACAGGAATTTTTTTAGTCAATTCGTTGTAACCTAGATATAATTTTGTAAGGCTACTCAAATTACCAATTTCACTGGGAAGGATTCCCCTAATTCCGATCATTTATGCACGAAAGTCTTCTAAAGCTGTCGAGAAATTTCCGATGGAAGCCGGAAGGTATCCATTTAGAGAATTATGTGAAATATATAAACGTCTCAAGTTTCTACAATTTGTCAAGCTAGTGATGAAGCTGATTTCCGAAGATGATTTTTCAATGACGAAATTGTTCTCCTCAAAGGAGAGGATTTCGAGGAGTTCCAAATTTCCTAGTGAATTGGGAATTGTACCGGAGAATTTATTACCAGAAATCATTATACGCTCTAGTTTAGTAGCATTTGAGATGGAATCGGGCAAAATCCCTGTGAAATTATTCCCTGCAATATGAAGTGTTGTTAGATTGGGTAGTTTGCGGCCAATATCGGATGGAAGTTTTCCTGAGAGATGGTTGTCATTCATTTCAATGACTCCTATTTTGGAGAGATTGAAAATTGAGTCTGGAGTACCCGTAAAGCTATTAAAAGCTAAGCCTATAACCTGTAGATTATAAAGATGGCCAATCTCTTGGGGAATTGTACCTGCCCAAAATTAATTTGAAATAAAAAAAAGAATTAATTATTGACAAAAGCATCTGGTAATCTTTTTATATTTGATATTAATTAAATACTATAAAATATGATAGTTAGTTATATGATATAGTTCTAGAAGGAACTAATATTAATTCCTATGAAAAAAACCATCTTAACCAATATTAATCTATTAATATTACTAAGATATAGGAATATATAATTCATGTAATATATACAATCACTAACTATAAGAATTAATTATTAATTAAGTTTGGAGGGATTGAAAATTGAGTATGGAGTACCTGTAAAGCTATTGGAACTTAAGTGTATAAACTGTAGATTATAAAGATTGCCAATCTCTCGGGGAATTGTACCTGCCCAAAATTAATTCAAAATGAAAAAAAGAATTAATTATTGACAAAAGCATCTACTAATCTTTTTATATTTGATACTCCCTCCGTCCAGGATAAAAGTCCTAGTTGACTTTTTGCGCATATTAAGAAAGATGATAAAACACTACAAGAAAATGGTCTATCAGCGACCGCTTAATAGTGACCGCATATAGTCGCATATAGCTATCAATGATCAGCGTCAGTGATCGATAGTCGTCAAGATAAAATCTAGTCATTGGAATGCACATCAACACCCTATTTATTAATGAATCGACTCTATCGGCCGATCAGAAGAATCGCGAATCAAATGATAAATTCGGTCGCTAAGCTGAGTCAGCACGGTCCAGGGCCAAAGCTGACGTGGTCCACGTGGCAGCGACCACCATCAGCGACCGCATGCGGTCGCTGATGCCCTCAATATATCGTCAAGAATTAAGTAATAACTCATCAGCCGACGCATCGCGCCATTGATATGAAAAAATAAAAAAAATAGATTTTTGTTGTTTTGCAGAATTCCCAAAAACCTGTACCTGTTTTGTACCTGCTTTATCCGAACACACAATCACAACAATATAAACAACATTCACAACAATATAAACATCATTCATCGTCCACCAACATACACCAAACTAGTATTTAAACCTTTAGAACCCAATATGAATTGAATAAATATAATAACATTTCAAAACTTGTTTAAGTAACATACAAACATCCAAATAATGAATATACAAGTACAAACTTATACTATAACTACAAAACTGATCTAAAGCAGGTACGTCAAGCATCATCGCCTCCTTGATCACCCTGTAATTAACAAAATAATAAAACAAGTTACAAATATAGTAACTATGTTGATACTGATATATATTACGACAAATATATACAACAAATTGATTTTATACCTCGCCGCCATCCCCATGTCGTCTCTCGTTGTCATTGCCGCCATCGCTTCAAATTTAACTCCTCGTGATCAAGAGCCCCAGATGCCCGCCAAAATATCTTTAAAAGATTTCGATCTCGACATATAGCTTCCTATAGTCGGTAGGAGTGTGAATAAATTTGGATGACTCGATGATCGTGGAAGATTGGGTAAAGCAGAGTCGCTTAAGCCACTAAAGGATGGGCATCGCCGTTGTCCTCGACCTTTAATGTAGTTCTTCTTCACAACGGACGCCTCTCCAAACTCTTTGATCAATAGTCGACGCGGAGTGCCTTCGAGATAAATAATCATTCAATAAACACTTATAAGTATTCTCATTATCATGTTAACAATTAAATAGTTAAAATAAATTCGTAAGCATTGATAAACAAGATCAAGTTGTTAAAACTTATTACCGCTTATCCGGATAAAGATCAAGTGAACCATCACGGGTGGCCACGTACACATCCAAACCCCAATGGATAGGTGTACCTTGAGATCGAGACTCCTATACAAAAAATAAGCACAATATTACTAAGTAAAATGTGATATATTTTCTAGAATTCATGATTGTAAACATATTAAAACTTGTAAATCGCACCTCGACAAAGGATATATCAGCGCAATCGTGAAATATCGCCATCAGTATGTCCCTTTAGCCTTTTCGCCATCCAGCACACCCAAGGATCTGCTGGTGGAGGCGGTCTTTTCGTCTTTTCACCCAACTCTCGCTCTCCATTGGGCACACATCTCAAATTTATATGGATCTGGTGCACCACCGTGGGTTATGCTTGTGCATATAATTCTTTCCACGGCCCGGATGGTCGATCTCTAAGATTGTGAAGGGCTTTTTATCTTTCTTTGTTCAAATTGTCTTTGGTGCGGATCGCGCACTTCTGCCAGAATAATGTTTGTATCACTGAAGCCTGCACGTCCTCCCATCTATACCGTTTTTGCAAATAAAACAACAACAATAACATTACTAAACAATTATCCTTTGAATATTATATTATATGTCATAATTAAAAAAACATACCTGAAATTCAGGCCAAACAACATCCTTGTGGATTTATAGGTGTGCTCACCAATGTAATCACAAGTGTGTAAGCCAATTCTCGTAAACACACACCGTGATATGCACACTTGACGCGATCTTATTATCTAAAAAATACTATAATATACAACAATTTACATCAGCGATAAGTAGATATATTAAAGCAATTTATATCTAAGTTATAATACTTATGAACATTTTTCAAACTTATACTTATACCGTGTGTACTCCATCCAGCTAACATACCATAAGCTGGGAAGTCACTTATAGTCCACATAACCGTCATTTCTAAGGTTGAAATTTGTTTTGGTTGCAACATCCCAAGTCTCGTACTTCATCCTCCCACAATACCTTCAACTCGCCTATAAGAGGTCTCAAGTAAACATCTAAGTTCTTTCCGGGACTCTTGGGACCGTGAACCACGAGTGAAAAAGAAACAAGTATGGTTTGTTTCAATACATATCCAAGGAGGTAAGTTATGCAAGTAACAATCACAAAGCCAACATGAGTACTTTTAATAAATGAGTGGCCAAACGGATTGAAACCATCTCATGGACAATCCAAGCCTCACATTTCTAGGTTCCAATGCAAACCCGTAATGTGCTATGTTGAAATCTTTCCAAGCACCGCCCATCTCGGGAAGATTTAGTTCTCCATCTTTAAATTTGGAGATTTCGCATGCCAACTCATATGTTCAAATTTGTTCAAGAAGGCGTACAATCTTTTTAGCCGATGTGTTATTGGAAAATACCTTAGAATCTTAAACGGATACTTGATTTTTTGTAGTCACACCTCTTTATTAGGCCTAAACCGATCATGACCGCAAAATGTGCACCTTGTCATCTGCTCATTTTCTTTATAAAATAACATGCAATCGTTGGGACATGCGATCGATCTTGTGGTATCCAAGACCCAACTTCTTCACCATTTTTTACAAAAGTAATAGTTACTGTGCAATTTTTCTCTCGTCAGAAACATACTCTTAATGGCCTTCAAGAGCGACTCAAAACACTTATGGCTCATGTTGTGATCACCTTTGATGTTAAGTAATGTCGCCATCGCAGACAATGTAGTGTGTTTGGTGCAACCATGCCACAATGGCTCGCTACCCTCGCCTAACAACTTAAAGAAGTCTTTGGCATCGAATTCATAGGTTGCTCTCTACTGCCTTGTTCCCAATCAAAATCAGCCCTACAATATCATGAACCATTTCATTCATACGATGAGTACTTCTTCGCCTTAATTGTGTACTTACGTGATGCCACCACCTCTTCTCTCTCCCATGTGCCCACCAAAGATTCTTCGTAATTTCTCATGAACCCGTAAACAAGTAAATGATAATTTATCACGCCTCTGTCCATATAATTTACATTCTTACACTTCAAACATGGACATCGTGATTCATGCGACTTACCATTCATACATTCCGGTGACTATACGATAATCCAAAAACCCTTGGCAACCAAATTCTAAATTCAAATTGAAGATTTATCTAAGCACTTGACTTTCGTCGTGCCATCCAACTACTGGCGAAATAGAGGTCCATGATACCACTAGTACTACTACTACGCATAATATTATAAATGTTAGCATATGACTTGAGCATACTTGTAACCATATGACTTGAGCATACTTGTAAGCATGCATATGATTAACATTTAAGCATACTTGTAAGCATATGACTTGAGAGCATACTTGTAATCATATGACTTGAGTATACTTGTAAGCATATGATTAATATTTAAGCATACTTGACGTTAACGAATGAATGCAAATTAAAGCAGTATGAAAAACTTTAAATGTTATTAAATTTAGTATGAGAAACTAAGTAAATGCTACTTAGTTTAATAGTTATATTATATCATGTTATTTTATTTTAATTTGTTTTAAATTTGTTTTTATTGTTTATCGTAAGGTGAATATGTAAGGTATTTCATTCATGCTAGCTTTATATCGAGTTTGCTAACTCATTTATACAACTTTTGAGTATCTTGGAGATTCATTCATATCAACTAAGTGTGTTAAGGCGCTTAACATGTTTTAAGATTATACCCCTCACTATTCCCTTTCTATAATCTTTTATGTTTTGGGATACCACAACTTGGTTGAGCAATTTATAACTTTTATAACATTTTGTAGCTTTATTCTTATATACATAAGTGTTAAATACCCTTGTTTTTTCTTATATAGCCAAAACAGTCTCTTTTATTGACCAAGTGTGTCTAGTTACCTTCTCTGTTGCACTAACAGCCCCTAGCATTGTCTATTTTGGCTTAATGTTTTTCTAATTAACAACCAAGCTTGGCTTGACCTCGTGAGGTTTGGCTAAGCTTGGCGTGGCTCTCACGGCCTCACTACTTTAAGCCCACCATCACCTCCAACATCCCCTTAATAGGCTCTAGTGGATCACCAATAGGCTCGTTAATATATACATACATGTTCGCAACTACCCGATCAATAAAAAATTTGGCCGTAGTCTCCTTGTAATATGGGATCTAGCCACACGCATTTACTTTACATGTATATAAGGTCATTTCTAGGCACCCAAGACATAAACCAGAATCAATTATTAATAATCAGATCCAAAAGAAACAAAATCTCCATCCAAGTATCGGTTGAAAACTAGATAGAAACTAAGATTATAAAGCAAGAAACATTCAAAAAAGTAATAACACACGATCAATTAAGAACCTCAGAAATATTAAAAGATATGCAACTTAGATCTAAAACATAAATAAATATCGCTATATATATTTTTTCCAATTATAAATTTTACAATTAGTATGATTTTAAATATTTTACAATATTTATCATTTTTTAAACTAAAAATGAAGAAAATTCATGTATTGACTTCAAAAAAATAATTATCATTGTTTTATATTTCGGAACGGAGGAAGTATTATGTATCAATCAATTATAAATTAGTACTACAATATTACTCATCAATTAAATATATTATGGTCCTCATTAAGTTGCTGGTAATTTGTGTTGATGAGTTGGTGACTCGTCAAATATTTTTGAAAAAATATATAAACAACATATATGCCCTCACACAACTCATTTAACATTGAGTTCCTCTAATGACAATGTTTACTCTATTAGTACTACCTTATTGCAATATTCAACTCAAAACAAATCGATTAAAGTATAATAATCACAAGATTAGTATTCTGTTTAAGGTATCAAAACAAATCTATTTAAATATTTTACAATATTTATCATTGTTTTTCCATAAAAAAAAGCACGGGGGCCATCAATTAAAATTAATAGTAATGTACATAAAACACAATTGGTCTACTTTAGAGATTTAGGGATTAAGGGGTTACCGACGTGGTGCAATGGCAGTGGCGGTGTGGTGGTACCTCCTCCCGGTGGCGGTGGATCCCAGATCTTGGTGGCGGTGGTCAAGTCTCTTCCCTTCTTCTTCTTCCCCTTTTCTCCTCTTTCTTTGTCTCGAGCTCCTCTTTTTTTTTCTTCATCCTCTGGTCGAAATGAGTGAGTGATCAAATCTGTTAATATTAAGTTTGATCAATGATCACATCTCTGCGACCATATCGGTCGTTGATTTTAATGACATGGATTTATCATCCGCGATCGCACGCGATCGCAGATATTAAGTGGTCGACAAAACCTTGGCGCCAATATTTCCACCAAATTTTGGGAGGCAATTTGTACTAATGATCATGAGCGTCATTAAAAAAAATATAAATACTAGATTAAATAATGGTCACGGATGGCGATCATGGGTTAAGATTAATATCAATGATCGATCAGATGGTGCGATCACGATAGTATTGGTCATCATAGGTCTTTTTTCAGTAGTGAAATGACAAAATTGTCCATATTAAATTCTCATTTAATTGCATAATTTTCTGTACATTACTAGTGATGCTCCATAAATATGCATAGAGAATAGAAATATAACAATTAATAATAAGGATATTATAGGCAAATTATTGAAAAAAATAGATCATTTAAGGTAAGTAGACATTTAACTTGGGATTACCTAAAATAGTAATAAAGACTTTTATCCTGAGACGGATGGAGTATTAATTAAATACTATAAAATATGATAATTAGTTATATGATATAGTTCTAGAAGGAACTAATATTAATTCCTATGAAAAAAAACCATCTTAACCAATATTAATCTATTATTATTACTAAGATATAGGAATATATAATCCATGTAATATATAATCCATGTAATATATACAATCACTAACTATAAGAATTAATTATTACTAATTAAGTTTGGAGAGATTGAAATTGAGTATGGAGTACCTGTCAAGCTATTGGAACTTAAGTCTATTGTAAGGCCTATTATTTTGAAATAGTAAGGGGTTGATTTGATTAATGTTGTTAGTTATGGGTAAAATGCGCAAATATTTTTTAAATAAGCAAGTGGTTATAAAATACTCATTGTTGTCGGAGAATATTCGTTTGGTCGTGGAATATTCTTACCGTTGGGAATATTTGTATGACTGACCACAGCCTTGCGTAAAGACCCCAACTTATTATAAATAAAATTGAATTTTCCTTTATTCATTATTCTAAATTAATAAGGGTTAATTTGATATAATTCTTTGTTTATGGGTGAAATGTGCAAAGTTTACAAAATAAGCAAGTGGTTATAAAATATTTATTATTGTTTGGGAATATTCGTTTGGTCGTGGAATATTCTTTTTTATCCGGAATCTCCGTATGACGGCCAGCGATCATTAGTGGGCCCTATAACGGAAAAACGGTTGGATGAAGAAAAAACGACAAAAGATTGAGTTTTATAAATAACGACGTAAATTGTTACCGATTAACACCGCTGAAGTTACTTCGATGGTTAAAATACAAATGTACACGTGGTTGCACAAAGAAGACATTACGGTATTACATAATATTATTGAATTATTGATCCTTACGTAAGTAAGGCACTACTCAATAATTGTTACGAGAGAATTCGCTCAATATTATATTTTATTGATTCAATAATTCTTTGCGTTGATATTTTGTATTCTCATTGTTTCAATAATTGTCATTACACAAGATTTTCCATTATCAAATCAATAATTCATATTATTTGAATAATATTATCGAGATAACATTATTGGCAATGTCTAGAAAGTTCATGCTCAAGGAGAGGTTTGGTCACCTAATCATGCTGCCAAGAAGGAGAAGTCCTTATTGAAAGCCCCTCTTTCCAGGAACGGCCGGGTTGTCGATCTTGTGATTCCGTAATATTGATAATGGACTTTTAAACCTTAGAAGGCAGTAGAATTCATTCTCTACGTGACTCTTCTAATGGATTGTCTTGCTTTACCGCATTTGTTGATCTAAAACTTGTTGTCTATTGTATTCTATTAGATTTTTCCCTGTTGAAGACTAACGATAATTTGTTGTATATTATCTTAGTCATAATATTCTTTATCGGGCTAGTTAAGCTCACCCTTTTTCTTTTTGTTCCATTTTTTTCTCTCGGGAGGTGAGAATACAGCGAGGATCGAGTTTGGGTATGGAGTGATGGTTCTAAGAAGATGTTTTAATTGGCCTCACTATTTCGTAAAATAGTGTATGAATAATTAATGAGGACTTATTTGGGTGTGTATATTGTCTGAAGACAATATTTGTATTCAAACTCACAACAGTATTATCGTATTCTACACGACATCTATATTGTCAAAGTTGTAGTTTGCTTTCTATACCATGTATTTTGGCGACTCGTAATGGGTGTTGTATACCTATTTTGGGAGCGTCACACTAATGTGGGCCCATAATAAAAAATTGGATGAAAAAAAACGACAAGTATAAGTTGTTTATAAATAACTTGGCGTGAGTTATTACCAAGTAATCTTCATTGGAATACCCGTTGGTTAAAACACAAGATGTCTGGCGTTGTTGATAAGAAGACATGGTATTGCACCAATTATTGATTCTTACGTAAGAAGGCACTACTTAATAATTGTTACAATAATTACTTTGTCGAAGATTTTATTTTATTGATTCAATAATTCTTTGCGTTAATATTTTATATTATCGTTGTTTCAATAATTGTCACTACAAAGATTTTCCATTATCGAAGCAATAATTCATATTATCCTGAATAATATTATTAGAAAACATTATTGGTAATGTCTAGAAAGTTCGCCTAAGGAGAGGTTTGGTCACCTAATCGCACGCCAAGAAGTGAGAGAATTCTTATTGAAAGCCCCTCTTTCCAAGAATCTACCGGTTGCAAGATCTTTGTGATTCTCGTAATATTATTTGTGAATAATTAATTATTGATTTATATGATGAGGAAAATATTAATTTTATGTGGATATAGATGGAAAAATTTTTTAAAGTGACAATTGTTAAAAATTGATATTTTATCTTTTCTGATAAAATAATATTTTATTATATTATTATAATATAATAATGATGATATTTTTACAATGAATATGGGATATATGAGTATATGAGGATGAATAGTATTTTTGTTGCATTAAATGATTAACACATATTTTGTGTGTCGGTGGACCCCATTTCTTGACTGAAATTTGATTATAGCATGTAAAATCGTCCGTTTGTGGATTTCGGTCAATTTCTGTTTGAAATTTGGAAAAACTTTCTTCTGCAAAGTTGTAGAGAATTGAATTTCTTATAACAATTCGCGAGATTCGAATTTTTTGATAAAGAGCTATTTATTGTGAATTATTGATGTTTTGGTATATCGGGTGTGAATTGATTTTTGGAGTTTAAATTATTTTTGTTAGAAAAATGTTTTTTTGTATTTTTTTTGACATCATTAACATGTGTGGCTGGTGTTTTTGACCAAAAGGTGGGCTAAGGAAAATTTGTATAATTATATTAATATTATATTAAATTTTCTGCTTTGGTGTTCTAAGCATTTTTCTATAAATAGGTGCTTAGGTTAAATTGAAAATCACACCGTAAACTAAAGATTTCTCTTTCTCTCTTTTTATAATATCGGCGTATTTTATGAGTATTTTAGTACTTTGAGTATTGTTATACGGTGCAAGTTCTTTCAAAGACTATATCCAAAGATTCCGATGTAAGATCTTCTTTCTTTCGAGGTAAGGGATGTTATTTTATTCGAAAATGATATTATTTCTTCAATATCATTATGCCGAAATATTGGTTGGAAATTTTTATCAAAATTAGAACTTTTTCATGTCGGAGTTACTATTCACAAGTTACTATTCATGAGTTACTATTCACAAGTTACTATTTACGAGTACTATTCACGAGGCGTGATGATATTTTTTTGTGAAATTTCTATCTTTTGAGGTCAGAGTTACTTATTCACGATACTAAGACTATTCACGAATCGACCTTTATTCACGTAAAAAAATTAAATTTTCTTTTCTGTGTCCAAGATTTTCTGTTATGATTCCTATCTTTGATTGGATCTATGTTTTGATCTTCATTCTTGAATTTTACTCCACTCTAGTTATTTATGAAGTATTTTTGAACGGGAATTGTTTAAAGTACGAATCCTTAATATTTGTTCTTTTGTTTCACTAGATTCGTTTTCTTTAAAATATTTTTCATCATCCTCAGTCCTAAATGATGATATAACTGAATATCTTTGGCCCGTAGTGCAAAGATGAATGATTTTATGATGAATATCTTTGACCCGTAGTGCAAAGATGAATATTTGATTTATGATGTATATTGATTGATGTTACAGGGATAAAATATTGATGATGAACTTTTAAATTCATAGATGATAGTAGATTTCATTCTCTACTTAACTCTTCTAATGAATTGTTATTTCCGCTGCAGTTGTTGATCTAAAACATGTTGTCTATTGTATTCTATCAGATTTTTCCCTGTTGAAGACTAATGATAATTTGTTTTACATTATCTTAGTCATAATATTCTTTACTGGGCTAGTTGAGCTCACCCTTTTCTTTTTGTTCCATTTTTCTTTCTCGTGAGACGAGAATATAATGAAACTAGTCGAAAGTGGAGTAATGGTTCAAGATGGTTGTTTTAGTAGTCCTCACTATTTTGTGAAATAGTGTATCAATAATTGTAATTAGGACTTATTTGAGTGTGAATATTGTCTAGAAGACAATATTTGTATTTAAACTCACAGTTTATGTGTTGTCGTATTTTGCACGACAATTGTATTAATGAAGTTGTAGTTGTTTCTGTACCATGTATTTGGCGACTCAGAATGGGTTGGTTGGATTGGACCTATTTTGGGGGCGTCACATCTATAACCTGTAGATAATAAAGATTGCCAATCTCTTGGGGAATTGTACCTGTCGAAAATTCAAAATGAAAAAAAATAATCAAAAATCAAAATTCAAAATGTGAGATTCTGAATTTTATGAAATGAAAGTATTCTATTTTCTTATAATTATTATTCTATTTAGTAAATGGTTAAATTGATAAAAGGTTAAAGTTAAGTGTGATATGTAAAAAATTTCAAAGTAAGTTAAGTTGTCATAAAATAATCTTGATAAAATACAATGTCTACGCTGGGTTGCATAAGAAGCACACAAGATTGTATAAGACCTTTGATTATTGATGCTTACGTGAGAAGTCACTCTGCTTTATTCAATTATTATCACAGTATTATCTGCATAATATTTATTATTATTAAATCAATAATTGAGACGACAAAGTTATTCATATTATTATTTTCAATATTGACGATGTCTAGAAAGTTCTGTTGAGAATAGGTTTGGTCGCCAATAGGAAAAAATCCTTATCGGAAGGCCCTTTCTTTCTTGGAAATGATCTGATTGTTAAATATTGTGAGCTATAATATTATTATTGATTAAGTTCGTGTTAATTAAAGATAAATTGATATTTCCATTGTGCTGGGATTATTAGTGTTAATGAAAATCGACATTTATTTCGATAATAATTGATTTCTAGAGGTTATATTGACCAATCGGGTAATTAATCGGATAAATAAATAATTAATTGCTATTAATTCACATGCTTATAACTATTTGTTCACATGTATGTACTATTGATTCACATGCATGTACTATTAGGGGAGGTGGTACAAGATTGATAATACTTGCATGACTAAATTAAAAATGGAGTTATATAGTTGGCTAATTTTCTTGTGGACCATTTGAAGCAAAATATAGGCGGTGAAAAATTTATTCATCAGTAAGAAAGAGCGCCCCTTCGTTAGGTTCTGCAACAAACTACAGGTAAGCCCTTCCACCAACATCAGTATTCAGGATTAAACATTTAACTGATTGTTGAGGAATTTCACAAGTACTTTTTTTGATACAAGTCGATCATATTTGATACTTTTAACTTCAATTAACATATCAGATATATAAAACTCAGATCCCTTGTCAGCTTAATTATCACAATCAGTGACCTCTTTTGATAAGTAAATATCATGAAATCCAATTGTAAAAACTAAAAAGGAGAGAAGCGTTAGAAAGACCATGTAACATCACTTTATACCCAAACCCTTTTTTATGCTGTACTTATAGGACAATTAACTATTTCATGAAAAAAAATTAGGACACATGATACTTGGAGAACTAGGCTAATGACACGGCCAAGGGACTTCGGACATTATGGACTCCATCGTTCCAATTATACCATCCGAACGAGTAGTTATTATCCTTCTTGCTAGCCAACCTGCTTTCTGCCACTGTTATTGTGAAGCTCTTCTTCTGGCCAACATGTTTAAAGAATAAGATAGGTGGTGTGACCTTAACGGAGAATCCCATGGGCGGTTTAATACTAGCAAAGTAAACACTCTTACTGCCGCCAACATTTGTGACTGTTCTCCTGACAGTCATTGTGCCATTGAGCTTAGGGATAGCGATGGAAGGATAGTTGAGATTGTAAGTTGCAGGTGGATTTTTCGGACATTTATAAACTGGATCGACAATTTTAATTCCACTGCTGCAGAGGAAGAGAAGATAGTCGGTGTGTGAGGCATCGTATACAAGTCCAGGATCTGCCGCCTTTTCTGGCCTGAAATTACCGGATCCTAACTGGAAGGGATCTGCCGGTGTTTTCTTAGATGCATCAGTTATTGGATTACCCTCGTTATTAAGCCGTCCCGCTGCAAGTTAGACATGTAAAGCATTAGAAAAACACTATTCCAATGTATTAAATCCTAAAAAGAATCAAGAACCATAGTTATCCCATATAAGGATATTTCCATGGTATTGATTAGGCACGCGGAACGAAATAGGTACGAAACTATGGTGAAATACACAGGTTTTTACGTCCCTGTATGTCGCTTTGAAATGATAGTCCAGTTGGCAGAGCACATGGCAATAAGAGTTCTAAGGTAACCCTGGATATTTCTCAATTGTTGCGTACCTGATGTCATAATAGCAGATCTTATTGCAGCACTGCTCCAATTAGGGTGCACTGCTTTAAGAAGTGCAGCAGCAGCAGCTACATGAGGGCAAGACATAGAAGTTCCTGAGATAATGTTGTACTTAACAACTCGATGATCGTTTTCCAGTTTTGTAGGGGGAGATGCTTCGCTCCACGCTGCCAAAATGTTGAGCCCTGGTGCCGTGATATCAGGCTGTCATTTATGCCAGAAAATCAGAAACAATAACACCAGTTAATCAAAAAGTATAGGCACTCTTTTTCCTTGAACAATCCAGAATTTGAAGTGTCAAAATTTTAGCTAATTTACCTTTAGAATATTAGGTGAGATTACGTTAGGGCCCCTACTGGTGAACGCAGCCATGTAAGGTGCAGGTTTAGTATTCAATACTGTTCTTGGTGGGAAGATATAAGCCATTGGATTCTTAGTAGAGTTTATGTAGTTGAGAATTTTAATAGCGCCATCTGAATCAACTGCTGTGGCAGGAAGAACATGAGCATCAACTGATAACTCGGCTCCATTTGCCAGACTATTTCCTAATATATAACCAACACCCCCTGCCCTTTTCACCTCCTCGCCTTTTCCAACTCTTGTTCCATTTCCTCTCAAGCAAAACACAATCTTCCCTTTGGCCTTTTGAGGTGAAAGAGATCCTGGTAAGCATTGCCTGCAATATTTCAGTGCTTTAGATCATATGAACAGAATAAAATGATTAAATCCTTAAAAAAAATTGAATAATAAGTACCCTGCTGTAGAATTTTTAGGCACGTCAGAGTTAACTACTTGTGCTGCATAAACTAGTGGGTACATCTTTTTCTTCAGCTTGTATGGAGTCACTGTTTGTCCCTAGTATGTTAATACAAAGAAAAATTAATAAAACATACAGTTAACAACCAATTGCTTAAAAAATACTACTTCGTTTTTACAAAAATTGTAAATATATTTTTGTTTCCTGATAAGTTGTTAATTAAGTAGTGACTGACATGCTAATGGAATTATGATTATATCCTTGAAAATACTGTGTCATTTATGCTGCTATCAATTAAAAGATTACTCATTTTCTTTTTCCTTTTTTTACAAATAATATTCTTTTCGTAAGACAGGGAGAATAATGTTACAATAAAAAAAGAAAAGAAAAATATGTGCAGAACGTATTCGATCATTTGGGTAGTTTAGTCACTTAAATATATTTGGACGTGCAGCAATTACTAGATTGTGCTTATATTAACACCTTATGTTTTTCATAAAATTACCTCAATTTTTATGCCGGTTCCAAGTTGAACCGGAGCTAAAAAAGACCGATCCATGCTACTTGCACCAACTGTAATGATCCACGGAGCCGGATTCGACAGCGTGGCCGCGGCAGGGCCTGAATTCCCAGCACTGCACACCACCACAATGTTGTTTTTAACAGCATGAAGTGCTCCAATTGCTATACCATCATCAGCATAAGCCAGAGGGCTAGGTGTTCCAATGGAAAGGCTCATAACATGAACACCATCCGCAATGGCATCATCCATTGCTGCTAACATGTCTTCCTCAAAGCAAGTGTTCCCATCTTCTTTGCCTTTGTGCGGAATTGCCCAGCACGCTTTGTAGATGGCTAGGCGGGCGAGTGGTGCACCACCTGAGGCCGTGCCATAGGCAAATCCGCCCAGGGCCGAGACGTGAGGGACCCTCCGGCCTGCCACCGTTGATGATGTGTGAGTTCCATGGCCATCTTTGTCACGGGGTGATCGATAATCCAAGGTTCTGTTTAGTGGGCCATAATATTTTTCGTAGCCTTTGATGTAGTACCGAGCTCCAATTATTTTTCTGCAATACTGATTATTACTCTCTTCATCCCATAATATTATGACGTTTTAGAGTTGTGCACAAGAATTATAGTATTAATTGTCTATAATACTTTTTACCATATATTAATCTTATACTCTCTTATCTGTAATATTTTTCAATGAGGAAAAATTTTAGAAAGATCGTGGTTAATTCTTTTTGATTATATAAAACGTCAAATAATTTAAAAAAAAAATAAAATCATCTAAAACGTCATATGGAGGAAGTATAAACCTTTGCTAGCTGACTGTTAGGCTTGTTGTGTGATAGTAGCATTGTTGTGTGAATATTATACAACAATGAGTTATCATCATTATCAGCTACACACTGTATGGTGACAAAGTTTACCAAAAAAATTGATAATTTCCCAAAATTCTAACATATATTGGGCGGCTAGCAGTGATCACAGACAGCAGAGAATTTGGGCATGGGGAAAAAGATAAAATAAAGTTCACAAGATGTCAGTGTTGTGGAATAAAAAGCCAAAAAAATATAATCCCCCAAGGTCAGTCTTATTTCTTTGTTTGTAATGAAATTGACAAGCTCATACGCCAACTAACGCAGGGCAGGGCAGGGCAGGGCCGGGCCAATCCATCATGTTTTCTTTTGAAAATTACTCAAACTTCTTATTTTCTTGTAAATTTAATCACATCTGTCAAAAGTCAAATTCAACTAACCATTTTTCTAATTGGTTGTCGAAAACAAGATTCTGTTACTCGTTTGATTTTTTTTTTTTTAATCTAATGATGCTTCTGTAAAAACCACCTCAGTAAAATTAGGGAAGTATTCCCTCCATCTTCAAAACATGATTATATATATATATATATATATATATATATATATATATATATATTGTTTTGAAAAAAATAAAAGTATATAAATTAAAGGGTAATTATATTATTTAGTGGGGTTTATTATTATTAAAAAAATAAAAATACTCATCAGTTTATGTAATCACATGAACCTAAGGATAAATTTAATTATTTTTTTTAGAGTGTGAAAAATATATTTTGCTAATTCTTCTGAGGACGGGAAGGAGTAAAATTTATGGGGAAAAACAAGAAGATAAATTCTCTTTACATTCTAAAATTAGATATACAATTTGATTTTTGAAGTTAAACAATATATAAACTTTAAAATTGGTATGACTCATAAAAAAATTAGAATAAAATAAATTTTGTTATATACTATACAATTATAATAAATTGTATCAATTAAAATTAAATGAATTTATATCAATTTAAAATTTAATACACTAATATTTAATTTTAAAAATTAAATTATATCTCTAATTTTAAAATATATGACGATATAGCTAGAGTGAAGTGACTCACTTGTTACAGTTTTTGAAGGTAAAAGCTTGTCCAGTTTGGCAGATTCCTCTCCATGATTCTGGAACGGGTCCCATTCCTTCATCATTGTAGCTCTTTGACTCTGGCCACAAACCTGATCAATCACAGACATTTCACGTCATTTTAGATATAGATGTATATATTCTTCATGTTTCAATAATTAAATAAATCAAATACATGCAAATTATATATATTATGAATTATTGTATCAAAATATGGAAATTAATTATTGGGGTATGGTTAAATAATTACCACTGTCCAAAACCCCAACAATAGCATCTTTCCCATATCTGGATTTCAATAATAAGTCTTGTTTCTTCATCAAGTTCAATTTCCTCGTCTCTTCTAACCCTGAAAATTCCCATGACCTTGTAGTCTGCAATGAGTACTTCTCCGGCCGGCTCTCAATCACCGATACCACTTCTTCCATTTCTGTTCAAATAAACCAATATAGTTAACAAGAATTTCAACATAAAATTACGTGTAACCCAGCATGTCATTCTTTTGAAAGACAACTCTCATATCGTCTACTTTGAAAGTTCCAAACCCAATAAATGCACTTGATAACTTTTTTAACTAATAAATATACTAAAAATTGTGGGGTATGTTTAGATATCTAAACGCATTAACCAAACAAACCTTGTGAATATATAATTAGTTGTCATTCGATTTATTTTTTTTCTTTTGGATTTACCGGATAGTTTAGAGGCTTCATCAGGAGTGAGCACGGCGGCGAAGCCATTGATACTGTGCTTGTAACTGTAGAGAAGGGAATCTCTGGCTTCTTTTTCCGTTTTCTTCACAGAAAACATATATGAATGATGAGTTTCTTCAATCTCATGCAAAGCTTTCTCTCCATTATGCTCTCCAAAGTACACTATATAGACCTGTAATTAATTAATTATAGAAAATAAAAGATTCATATGAGAGATAATATATATATACTTTTCAATATGTAGAAAATGTGAATAAATAAATAAACACCTGTGTTTCAACAGAAGAGGCTAAGAGAGGAAGAAGAAGAAGAAGTAAAGGCAAAAAGGAAATATTCTTCATAATCATTAATGCCATGGCCGCTTTATTACGGAATATACGGTGCAAAAAAATTTGAAGAGATTGGGGATATTTATAAGTTTATTCAGAAAGAAGACGAAGTAAAAGGCAAAAATGAAATAATCTTCCCCAGGGTTTAATATGGAATATACAGATTGACATACTGATTGGGGGTAGTTATAAGATTATTCCTTTATATGAATGTTGTTAATACTAATACTAATACTACTAATAATAATAGGATTGATATTCGGGTTTTCTTTAGACTTTTGTATAGTGGGCCAAACACACTGCACCAGCAGCCATATCGCTAGTGTTGAGATTATTATGGTCCAAAGAAGAATTTATGTGGGTGTGAATAAAAATTAATCCGGAAACTACAGTTTTTTTTTTTGGATAATTTATCTATCTAGTATTGAGGTAAGATTTAAATACTACTCATAGTTATCTAATCGCCGGCGGATAACTCTCCTTGTTTGTTGGATCAGTTATTTTTATTGGAAAAAATATTATATATATACATATTGTTAACGCCAGGATCTTCTGTCACGTTCCAATCACGTAAAACGTCCCCGATCCCCGCAGACAAGAAATACGCAAAACACCACAAGCTTGACTTTGCGGTTCCGGCTCGGGATAGCTCAAAAGTGAGAATTAGTATATGTTCACAAGGTTAACAATGGAGGAATGTATTGTCTAGTGTCTGTAGAGAGATAATAAATCTCGGCCAGTGTATGTGAGAGAATATGAAAAAATCAATATATATGAGAACGCACTTCTGCATCGATGACTTCCTTGCATAGGTTATACTATCTTTGCTTGGATTATTTACACCCACTACTACCCGACACCCTCCGATCCGATGTCTGTGCCGATCAGATAAAGTTTATCTACTTTTGGCCATCATCGCTTTTCATCACGGTATGGCCATGATCCCATCCACATTAATGCATGGCGATATCTCTTCAACTAACCGTCATACTATATCATCATTACAAGTCAAAGATGTAGATATTTAAATATCGATGGGTCGACCCACCGATTTGGTCTCGATATTAGAAGGACTTAACAAAGATAATAAAATGACTAGCCCAATAATGTCAACACCCAATAAAGGAAAACCCAATGGACTAATCAATAAGTAGTCTAATCCATTCGACCAAAGGGAGAAATATCACGACCCAACATTGCCCCTAGTTTTTTTTATTAAATGTAATGTTTAGTAGAAAACTATGAATGGCCCAAGATAGTTTACTAAAGGTCCATAGTAGAGAGATAATTGAAGTGTACCTAATCATTGCTCACGAAATGAAAGGAGAAGAGAATGGAGGCCCAAATCGTAAAAGCCCTATTTAATAGATATACGAACCCTTAACCCACCTTTCCCATTCAAATTCCAAATCATTACTAACATTTAATGTGACGCCCCAAAATAGGTCCATTCCACCCAACCCATTCTGAGTCGCCAAATATATGGTACAAAAAATTACTACAACTTTATTATTACAACAAGAAATCTGTGAGTTTGAATACAAATATTATCTTCTGATAATATCTATACTCAAATAAATCCTCATCACATTTATTGATACATTATTTTACAAAAATGGTGAGGACTACTAAACAACTCTTTCTAACCTTCACTCCATACCCCGACTCGATCCTCGCTTGTGTTACTTCACCTCTTGAGAAGAAAAATGGAACAACAAGGAAAAGGGTGAGCTCAACTAGCCCAAGAAGAATATTACGACTAAGATAATATACAACAAATTATCGTTAGTCTTCAACAGGAAAAAATCTAATAGAATACAATAGACAACAAGTTTTAGATCAACAAATGCAATGGAAAGCAAGAATCCATTGTAAAGAGTCACGTAGAGAAAGAATTCTACCGCTTCTAAGGTTTAAAAGTCCATTATCAATATTTTATCCTCAGAATAACAATCAATATTCATCTTTGCACTATGTGCCAAAGATATTCATTTAAATCACCACTTGGTCATGTTCATCTCAACACTGCTCATCTTTGCACTACAGCCAAAAAATATTCATCGCTTAATCGCTCATCTTTGCACTACAGCCAAAGATATTCATCAAGATCACCACTAAGGACCGAGGATGATGAAAAATATTTTTAAGAACGAATCCATGAGATAGAAGGACAAATATTAGGGATTCGCATAATGCTTTATCCACGATCGATAATACTTCATAATAAACGATTTTGAAGCGAACTCAAAAATAACGATCAAAACATGGATACAATCAAAGATAGTAGACAAAATAGACATCTTGGACAAAAGAAAATTTTCATTTTTAGTTGAATAAGGCCAGATTCGTGAATAAGTCTTGATATCGTGAATAAGGCCAGATACGTGAATAGTAACTCCGACACAAAAAGATAGAAATTTCATAAAAAATATCTTCACGCTTCGTGAATAAGTACTAAATGAATAAGAACTCGTGAATAAGAACTCGTGAATAAGAATCTTACATGAAAAAGTTCCAAATTTGATAAAAAGTTCAACCAATATTTTGGCATAATGATATTGAAGAAAATAATATCATTTCATGAAAGAAATAACATCCTTACCTCAAAATAACCGTATTTCGATCAAATTTCTATTCGGTATAGTCGATGTAAACTCGCACCGTATATAGCAATACTCAAAGTATACTCACAAGAATACGCTCGATAATATAGAGAGAGAGAGAGAGAAACTTAGTTTCGTGTGATTTTCAATTCTAACTTAGCCTCTATTTATAGGAAAATGTTAGAACGCTTAAAGGAGACTAAATTAATAAAATATATTATTATTTATTCCAAATTTCTACCCACATGTTTTAAAAACTCTAGCATGCCTTCTTTGGTCAAAACATCAGCCACCCATGTGCCAACAACCACAAAAACGTTTTTCTTATATAAAATAATTAAAACTTCCAAAAATCAATTATTTCTAACTCCTAACTTCAATAATTCATGATAAATAGCCCTTTTTGTCGTAAAATTCAATCTCATGACTTTTTATAGGAAATTCAATTCTATACAACTTTGCGAAGGAGTTTTTTCCAAATTCCAAATGTAAATTATCCAAATCCATAAATGAGCGATTTTACGATTACTATAATCAATTTTCGATTAAGAATTGTGTCCACCGACACACAAAAACATATGTTAAACATTTAATGCCACAAAATACTCTACCTCCTCATATACTCATATATCCCACATTCATTATAAAATATATCACCGTTAATATATTATTAAAATAATATATTTAAATGAATTATTTTATCGTAAAAAGATAAAATATTAATTTTCAACAATTGCCACATAAAAAATTTTCTCCATCTATATCCACATAAAATGAATATTCTCTTTATCATAATAATCAATAATTAATTATTCAAAAATAATATTACGTAATCACGATCGACAACCAAACCGCTCCTGTGAAAGAGGGGCTTTCCAATAAGGATTTCTCCTTCTTGGCGGCAAGAATTAGGTGACCAAACCTCTCCTTGATGTAACTTTCTAGACATTGCCAATAATGTTATCTCGATAATATTATTCAAATAATATGAATTATTGATTTGATAATGGAAAAATCTTGTGTAATGACAATTATCAAACAATAAAGGATGCAAAATATCAACGCAAAGAATTATTGAATCAATATAATATTGAGCGAGAACTCCCTGTAACAATTATTGAGTAGTGCCTTTCTTACGTAAGGATCAATAATTCAACAATATCATGTCAATACCGCGCCATCGCAACCACACGATATTATCAGATTTTCACCACACCAGTAACCCAACAAAGCATGTTAATCGGTAACAATAATTTACGCCGTTATTTATAAAAACACATACTTGTCGTTTTCCTCATCCGACAGTTATTCTGTTATGGGGCCCACCAATGATCAACTGGCCATTGCATTTGGATATTCCCGAATAAAAAAGAATATTCCACGACCAAACGAATATTCCCTTAAACAATAATGAATATTTTATAACCACTTGCTTATTTTGTAAACTTTGCACATTTCACCCATAACCAAAGCATTATATCAAATTAACCCTTATTAATTTAGAATAATGAATAAAGGAAAATTCAATTTTATTTATAATAAGTTGGGGTCTTACAACCTCCTCTCCTTATGAAATTTCGCCCTCGAAATTGACGTGCGCATTCTGTGCATCGAAAAGATGAAGATACCTCGCTTACATTTCCGCTTCCAACTCCCGTGTCATTTCCTCAATAAGCATGGTTTCTCCACAAAACTTTAACTTGTGGTATGACCTTCTTACGTAAAGACATGCTTCTTCCTATCCAAAATCTTGACAGTACCTCCTCGTATGTTAAGTCTTCTATTATCTCGTCCGGTTCTAACTCAATAATGTGGTTCGGTCGTCCACATATTTACGTAACATCGATACATGAAAAACGTTATGCACATCGCCATTATACTTGGCGGTGAAACGAGTCTATAGGCCACAGCCTCTATTCGATCGAGAATTTCAAATGGATTAATAAATCGAAGGTTTGAGCTTTCCTCACCTCACCGATTCTCGCTTTTTGAATAACAACTTCTTGCACCTCCTTCTTCAAATTTATCACTTGATTGTGTAGCTTTGAAGCGATTTTAACTTTATTGATAAAAGTCGATTATACTCAGATATCATCACGTGGGATACCTAGAGTTTTCATCTCCATCTCTAATATTGTAAATTATACGAAATTAGTCTTTGACAATATCGTACTCATACTTGTATACGATCTTATACTCAACACGTCTACTACCACGCTCGCTTTTCCGGATGGCATGGTCGTAACATGTCTTTGAAATGAGTCTCTCTTGAGTTCTTCAAAGCTCTTTCCACATTCCTCGCTTCATTCGAATTTTGTATCTCTACGAGTCACCACCAAGTTAATGGAATAAATGATTCGAGAATATCCTTCAACTAATCTCCGATAATAACCAACTAAGCCTGAAAGCTACGATTTTTCGCCATCGACTTAGGTTATTCTCAATCGTGACTCATATCCCAACCTTGGATAAGATGTTACAATAAGCACCTATCGGCTTACTATCACACGAATATGGCGCCCCTACGGAGAGTTTGGCTTTGCATTCCACAAAGGAAGTCATAAGATAGAGGCTCGTGTATCAACTTCTATAGTTGGGTTTTAACTCCTCGAAGTTCTATAGAGCCATTCGATATGAGATTTTAGAAATGGGTTTTGTACCGGATTTAAAGTCGATACAAATTTAATATCACGCTTCTGGAGTAGGCGAGAAATTCCTCAGAAATACGTCAGAAATTCACTAACAACAAAAATATCATTCAAATCGACGATTATTGTTCAAGTCCATAACATGGCTAAGAAAGCTTGACATTCGCTTTTTCAATAAACAAATAGCTTTGTGGTTTGATATGACGGTGTTTGACTTCAATGGTTTGGTTGCTTAAATTCAATAACAGTTGCTTAGAATATGAAAACTAACAAACTTACAAAAGCAATCAATTTGGCATGATGAGTAGTTAACCAATCAATCCCTAAAATCACATCAAAAGCAAGTATCTTTAAAGAAATAAGGTCAACGTGTAATGTGATGGTGCCAACTTGGATCGATAAGATTTCTAAACAACGGATGTAATGAAAGTTTTTCCTAATCTGAGTCTCCATAAATAGGTCAAAGTCTAATTTTTCCGTAGTCAAGTTCAAACGCGTTGGCGCAAACAAGAGAGATAAAAGAATGGGTAAAACCGTATTCTAGTAAGGTATAAACTTCGCAAGAATTATAATTAACTAACCCGTGCTAAACTCATTTGGGTTCTCTCGCATTTTGAATTTGGCCACGACAAACGCTTCTTCCAGAACCGTTGTCTTTGACTTTTCCGGACATCCTTTTGAGTCACCATTCCTCACTGGATCGGGTTTCGATACTGCATAATCTCGAGCGATGTGGCCTTCTTTTCCACAGTTGTAACATACCTTGGATTGTTGTGGACAGTTTAGGCTGATATGTCCCTCCTTCCCACATTTGTAACATCTAATCAAGCGGTCCTTCTCCTCCCTAGCATTTGTTGTTGGTCTTTGTCTTTGCCGTTGATGTCTTCTCGCCATTGTTGAATCTTCTCTTTCCGAAATTTCCACTTGAGTCACCTTTCCTATTATCATGTCCACGATTACCACCGAGTGGTTACCGCCTTTGTCCATATTCTTTCCTCCTCGCCAAGTTATCATCGCTTACGATGACTACCCCGTCAGTGGTCCCTCGGTTGAGTATACTCACTATTTCGCTCTAATAACTGAGCCATGTTGACAACATCTGAATACAGAGAAAACTTATGAGAGATAAGTTATTGACGAATCTCGGGTTTTAGACCTCTCAGAAACATACGCGTCATTCGTTCCTCATTTTCTACCAAATGAGGCGCAAACCTGGATAATTCTGTGAACCTTGCCTCGTACTGAGACACTGTCATGTTGTTATGTTCGAGTCTAATAAACTCTACCTCCTTCATATGACGAATACTTTCTGGAAAGTACTTGTCATTGAACAGTTTCTGAAATCTTTCCCAAGACATGTTAAGTGCATCCGGTCGGTACGCTTCACGATTCCCACCAAAAATCGCTTCACCACGAAACATAAAGGTGGCGAATGGAACCTTCGGCCCTCCGTGTACCCCAAGACATCAAATATCTTGGTAATTTGTTTGACCCACGTTTACGCTTTGATCGGATCTCGCTTTCCATGGAAATCTGGTGGTCCCAACTCCTTGAATCGCTTGCATTTGTGATGAATGCATCGCGCTACCATCATTTCCACCCGTATTTTGTACACGAGTCTCCCTCATTCGATTTTACATGAACTGCAAAAAGCTTCTAAACATCCCGTCGTTCTCATCATCTCGCTTTCGCCATAGCGCTTGTTCACGGGAGGAACATTGCCACTGTTACATCGCTCTCCTCGTTGGTAAAGATCTTGGCTCCACTACGGTCTCATTTACTCCATCATTAATATTCTCGATCGACATTCTCAAATCCGCCATAAAACAAGGGTTGATTAAACAAATTAACATGTCACATAATATCCCTATATTATGACCGACCAACAAATAAGCTTAGTAGGACACACTGGCAAGGATTTACTCGCCTCTCCCTCCTGGAGTTCTATTCCCCGATCTCCGCCAGAGATCATATCCTAAAGCTCGATACCAACCGTGGCGCCCCAAAATAGGTCCATTCCACCCAACCCATTCTGAGTCGCCAAATACATGGTACAGAAATTACTACAACTTTATTATTACAACAGTAAAACTGTGAGTTTGAATACAAATATTATCTTCAGATAAATATCTATACTCAAATAAATCCTCATCACATTTATTGATACATTATTTTACAAAATGGTGAGGACTACTAAACAACTCTTTCTAGAACCTTCACTCCATACCCGACTGATCCTGCTATGTTCTCACCTCCTGAGAAGAAAAATGGAACAACAAGGAAAAGGGTGAGCTCAACTAGCCCAATAAAGAATATTATGACTAAGATAATATACAACAAATTATCGTTAGTCTTCAACAGGAAAAAATCTAATAGAATACAATAGACAACAAGTTTTAGATCAACAAATGCAATGGAATAAAGAATCCATTAGAAGAGTCACGTAGAGAAAGAATTCTACCGTCTTCTAAGGTTTAAAAGTCCATCATCAATATTTTATCCTCAGAATAACAATCAATATTCATCTTTGCACTACAGTGCCAAAGATATTCATTTAAATCACCAATTGGTCATGTTCATCTCAACACCTGTTCATCTTTGAACTACAGGCCAAAGATATTCATCAGTTAATCGTTCATCTTTGCACTACAGCCAAAGATATTCATCAAGATCACCACTAAGGACCGAGGATGATGAAAAATATTTTTAAAAACGAATCCAATGAGATAGAAGGACAAATATTAGGGATTAATACAACAGGTTTATCCACGATCGATAATACTTCATAATAAACGATTTTGAAGCGAACTCAAAAATAACGATCAAAACATGGATACAATCAAAGATAGTAGACAAAATAGACATCTTGGACAAAAAGAAAAATTTTCATTTTTATGAATAAAGAATAGTCTTGAAATTCGTGAATAAGGTCAGATATCGTGAATAATGTCGATATCGTGAATAGTAACCCCCCAACACAAAAAGATAGAAATTTCATAAAAAAATATCTTCACGCTTCCGTGAATAAGACTTTGAATAAGAACTCGTGAATAAGAACTCGTGAATAAGAACTCATGAATAAGAATCAGACATGAAAAAGTTCCAAATTTGATAAAAAGTTCAACTAATATTTTGGCATAATGATATTGAAGAAAATAATATCATTTATGAAAGAAATAACATCCTTACCTCAAAATAACTGCATATTTCGATCAATTTCGGATAGTCTTTGAAAAGAAACTCATACCAGATAAAGAATACTCAAAGTATACTCACAAGAATACGCTTCGATAATATAGAGAGAAAGAGAGAAAACTTAGTTTCGGTGTGATTTTCAATTCTAACTTAGCCCTCTATTTATAGAAAAATGTTAGAGCATGAAGAAGAGACTAAATTAATAAAATATATTATTATTTATTCCAAATTTCTACCCACATGTTTTGAAAACTCTAGCATGCCTTCTTTGGTCAAAAACATCAGCCACCCATGTGCCAACAACCACAAAAACGTTTTTCTTATATAAAATAATTAAAACTTCCAAAAATCAATTATTTCTAACTCGGAACTTCAATAATTCATGATAAATAGCTCTTTTGTCGAAAAATTCGAATCTCATGATTTTTTATAGGAAATTCAATTCTATACAACTTTGCGTAAAGAAAGTTTTTCCAAATTCCAAATGAAATTAACCAAATCCATAAATGAGCGATTTTACGATCTATAATCAATTTTCTCAAGAATTGTGTCCACCGACACACACAAAACATATGTTAAACATTTAATGCCACAAAATACTCTACCTCCTCATATACTCATATATCCCACATTCATTATAAAAATATCACCGTTAATATATTATTAAAATAATATATTTAAATGAATTATTTTATCGTAAAAGATAAAATAATAATTTTCAACAATTGTCACATAAAAAATTTTCTCCATCTATATCCACATAAAATGAATATTCTCTTTATCATAATAATCAATAATTAATTATTCAAAATAATATTACGTAATCACAAGATCGACAACCGTGCCGCTCCTCAGAGTTAGGGGCTTTCCAATAAGGATTTCTCCTTACTTGCCGCAATTAGGTGACCAAACCTCTCCTGTACGTAACTTTCTAGACATTGCCAATAATGTTATCTCGATAATATTATTCAAATAATATGAATTATTGATTTGATAATGGAAAAATACGTAATGACAATTATTGAAACAATGCGATGCAAAAATATCAACGCAGTTAATTATCAATCAATATAATATCAACGAGAACTCCCGTAACAATTATTGAGTAGTGCCTTCTTACGTAAGGATCAATAATTCAACAATACTTGCATGCATACCGTGTACTCTTTCTTTGTGCAACCACGCGCGTATTACAGTATTTTCACCACCGGTAACCCAACAAAGTGTTATTTTAATAATTTACGCCGTTATTTATAAAACACATACTTTGTCGCTTTTCCTCATCCGATGCTTATTCTCATATGGGGCCCACCAATGATCGCTGCTTGGCAGTCAATTGGATATTCCCGACAAAAAGAATATTCCACGACCAAACGAATATTCCCAACGATAATGAATATTTTATAACCACTTGCTTATTTTGTAAACTTTGCACATTTCACCCATAACCAAAGCATTATATCAAATTAACCCTTATTAATTTAGAATAATGAATAAAGGAAAATTCAATTTTATTTATAATAAGTTGGGGTCTTACATTTAATGAGCCGGCCTTTAACATCGTAAATAACAAGATAATAAAAGGTAACTTTACCAACTTTGATGCTTTTACTCGCCCATTTGAAATTCGAAATACCTTCTCAACTCTCTAACTTTCAACTTTCTCTTTTCTTCTCGCAACTTGTCAACAATGGCTTCCCAAAATTCTCGAACAAGGTTCTCCCATACTAAGAACACCGATCATCGTTGTTCCGCCAAAACCCTACCGCCACGAAGAAACTTCGCCTCGAATCCAAAGGGGTCGAAAATCGATGAAATCCTCTCCCAAAACTCCCAAAACCCCTCTCGAAAGTACTACAGAGAACCGAGCGCTTCTCGCGTGCCAATACTCCTCTATCGTGGATCGAGGTTGAAGTTACAGAGGATTCGATCCGGTACCATATTCCGAGATACCCACGCGATTAGGGCTCCCAGATCCGGTGAGAAGATGTATCAACGGCGGAGGTTGACTACTGCCCTCGTGACTCTGCTGGAGAAGGGGTTCGCTTCCCTTTGCATATCTTCATAGTAACCTTGCTAGGGTTTCAAAGGTGGGGTTACCCAACTAGTACCGAACTCATACATTCACATCTTGGCCTTCGTGGCCTTCACATCACGAATCAAGTGGAGCCCTCCTGACTTCTTCTTCACAGTATACAAAATAGTACAATCTAGGGAGAAGGGTTTCAAGGCCATTAGCAAGCATTCTCCGAAGTCAGGAGAGAAGTTCGAGAGGCGTTCGCTGGTGAACACGTCTTCGAGCAACAAGGGCTGGCATGAAAAGTGGTTCTACGTCAAAGGCCCCGAAATCTCTTCCCTACCGAATTGGGCCACTGACGAGAAGATCTCTGATGACTTTGGAGACATTTCTGAAGAAAGAGAAATAGAAATGATGGAACTTTTTGACAATTTTCCCAAGGAGGAGTGGAAGTACGGACTCCTCTCGAAGCAAGTATGGTTATATGACCATAAATGTAAGTATCGGTCTATTTTATATGTATACTAAATTTTTGAAAATGCTTTTATAATGTGGATTCTAACACGAGTTGTTTTGGTTATGCAAGATATCTTTGATCAAACCGAGCTCTTTAGAGTTCAAGATTTTTTGTCCTAAGGTCTTCTAAGTCATTGTTGAAACTCATGACGACAGGTTACTCCCAAGTCGAACCCGATTCCTGAGATACATACAGATGAGTTCAGAATCGACGAACCGGGGTTCGATGAGGTTCCAGCTTCGGATGAAACCCTCCGTCCTCGCTCGAGAGAGGCAATCGTAAAAACAAGATCAACAACCTTTCCAATCCCTTCTGAAACCACCCCAGAAGTCGAGCCATCCACCACATCCATACCTCGACGAGGAGGCTTACTCGATCGTCCCGATCGAAGAAGCATCCTCCGAACCAAAAAATTGAAAAGCAAAATAACACCTCTGACCGCCGAAGAGCTTAGGGTGCCCCAATCTTCGATCGTTCCTCCTTTCGTGCCCCATGTAGAGATACAGATTGCCGAAGAGGGTGATCATGATGATGCTATCCAAACTCTGTCCAGAAAGAGGAAACGCACTCCCGACAGCTATCCGAGCTCTGCATCTGCAGCTCCTTTCCAAGAATCCAGCCCAAATAAATCTCCATCTCCAAAGCGTATACATCGAACTCGAACTCTACTCCTCCCGAAAGCAACCGGCCTTCCCTGAAAAGGTCGAGACCTCTCACGAACAACCCTTGGCCCTTCGTGTCGGGGTTATCATGCCGAGGCCATGGGGTCTCCGACTCTGTGGCCTATATTCAATGCTAACTTTCCCTTCAACCTTTTCGGGGCCTTCGTAAGGAACGCTGACGATCATCGGTTCAGTGATCACACAGACGGGAATCTACTCGATGAAGGGATGAGCTATCTGGCTAAGGTAAATAAGCATTTCTTTATTTCCTATATCTCTGTTCTTGCTTGGATATTTGGGTATTAACTTGAGTAATCTGTTTGAACATACGCAGCTAATCTCGTCTTGAGCGCCATACCCAAGGCACATAAATGGGGAAGCCGAGGAAGATTTCATGAGACAAGAAATAAACATGCTGAGATCGACCTTGACTCGAGAAAGAACTAATCATGAAGACGCTTATTCAAACCATCGATGGCCTCCAACGAGACTTAGATCGAGCCAAGATGGACTCAAGACGCGTCGACGATGAACTAAGGAGCCTGAGGATGGGTGGCGCATTCGAAGCCGACCAACAAACTTTAATCGATCTCGAACGCTTACCGGTCGAAGAAAACCTATTTCAAGGCCAAAATGAGGAATTTTCTTGGCCAACCGAGTCAGCTTGGCAATTCACCATGACGCCAATCGAAAGCCGGACGACGAAAGAGAGACATAAGAACAAACGCCACAAACTTCGCTATAAAATAAAGGAGCTTGAGGAATGGGTCCTCTTCTGATCAAGAAGAAGTGAAAGCGATTCAAGCGTAATCTGAGGATTCGGACAAACTTAACGTCAAATCATGAAGGTCTATTCTAAGGCTACGAAGACTGCCGAGAGTGAGGCAAAGAAAAACTGTCTGCTGCTCAACTGGATCCAACTTTGCTCAACTCCGAAGACGAATGTGGTGCCTAAGTGTTCTTCCTGCTTTCATTCTGACTTATATAAAAATTTGTCTGTTTAAACTTTTTATGTTTTTGGGATCATTTTGAAATTTTATATATGGAGGTTGTCAATGTTTCTATATTGGTGTATTTTTGTTCATGAATGAATAGATCGAATGAATGTTTTAGTTTTCCTGATGAATCTGCAATTTCCTTAATTGTGAACTATGTTTTCTTAGTTAGTTTCTTGTAAATAATTCAATATCAAGAAATGAACCTAAACAAAGGAATCGCTTAAGACATATAATAGTTAATGTATGAGACGAAGTGAATTGAATTTCATGGACAAAATTTAACTTAATCGAATCGAAAGGATCGAACTCAACACTTAAATAAAATAAAGTAATACATACTCATTTGCCCGGTTCAAGTGTGAGATCACCATTTGTTTACCACTAGGGTGAAACAATTATATAAGGACCAATATATAAGGATCAAGATATAAGGACCAAGATATAAGGATCAAGATATAAGGACCAATTGTGACCATCGACTTACCACCCCGGTAAAATCAATATAGATCCTTCGCTCACCACACGGGTAGAATCGACAAATGGGTTTGCCATCGAATGGCCAAAGAAGTCCTACCATACCTCCTTACACCATAGTGATCATAGGACAAATAGGACCGTGATCAATAGTGACCATTGATTTACCACCCCGGTAAAATCAATATAGGACCTTCGCTCACCACTCGGGGTAGAACGACAAATGGGTCGCCATCGAATGGCCAAATGAGTCCTACCATACCTCCTTTTACAATAGTGACCATAGACAAATAGGACCATTGTGCAAAAGTGAATGTGGATGAGCCACCAAGTCTTTCTCGTATTGAATCCCAAAGCTTTCAAGAATATCTCTCGCCAAGTGCTTTGCGGACCAACAACTTCGGGCCAAATAATCGCCACGTATGTATTTGTGAATTTCGAAGAACATACTCGACTTCCGATGGAACCAAATGTTTGAGCAATGGTGACGAAAAGGACCTTCAAAAAGATTTTATCAATGAGAACAAAATTGACACTCTTGTACTTGGTCTTCACAAGATCCGATCCGAAGGAAAGACGCCATCCGTCATCGGGTTATAAGATCTCAGAAGTAGCAACTTCGATAATGCATCTCGGTGAAATTGTTATTGTGATCGACCTCTTGATAGCTTTGTTGTCATGACGATGTCCGAAATAGAATATCCATCTCGCATGCAATGTCCACGAACTCTCCTTCATTGAAGAAGCTGCAACGACTTTGTTGGACTCCTCAACTTCTCTTTTACTATTATTAGCTTCGTAAAAGAATTGTCCGACCCCATTAATGTCAACCGACCTGGAAATGTTTACCAAGTGTTCGGTTTCCGTGGAGTGCGACTTATAGATCTACTTTCTTCGATGAGTCTTTCATTGCATGAGAACACTTTCGAGGCGAGTGCCTTTTTTGTATTCTCGGTGAATATCCTCTGTCTTCTTTTTTTCTTCTGCACTGCGCCATAGTCCCGAGAACCCTTAGGATGAGGTACCTTCTTCTGGATGCTTAGGAATATGAGTGCATTTTGTGTCTTTGAATCAACTCGACAAATTTTTAAACGGGCATCTCCGGCAAGTGTCTCATGTGGCGCAGCCCTCGGTGGATTCTTAGGCATATGGCTTTTGGATCTACTCACCATAATCCCAAGACCAATAGGCGTAATACCATCTTCTATCAATCAGAAAATGGTTGTTGGGTCTTCATCTACTCTGCTTCACCATGATCCCAAGACAAATAGGGCGGGATACCCTCTTGGTCCAATCAGAAAATGGATGTTGGGTCTTCATCTACTCGCTTTGACCATGATCCTCAAGATAAATAGGGCGAGATACCTCTTCTATTCGATCGTGAAAAATGGTCATTGGTTCTGCCTTGATCCCGGAAGGCCTCGAGACATGTCTTTAAAGTGTGAACTTCTTTCTAACTTGATCGGTCACGTCGGCACCGACCACTTCGGTATAGGATTCTAAGCAAGATGCCTTCTACCCTTTTCCGACCATGGTCGTCTTCGGCAAAAAAATCAATCTTCTTCCAAAGATCATCCTCGGGCTCTCGAACGAGAACCCTCGAAAACTCGCTTGGAAGCAGTATCAAGCGACGAGCATTCTTTGAAGGACCCAATCAATCTTTGACAGATACTTATCAGGTAGACGGGTCATAGCCATCGGCATCTCTTTAGAGGTAATCGCTGCTCTACTCTTCTTCACTATGGATTCCGACGTAGAAAGCAGCCTACAATTTGTGATTGAAAACTTCAAGAACACTAGAAACAAGCCCTCCTTCTAGCGTCAATGTTAACGCCAGGATCTTCTCGCCACGTCCCCAATCACGTAAAGACGTCCCGATCCCTGCCAGACAAGAAACACGGTAAACACCACAAGCTTCGACTACGGTTCCGTCGGGGATAGCTTTCAAGCGTGAGAATTAGTATATATGTTCACAAGGTTAACAATGGAGGAATGTATTGTGCAGTGGTTCAGAGAGAGATAATAAATCTCGGTTGTGTGTATGTGAGAGAATATGAAAAAAATCAATATGTATGAGAACGTACCTCTAGACGATGGCTTCCTTGCTAGGTTATACTATATTTGCTTGGATTATTGTGCCACCCACTACTACCTGACACCCCCTCTGATCTGATGGGCTCTGCCGACTGTATAAAGTTTATCTACTGCTTTTGGCATTGCTTTTTTCTACGGCCAAGTAAATGATCCCATCCACATTAATGCATGGCAGATATCTCGGTCAACTGTCATACTATATCATCATTACAAGTCAAAGATGTAGATATTTAAATATCTGATGGGTCGATCCATTGATTTGGTCTGATATTAGAAGAACTTAACAAATATAATAAAATGACTAGGCCCAATAATGTCATCACCCAATAGTAAAAACTCAATAGACTAACTGAATAAGTAGGCCGAATCCATTCGGTCCAAAAGAAGAAATATCACGATTCAACACATATATATGCCATACGTACGGCCGTATATCATAACGTACAAAGTCTAAAATTTAGTTATATTATCCATGGCAAAGAATTAATACCCTTATATGCATGCATAATATCATGGCAAATTAAGGGTATTAATTTACTATATATAATTGTAAAAATCAGTACTTAACTCATCTTATTAAAAAGTTGACTCATTCGCTTCCATGTTTGTACTTATCATTATAAGTTGTTAACTCTTCGTATTAAAAGATAATTCATTCTATAGTACTCTTATAATTTTATTCGTCTACACGTTCTAAGACTCTTAATAGAGTCAATAGTTTTACATAGGTTTTTCACACACACACACACACACACACACACACACACACACACACAAACATATATATATATATATAAAGGAAATTTATTAATCATAATAAGATAAACACGGTCAATAACGTTAATTTGACACATCAACAGTAGTAATTAATAATTGCTATTAATAATAACGGTATTTCACTATTACTAGCCCGCTATTATTACTAGCGAATGAGATATTTATAATTTGTCATCGTCAGATCTCAAACTATGTGATCTTTGTTTGAGGTGACTAAATTAGAAACAACATCCCAAGAGAAAGTAGAAAAAGTACACTAGTAATAGCGGATTTAAACAATCAATTACTAGTAGTACGTAGCGGATATAATTTTGTCATCATTTGTTAGCAGATTTACACAGGAGCGATGCCTTGGCCAATGGTGTGGGGTCAATTGATCCCATTAAAAAAATTATTTTATAATATATGATAAATTTTGAAAAAATTTAAGTATAATGGATAAATTGACTCCATTAAAATTTTATAAAATTTTTAATATATGGGGTCAAATTAAATTTTTTATAACTTTCTCAATTCTATATTATTACTACTCCTTAATGTATGCATCTTCTTCTAATATTTTTAAAATAAATAATAATCTAATTTATATTATTTTTATAACATAAGAAATTTAAATATTTATTAACAAATTTATGATTAGAAAGGTGTATTAATTAGGGGTCAATAAGAGGTATATATATATATATATATATATATATATATATATATATATATATATATATTACTTGTTATATTAACAATATTATAACAAAATACATGTTTTACATATGATTTAATCTCAAACGTTGGTCCTGGTTGTCATGAATATTATTTGCCCTATTTTGTTTCATAACAAATACTTATTGTGGATTGTCGCCCTAAAAACTAAAGATTTATTTTTATTTTTAAAATCTTAAAAGTGACGTCAAATTTCTAACCTACCATTATTTCTGGTTAGTGTTGAGGATCAACAAGTTTGAAAAGAAATAAAATATTCTTTAAATTAAAGGGGTTGTACTTTACAAATAATATAATTTTGATTTTGGAAGGAAAGGAAAATATCTAATGTTAATAGTTTCACTAAACCTAAATAATTTATTTTGATGCCAAATTAACCAAAGAAGAAGTTGACGTCTCTTTCCCATATTAGGTAGCTAGGTCTACTAATAAGTCCATTGTTGAGGCTTAAAATGGACCAGTATGCTTCATGGCGTGCTTGCATGCATGAAGATTATATACCAAATATTCTATTAATTCCCAAGGCTTTACTCTTATCCCTTATATATATGTAACTGACATTTTGCCGTTCTAAATTCTAATCAATAAAAATTACTCCAAATATAACTAACTAAGTGCCCCGTGCCAACACGGATTTATGTTTTAAATAAAATTATTTTAATTTATATTTATGCCATATAATTATTAAATTTATTTTTAAATTTCAAATTAACTTATTATTACTATTATAATGACGGTAAATACTTCTTACACAAACAACTATCAAAGACTTGTAAATAAGTCGTAGTTATGTGTTTTTTTATTATATAATTTCATATAGAATTTTATATAAAATAAAATTATAGTAGCATAATAAATTATCATCGTGATTTTTAATTTTAAAAGGTAACTAAATTTTAATAACTAATATATAAATGAGTAGTTTTTTAAAACATCAATTAACTAAAGATTTCATCTATGAAATAAAATTGGTAACTAAAGTTTAATCATTGATATATTTTATAATATATATTGTGCCTTTTAAGATTAATTATTATTTTTTCATAATTTTTTTCTTTATTTTAAATATATATTTATTTAAGAATAAAACTATTATAGAATAGTAAGTTACTATTATGACTTTTACTTTTAAAATTAATTAAATTTTACTCACTAATGTATATGTCATAATTATAAGACCCCAAATTTCTATAAATAAAAATCGAATTTTCTCTAATTATTATTCTTGATTAATAAGGTGGTAATTTGATATAATGCTTTGGTTATGGGTGAAATGTGCAATTTTTGCAAAATAAACAAGTGATTATTAAAATATTCTTTTTGTTCTGAATATCCGTATTTACCATGTAGCAGATCATTTGTGGGCCCCATAATGTATAAATCGCTTGGATGAGGAAAAGCGACAAGTATGTGTTTTTATAAATAATCTAGCAGTATAAGTTACCAATTAACACCGCATTGGATTACACGGTGGTTAAAATACGATGTCTGGCGTGGTTATCTGATAAAGAAGACACTCAGTATTACATGATTGTTGAATTATTGATTCTTACGTAAGAAGGCACTTCTTCAATAATTGTTACAGTGAGTTATCGCTCAATATTTTATTGATTCAATAATTGTTGCGTTCTTTAGTTTATATTATTATTCGTTTTTGATAATTGTCAACGCATGCGATTTTTCATTATCGGATCAATAATTCATATTATTTGAATAATATTATCAGATAACATTATTGGCAATGTCTAGAAAGTTCTGTCTAAGGAGAGGTTTGGTCACCTAATTGCGCGCTAGTAAGGAGAAATTCTTATTGGAAAGCCCCCTCTTTCCTGGGAACTGTCTGGTTGTCAATATTGTGATACTATAATATTATTTGTGAATAATTAATTATTAATTTATGTGATGAAGAAAATATTGATTTTATATGGATATAGATGGAGAAAATTTTTAATGTGACAATTGTTGAAAATTAATATTTTATATTTTTCTGATAAAATAATTCATTTAAATATATTATTTTAATAATATATTAACAGTGATATTTTTATAATGAATGTGGGATATATGAGTATATGAGGAGGTAGAGTATTTTGTGGCATTAAATGTTTAACATATGTTTTGTGTGTCGGTGGACACAATTCTTGACCGAAAATTGATTATAGACTGTAAAATCGCTCATTTATGGATTTCGGATAATTTCTGTTTGGAATTTGGAAAAACTTCCTTCTGTAAAGTTGTAGAGAATTGAATTTCCTATAAAAAGTCGCGAGATTCGAATTTTCTGACAAAAGGGCTATTTATCATGAATTATTGAAGTTCCGGAGTTCCGAAATAATTGATTTTTGGAAGTTTTAATTATTTTATATAAGAAAAACGTTTTTGTGGTTGTTGGCACATGGGTGGCTGATGTTTTTGACCAAAGAAGGCATGCTAGAGTTTTCAAAACATGTGGGTAGAAATTTGGAATTAGTAATAATATATTTTATTAATTTAGTCTCCTTTGGCGTTCTAACATTTTCCTATAAATAGAGGGCTAAGTTAGAATTGAAAATCACACCAGAAACTAAGTTTTCTCTCTTTCTCTCTCTATATTATCGAGCGTATTCTTGTGAGTATAATTTGAGTGTTCTTTATCTGGTCTTGAGTTTACATCAAGACTATATCTAAATTCAAATGTAATGACGGTTATTTTGAGGTAAAGGATGTTATTTCTTTCATGAATGATATTATTTTCTTCAATATCATTATGCCAAAATATTGGTTGAACTTTTTATCAAATTTGGAACTTTTTCATGTCTGGTTACTTATTCATGCGAGTTACCATTCACGAGTTACTTATTCATGAGTTCTTATTCACGAGTTCTTATTCACGAAGTCTTTATTCACGAAGCGTGAAGATGTTTTTTTTTGTGAAATTTCTATCTTTTGTGTCGGGAGTTACTATTCACGTATACAACACTATTCACGATATCTGAGACTATTCAATTAGAAAATGAAAATTTTTCTTTTGTCCAAGATGTCTATTTTGGCTACTATCTTTTGATTGTATCCATGTTTTTTGATCGTTATTTTTGAGTTCGCTTCAAAATCGCTTTTATTATGAAGTATTATCGATCTTGGATAAACCGTTGTACGAATCCCTAATATTTGTCTTTCTATCTCACCGGATTCGTTTCTTAAAATATTTTTCATCATCCTTGGTCCTTAATGGTGATATTTGATGAATATCTTTGGCCAGTAGTGCAAAGATGAAATGATTAATCGATGAATATCTTTGGCTCAGAAGTGCAAAGATGAGCAGTGTTGAGATGAACATGACCAATGGTGATTTAAATGAATATCTTTGGCCTGTAGTGCAAAGATGAATATTGATTGTTGTTACAGGGATGAAATATTGATGATGGACTTTTAAATCTTAGAAGACAGTAGAATTCATTCTCTACGTGACTCTTCTAATGGAATGATGTTTCCGCTGCATTTGTTGATCTAAAACTTGTTGTCTATTGTATTCTATTAGATTTTTTCCTGTTAAAGACTAACGATAATTTGTTGTATATTATCTTAGTCATAATATTCTTTACTGGGCTAGTTGAGCTCACCCTTTTCCTTGTTGTTCCATTTTTCTTCTCAAGAGGTGAGAACATAGCAGGATCGAGTCGGGGTATGGAGTGAAGGTTCTAGAAAGAGTTGTTTAGTAGTCCTCTGTTGGGTTTCGGCACAGAAAACGCAGCGGAAATTGAACAATTCAAAGTAATTTCCGAAACCCCAAAACAGGATCCACGCGAAAATCAATTAATTCGGAGGATAGAAATTTTACCGATTTGATTTGCTAGAACCGATCCTATTGAATCTCCAACGCAATTCAAGTGGATCATGGTCTCTACTCAGATTCACACAAACGCTATGCACTAATCGTCCTACGATCTGCAGAAGAAGGAAGTGTGGTACTAGCCACCAAGGATGGATTTACGATTTTTCTCTAGTCTCTCTCTAAAGAGTGGCTAGGGTTTGATCATTAAGTGAGTTCTATCCAAAGTGGAGGCTACATATCATATATATATATAATTAAAAACTACTATTCATAACCCTAATTTGTAAAATCCGAATTTATATATATATATATATATATATATATATATCTTAATTAAGTCTTACTTAATTAATATACTTATATATATAAATTATCCTATTAATTTAAATTTGTAATTTAAATACTATCAATCACATTGATATATTTAAATCCTTTAAATTAATTCCCTTTTATAACGTTTCTATGTGTGTGACTTTATAGGTTATTATTACGTTGGCAATAATTTTAAAATCATATTATAAAATTATAAATGTTGAAATGACATCTAGTAATGCATCATCGCTACCCAAGTAATAATAAGATCGATGATTCGATGCAACCTTTTCGTGACCAATGTTTCAATGTAATCTAATCCTTTTAACCTTAATATCCAAGATTAAACTCGAGTCATGGAATCATATACTCTTCATAATTTAATCTGAGTTTTCTTAATCAATGAGTAGACTATATGAAACAAATCACTATTTGAGCATGGCCATGCATTTCATAGTCCTACTCAATCAAGAGGCCTATGGATATCATCACTAATATATAGGAAGGTTAAATTCCATCTAGATCACTCATATTCCTCACACGATTCATGATGTACCCAATAATCACCTTTATAGTCCACCTCGTTAAAGGTGACATTTGATTATATCAAAGTACATAAATTCCGTGTAGTAATATAGTGATTTCAGTTGGAGGACCATTACATCATTGTCACTATGAGAATTGCCAATGACATTTTACAAAATATTCCACATAGAATTCTCATGGTGGGTCCATCGATTACATCGTTCTCTAATACGTATTCTATGCATTGACTTAATATCTCATATATTTATGACCATTGAGATTTGGCCATCAGTCAATCCACATACTAGTCTCAATGCATTATTGTTGTCCCATCAACAATGATACTCGACTAGGGACATTTAAGAACAGTGATACTAATAGTAATTATATAATCTCATGTTCAAGTCACATACTTGCAACTATATAATTTGTATCACTATTCTAAGGATTTTTATTATGTTGTCATTTATATAACGCAGTAAATAAAATCATAATAAAAGCATTCATTTATGCAATCAAATGTAATATCAAAACGTTAAGCAGTTATATCAAATAATTGGCCTCTAGGGCATAATCTCTAACAGTCCTCACCATTTTTGTAAAATAATGTATCAATAAATGTGATGATGATTTATTTGAGTATAGATATTGTCTAGAAGATAATATTTGTATTCAAACTCACAGTTTTACTGTTGTAATAATAAAGTTGTAGTAATTTCTGTACCATGTATTTGGCGACTCAGAATAGGTTGGGTGGAATGGACCTGTTTTGGGGGCGTCACAATAATTATTTCTAACATTAATTAACTAAATATCTCCAATATGAAACAAAATTGGTAATTAATGTTTAATCATTAATACATTTTATAACACATAATATACCTTTTGTGACGCCCCCAAAATAGGTCCATTCTATCCAACCCATTCTGAGTCGCCAAATACATGGTACAGAAATAACTACAACTTTATTAATACATTTGTCGTGCAAAATACGACAACATATATACTGTGAGTTTAAAAAAAACAATTATTGTCTTCTAGACAATATACATACCCAAATAAATCCTCATCACAATTATTTATACATTATTTTATAAAAATGGTGAGGACTACTAAACAACTCTTTCTAGAACTTTTATTCCATACCCCACTAAGACTTCGCTACATTCTCGCCTCCCGAGAAGAAAAAATGGAACAAAAAGGAAAAGGGTGAGCTCAACTAGCCCAAAAAGAATATTATGACTAAGATAATATACAACAAATTATCGTTAGTCTTCAACAGGAAAAATATATAATAGAATACAATAGACAACAAGTTTTAAATCAATATTCGCAATGAAAATATTAATTCATGAAGAGTTACGTAGAGAATGCAAACTACTATCTTCTATGTATGAATTTTAAAGTTCATCGCCTATTTTTATCCTCGTAACATCAATCAATATATATCCGAGATCAAATATTCATCCTCAGACTACGTGCCGAGGACATTCACCGATTGGTCATGTTCATCTAAACACTGCTCATCTTTGCACTACGGGCCAAAGATATTCATCGAAATCGCTCATCTTTGCACTACAGCCAAAGATATTCATCGAAATCAATCATCTTTTGCACTACAAAGCCAAAGATATTCATCATAAATCATTCATCTTTTGCACTACGGGCCAAAGATATTCAATAATATCATCATTTAAGACCGAGGATGATGAAAAATATTTTTAAAGAAACGAATCCAATGAAACAAAATGACAAGGATTAAGGATTCGTACTTTGTTTTATCCACGTCCAAAAATACCTCAAAAATAATCATAGTGGTGTAAAATTCAAGAATGATCAAAACATGGATACAATCAAAGCTAGTATCCAGAATAGATATTTTGGACAAAAGAAAAATTTTCATTTTTCGATGAATAAGGCCGTATTCGTGAATAAAGGTCAGATATCGTGAATAAAGGCCGTATATCGTGAATAATAACTCAAACACCAAAAGATAGAAATTTTACAAAAAACATCTTCACGCTTCGTGAATAAGACTGTGAATAAGAACTCATGAATAAGACTCATGAATAAGAACTCTCGACATGAAAAAGTTCCAAATTTGATAAAAAGTTCCAACTAATATTTCAAAGATAATGATATTGAAGAAATAATATCATTTGAGAAGAAAATAACATCCCTTACCTCGAAAAGACAAGATTTCTAGTTAAAACACCTGGATATAGGCTATGACTTGAACTTGCACCAGATATAGCAATACTCAAAGTATACTCAAAATACTCACAAGAATACGCTCGATAATATAGAGAGAAAACTTCAGATTTTCGTGTGATTTTCAATTCTAACCCAAGACCTATTTATAGAAATTGCTTGTAACACCAAAAGCAGAAAATTTAATATAATATTATTATTTATAATAATAATAATTCCTACGCACACCTTGAATCAATTTCAAAGAACTTGTCATGTGTTAAATGAGGAACCAAATGAAAAAACGTTTTTGTAAATAAAAATATTTTAAACTTCCAAAAATCAATTATTTTGAGCTTCTAACTTCAATAATTCACAATAAATAGCCCTTTTGCGTAAAATTCAAATCTCGCAAGTTTTTATAGGAAATTCAATTCTCTACAATTTACGTAAGAAAGTTTTTCCAAATTCCAAATGAAATTGACCGAAATCCACAAATGGGCGATTTTACAAAGCTATAATCAAATTTCTACTTAATAATTGTGTCCACCAACACACAAAATATGTGTTAAACATTTAATGCCACAAAAATACTCTTCCTCCTCATATACTCATATATCCCACATTCATTATAAAAATATCACCATTAATATATTATTAAAATAATATATTTAAATGAATTATTTTATCGTAAAAAATAAAATATTAATTTTCAACAATTGTCACATTAAAAATTTTCTCCATCTATATCCACATAAAATCAATATTTTCCTCATCATATAGATCAATAATTAATTATTCACAAATAATATTACGTAATCACAAGATCAGCAATCGTGCCGCTCCTGTGAAAGATGGGCTTTCCAATAAGAATTTCTCTTCTCAAGCACAATTAGGTGACCAAACCTCTCCTTAGATGCGTAACTTTCTAGACATTGCCAATAATGTTATCTAATAATATTATTCGGATAATATGAATTATTGGTTCGATAATGAAAAATACTTGTGTAATGACAATTATTGAAACAACAAAGAATATAAAATATCAACGCAACAATTATTGAATCAATAAAATAAAAAAAGCTGAGCGAAGAATTATCGTAACCATTATTGAGTAGTGCCTTCACGTAAGAATCAATAATTGGTGCAATACTGCGCGCTGTCTTCTTGTAATAACGCCAGACATCGTGTTTTTAACCAACGGGTATTCCAACAAAGGTAAACGGTAGAATAATTACGCCGTTATTTTTAAACAACTTATATTTGTCGCTTTCTTCCTCCAATCGCTTTCCAGTTATGGGCTCTACACATGGTCAACGTGCTTCGTCATTTAATATTCTCTCAGGCATTTAATATTCCACGACCAAACGAATATTCTCCGACAATAATGAATATTATATCATCACTTACTTATTTAAAATATTTGCGCATTTTACCCATAACTAACCACATTAATCAAATCCACCCTAACTATTTCAAAATAATAAATAAAAGAAATTCCTTTTTATTTAAAAAATTTTTGGGGTCTTACACCTTTACATATTAATTATTATGTAACTATAATATTTACTCAACTACTAGTGTATATTAACGACAATTAAACTATTAAGTTAAAAAATAAACTTAGTTTCACATACATATGAATTATTTATTAGTGAACCCATAATAAAAATATTAATTATATTGATTCTTCAATATGACATTAGAATATTTCTATAATATATATATATATATATATATATATATTTATAATTTAGTTTCTATTTAATACGTTACTAATTAATTATATAGCGAATTAGTTGTAAAAATATATATTAAACTTGGCTCAACATGATCTTGCGTTTTTGAATAGTAAATAAATTCTTTTTTTGATGGTTTTTTACTCTATGCTCTCTGTGCTGTTTTTTGATTTTTGTTTGTAGTCAATTAGAGAGGCTAATTGTGTACGTACTTAATTTTGCATATATATAGAGTTATCTCTTTAGATTAATTTAAAATAAAATTAGGGATACTCTAAATAGTATTTTAGTAGTAGTCAAATTCTACTTCCATACCAAAGATCAATGACCAAAAAATTAAGTTTTACCTTGTTTGATTTTTAAATAAAATTATTTTTTATTTTTATTTATTCTATATATAATGATTATAAAATATATTTTAAAATTTTAAAATTAACTTAATATTACTATTAGAATGACTACAAATGTTGCCAAGACACAATATTTATCAAGGACTGATAATTGAGTGTTAATAATGTATTTTTTTTGTTAATTTTAATTTAATATTTAGTTTTTATATAGTTTTGAATTTGATATTTTATTTTTGATTTCAATCTTTTGAACTAATATATAATTTTTTAGAATTCAACAATGAGCTAGTAGAACATAGCTACAAACCCAAATTTGGTGCTCAAGGAATTTTATATGAAGTAAAATTATTGTATAATTGTGACGCCCCCAAAATTAGGTATACATCATTCATCTTGGGTCGCCAGATACATGGTACAAAATTCAAATACAACTTACTAATACCAATATGCCGTGGTACAATACGACAAAACATAAACTCGTGAGTTTGAATACAAATATTATCTACTAGAGATTATACAAACTCAAAAGGAGTCCTCATTACAATTATTATCACACTATTTCACAGAATAGTGAGGACTACTAATGCTATCCTCTGGACCATCACATCGTTCCCCGACTCGTCCCAGCTATATTCTCATTTCCTGAAGAGAACAGTGAAGAAAGGACTCAACTAACCCAGTAAGAAATATTATGACTAAGATAATGCAAAATAAATTATCATTAGCCTCCAACAATGTTAAATTCGATAAAATATAATGACGCCAAGTTTAATCAAGGCTGAACAAGCAATCAATTAAAAGAGTCAAGTAGAGAATAGAATCTACTATCTTTTATGATTTAAAAAGTTTTCATCACTTTTATCGTTGAGACTCAGCTCAATAAATAATCCACATCATTAAATCATCCCCGCACTACGTGTCAAGGATATTCTTTAGTATCACGACCACGTAATTATCCATGCACTTCTGAGGCAAAGATAATCGTGTTTTCATCAATCTATCCCCGATCATGCCATAAAATAATTCATCTTTGCCCCTCGTCAAGAGAATCCATAGCCATAATCATACCAAAAATCATCCATCAATGCACTACATGGCCAATGAGGACTTTTAATTTTCACATCATTTGTAACATTACTACCATGATTATACCGAATAATCCCCGGTCATAATCATACCAAGTCCATCTATGCACTACAAAAGCCACGATGACTTTCAACATAACATAAACATGAGGATGATGACAATGATATAAGAATTCAATTAAACAAGTTCAAGAATTAATTGTCCAGGAACCAATAACGTCCAAATTGTCAACATGATATTGTTTTGTAGAGTAAAATTCAAGAATGATCATAAGAATATTTCCATGAAAAGATACTGGATGAAGCGCAAATATCAAGGATATTCTACTAATTTCATGGAGTATAGAAGTCAAAACTTTAACCAACTGAGTATAATAAAGAATGGAATAACAAAAGAAATCACCATGCATGCAATTACTTGCATGATGTAGACAAAGTTATTCCAATGTAATAATAATAAGATTTTAACCAGTCCTGTAAAACACATGCATGTGGATGTTCCAACGGAATAATAATAAAGATTTAAACCAGTCCTGTAAAACACACGAACAAGATGTTCCAAATGTAATAATAGAAGAATGTCACCAAGTATAGGGTAGACCGCGTATACATGTTATTCCAATAGAATAATAAGAAACAGTTCTCTTCTTGAATAAGAAAGAATAACACTCTTACCGTAAAATAATACTTGATATAAGAGTAGTAAAGTAGCAGAAAACTTTTCTTCTATCTCTCTATAGTTTCTCTCTCTAGAGTTCAGTGAATTCGTAAGAAAATAATGAAGGAATGAGCTTCTATTTATAGGAAAATGGAATGCATAAGAATTAAATCCATGAACGGTCCGTATTGATTTACTTTAATCTGACGGTCCATATTTAAAGAAAAATCTTTTAAATAAAATATAATATATTCTATTTATATAAAAAAGATTTTTACTATGCAAACACTATGCATAATAAAATATAATATATTCTATTTATGAATAACTTTAATAAAGTATTCATTTTTATATAAAAAAGATTTTACTATGCAAAACACTATGCATAATAGAATATAATATATTCTATTTATAGAATAACTTTAATAAAGTATTCTGCTTTTATATAAAAAAAGATTTTACTATGCAAAATACTATGCATAATAGAATATTATATATTCTATTTATAGAATAACTTTATAAAAGTATTCTGCTTTATATAAAAAAATTTACTATGCAAAACACTATGCATAATAGAATATAATATATTCTATTTATGAATAACTTTATAAAAGTATTATGTTTTATATAAAAAAGCTTTTACATTATAATTTCAACCAACTATTCGAAAATTAGTACATCTCTTCATGGAATAATATTGTACCCAAAATGATTCTAATCAAAAGAAATATATTTTTCTATTGAATAGTATCCCGTGAATAAGACTTCTGAATAAGAAACTCGTGAATAGTACTCAGGCACAAAAAGTGCCCCAAATACTCGAGTGAACAATACTAGAGTAAATAGTAACCAGGGTATTTTATGACAACTTGTCTACTTTGAAAAATTTTCACATATCACCCTTAACTTTAAACTTTTATCAATTTAACTATTTACCAAAATAAAAAAATTGAATACTTTTCTTTCATAAAATTCGGGGTCTCACAATCTCCCCTCCTTATGAAATTTCGCCCTTGAAATTTACGTACGTACCTGATATTCGAAGAGATGAGAATACTTTGCTTTCTTTTCGGATTTTACCTTCTTGGTTATTTCCTCTCTATTATGATTTTCCATTTCTCATCTCCTGTATTTCAAATATCATTCTAGAATATAGTTTCAAAATAAGGGTTAATTAACATACCACATAATACCCCTATATTCCGAATTCGACCAATTAAATAACAAATAAACTTAGGTAGGTCATACTAATGAAGAATTTTCCGCCTCTCCTCCTAGTTCTTGTCTCACATCTCGGTCGTGATCATATCCTAAGCTTTGATACTGAATCGTGACGCCTCCAAAATTAGGTATACATCACCCATCTTGGGTCGCCAGATACATGGTATGTAATTCAAATACAACTTACTAATACCAATTTCAGGTACAATACGACAAAACATAAACCGTGAGTTTGAATACAAATATTATCTACTAGAGATTATACAAACTCAAAAGGAATCCTCATTACAATTATTATCACACTACTTTACAGAATAGTGAGGACTACTAATGCTATCCTCTGGACCATCACTCCGTTCCCCGACTCGTCCCAACTATATTCTCATTTTCTGAAGAGAACAGTGAAGAAAAGGTGAGCTCAACTAGCCCAGTAAGAAATATTATGACTAAAATAATGCAGAATAAATTATCATTAGCCTCCAACAATGTTAAACTGATAAAATACAATAGACATCAAGTTTAATCACAATGAACAAGTAATCCATTAAAAGAGTCAAGTAGATAATAGAATCTACTATCTTTTATGATTTGAAAAGTTTTCATCACTTTTATCGCTGAGACTCAGCTCAATAAATAATCCACATCATTAAATCATCCCTGCACTACAGGCCAAGGATATTCTTTAGTATCACGACCACGAATTATCCATGCACTACAGGCCAAAGATAATCTTGTTTTCATCAACGGTCCTGATCATGCCATAAAATAATTCATCTTTGCTCCTCGTCAAGAGAATCCATAGCCATAATCATACCAAAAATCGCCCATCAATGCACTACGCCAATGAGGACTTTTAATTTTACATCATTTGTAACATTACTACCATGATTATACCGAATAATCCCGGTCATAATCATACCAAGTCCATCTATGCACTAAGCCCCACGATGAATTTCAACATAACATAAACATAAGGATGATGACAATGATATAAGAATTCAATTAAACAAGTTCAAGAATTAATTTGTCCAGAACCAATAACGTCCAAATTGTCAACATGATATTGCTTTTGTAGAGTAAAATTCAAGAATGATCGTAAGAATATTTTCATGAAAAGATATTTGGATGAAGCGCAAATATCAAGGATATTCTACTAATTTCATGGAGTATAGAAGTCAAAACTTTAACCAACCGAGTATAATAAAGAATGGAATAATAAAAGAAATCACCATGCATGTGGTACTTCAGATGACAAAGTTTATTCCAACAGAATAATAATAACGGAACCAAGTCGTGCAAAATTTGCACCGGCAGGATGTTCCAAATGTAATAATAAAGATTTTCGTCAGTCCTGTAAAACACATGCATGTGATGTTCCAACGTAATAATAATAAGATTTTAAACCAGTCCTGGTGTAAAACACACGATGTGATGTTCCAACTAATAATAATAAAGACGTAAACCAGTCCATGTAAAACACACGCATGTGATGTTCCAACAGTAATAATGAAGAATGTCACCAAGTATAGGGTGATCATGCGTATACATGTTATTCCAATGTAATAATAAGAAACAGCTTCTCTTCATAAATAAGAAAAGAATAACACCACTTACCGTAAAATAATACTTGATATAAGAGTAAGGAAGTAGCGAAAACTTTTCTTCTATCTCTATAGTCTCTCTCTATAGTTTCTCTCTCTAGAGTTCAATGAATTCGTAAGAAAATAATGAAGGAATGAGCTTCTATTTATAAGAAAATGGAATGCATAAGAATTAATCCATGAACGATCCAGATTGATTTACTTTAATCGATGACGGTCCATATTTAAAGAAAAATCTTTTAAATAAAATATAATATATTCTATTTATATAAAAGATTTTACTATGCAAACACTATGCATAATAAAATATAATATATTCTATTTATGTAATAACTTTAATAAAGTATTCATTTTATATAAAAGATTTTACTATGCAAACACTACTATACGTAATAGAATATAATATATTCTATTTATAGAATAACTTTAATAAAGTATTCTGCTTTTATATAAAAAGATTTTACTATGCAAAATACTACGCATAATAGAATATAATATATTCTATTTATGTAATAACTTTATAAAAGTATTCTGCTTTATATAAAAAGATTTTACTATGCAAAACACTATGCATAATAGAATATAATATATTCTATTTATAGAATAACTTTATAAAAGTATTATGTTTTATATAAAAAGCTTTTCTGTTATAATTTCAACCAACGGTCTAAAAAATTAGTATATCTCTTCATGGAATAATATTGTACCCAAAAATGATTTGGACCGAAAAGAAATATATTTTTCGGGTGAATAGTATCCCGTGAATAGTACTTCGAGAATAGTAACTCGTGAATAGTACTCCGACACAAAAAGTGTCACAAATACTCGAGTGAACAATACTAGAGTAAATAGTAACCGAGTATTTTATGACAACTTGTCTACTTTGAAAATTTTTCACATATCACCCTTAACTTTAAACTTTTATCAATTTAACTATTTACTAAAATAAAAAAATTGAATACTTTTCTTTCATAAAATTCGAGGTCTCACAATAATTAATAATAAGTTACCATCATAGTTTATAGTTTTTAAAGGTAACGAAATTTTAATAACATAAGTGAGGAATTTTTTAAAAGTACTATCTATATGAAATAAATTTGGTAACTGAAGTTTAATAATATATTTTATAATATATATTACATTTTTAATATTAATTATTATTTTCTCAATATTTGTCTACACTATTAATATATAATTGTTTAGGAATAAAATTATTATACAATAATAACTTACTATTATGACTTAGTTTTAAAATGACCAAAATTTTAGTCAGACTAATATATTTCTATATTTGTTCTTAAAATCAGTTAACTAAATGTTTTCTATATTTAATAAAAATTTGTCTAAAATTTAATCATTAACATACTTTATACTAACATATAATATATATTTTTTAAATTAATCATAATAGTTTTTTTTCTATATTTATAATATTTAGTTATTTAAAGTACAAAGTTTAATAAAGTAAAATCTTAAGCATATTTTTAAATTAAAATTTATTGTAAGCTAGTAATTAAAGGACTCTTTTATAGAATAAAATTATAATAGAATAATAAGTTTAACGTTGAATTTTTTAGGACTGTAAAAAAATTGGTTCTACAACACTAACTATATATTAATTATTTTAATGTAGTTAATAATTTCATAACTTAACTAATTAATTGCATATAACTTAATTTATTATTAACTTTTATGATATTATGTCATAAGAATCAAACCAAATATCATGTATAAGAAAAAGAGTCAATCCTATTAAGTTTGGGTTTTTTTAACAGTTATTTAGATTTCTTTAAAATAAATAAAATAAAATTAGGTAGACTTTAAAAAAGTATTTCAATAGTATTTAAACTCTAGGCCTAAAATAAGGGAGCTTTTAAAAAGTATTCTTTAAGCGTGAGCTCTAGATTGTTTATATATATATTGTCAACTTGTAAAAAGTTAATTAGTTTGATATAATATTACGTCAAAAATCATAGCTAGAGCCCATTTGAGAAAGAACGAATTGAAGTCCAAATAATTGACTTTCCTTTTTGCTGTGAATGGCAGAGGTTCAATTCTCACGACTCATATAAGCTAATTGCTTAAGTGCGGGGGTTAGGATGGGGAGGCATGGGCTGGTCAGGATGGTCCATATACAAATTATATATATGCATGGCATATACATACAAGTCTTTTTGCAACTACCATATTCATGCATGTCATATATGTATATATATACATATTTATTTATAATTTAAATTTATACACAAAATATAATCTAGTACTGTTATTTATATTTGACGGGGGGAAAATCCCGAATGTAATTTTTTTTTGTTGTTGTAAAATACACTTTTTTCTGTAGAAAAAGTTACGACAGTCATTTTTTATAGTAATAAGTTGCATTAATATAAAAAAACATGTTGCATTCTATTCTTATTAGGATTTATTCAGTGCACATAACATTTTTCATATATATATATATATATATATATATATATATATATATATATATATTCTTGAGACTTTCTACTCACTAGCTACTTATCTTATACAGTACTATGGATCAATTTTTATTTAATTTGGCTTTTTGTTTCTTGTTTTTCAAACAACATTTTGGAGTTTGAAACTTTTGATGATCTTCTCTATCTTTTGCATTTGTACTTTTGCTTATGAGTATGAATTCATTCATCAATATAAGATCCTCAATCCTCTGGATTGAATTAAAGAGTAGGTTAGGAATCTTTTTAGGTCGATAATAATTGAGAGAGATGAAAGGTAGACAAAATGAGAGCGATATATAAGCATCCACTTTATATATTTCAAAAATTCAAATGGACAGGACCAGACAGCTACTTCCACTACTATATATATATATATATATATATATATATATATATATATATATATTAACGCCAAAGATCTTCTCATGGCGTCCCAATCACGTAAAACGTCGTGATCCCAACATAAAGAAACACGATAAACACCACAAGCAAGGCGTACTGGCATTGTGGGGATAGCTTTCGAGCGTGAGAGTCGATATCGTGTTCACAAGGTTAACAATGGAGGATGTAATGTCTAGTGTATTGAGAGAGATAATAATTTTCAGTTGTGTGTATATGATTATGAATGTGAATGTTAACGTACTGCTTTGTGAAGACCTCCTTGCTAGGTTATACTACTCTTTTGGGATTACATCGTACCACCCACTACTATCCGACATGACCTCCTCGATCGATGGGTTCTGCCGAATGCACGTGGTCCATCTACTATTTTTGGCCATCGCTTTCTACATTGGTACGGCCATGATCCCATCCACATTAATGCATGGCAGGTGCTCTAGTCAACCGTCATCCTTTTTCATCATTACAAGTCAAAGATAAAGATATTAAAATATCTAATGGGTCGATCCACTGATCAACCCGATCTTAAAAGGATCCAACAGGAATAATATAATGACTAGGCCGAAAGAATTTAAGACTCAATAAGGAGGACCCAATCTACAAATCAAACAAGTAGGCCCAATCTACTTTCGGCCCCGAAGAGGAAATATCATGACCCAACATTGCCCCCTAGTTTTTTGTTGAGCGGAATGTTTAATAAAAACTATAAATGGTCCATGATATTTTACTAAAGGTCCATAGTGAGAAATAATCGAAATGTGCCGATTTCATTATTCATGAAATGAAATGAGAGAGAAGCGGAGGCCCAAATCGGAAAGGCTCTCACCGATAAATATCTGGACCTTTAACCTGACGCTTCCCATTCAAATTCTAAATCATTCTTATCATTTAATGTATCGTTTACTTGTAGGCCGTGTAAATCACGATATAAAAGATAACTTTCACCAAATTTGGACAGCTTTTACTCGCCTGCTTTGAAATTCGAAGCGCCTTTTGAGTTTTCTTCTCCCTGCAGGCTATCTGTCATCCTCTCGCGAATCACAAAATGGCTTCCCAAGATTCTCGAACAAATTTCACCCTCCTAAGAACACCGATCAACGCCTTGGTTTCACCAAACCCTAACCCTCAAGAAGAAACCTCGACCTCGAACCCCAAAGGAACGAAAACCGATGAATCCTCCTCCAAAAATCCCCAAAATTCCATCCGAATACTACAGAATACTGGGATCATTTCTCGCATGCCAACACTCCCTCTATTGTCATTGAGGCTGAATTAAAGAGGATTTGATCTCGGTACCACATTCCGGATACTCACGCAGTTAGGGTTCCCAGATCCGGTGAGAAAATGTACCAACGGACGAAAGAGTTGGACAAGTCCCCTATGACCCCTAACTTGAGAAGGGGGTCCGTTTTCCTCTGCACGTCTTCATAGTGACTATACTGCGGTTCCTGGGCGTGGGGTTCGCCCAATTGGTACCAAATTCTTATATTCACATCCTGACCTTTGTTGCTTTCTGCCATGAGTTGGGCGTTGAGCCTTCCCTCGACTTCACACTCCGAAGTCCGAAGTCCACTGGAACGTCTTCGCGTTCTTCGGCCCCTTCAATGTGTCAAAGAAAGGAAGGCATCTCTCCGTAGATTTGGCGACGAACCTCCTTAAAGCCGCAATCCTACCAAATCGGGACGTTGGGCGTCTTTGAACGACCGAGAGTCTTCATGTCAAAAATGGCACGATCTTCTCCGGTTGGCCTCGATGCCCTCCGATGACCGGATATCCCGAAACTTTCTCTGCACCGAGGCCGAAAGTGCATTTGGCCGGATTGAGTCTCAGTTGACGATGTCAGACAGTCTGAAAGCATTCCTCCAGATCTTCCAAATGCTTCTGAACCTGCATGCTCTTCAAGATCATGTCATCTACATAAACCTCCATGTTCCTTCCTAGCTGCCTGTCGAAGATGAAGTTCATCATTCTTTGGTAGGTGGCTCCAGCATTTATAAGGCCAAAAGTCATCTTCTTGTAGGCATACACCGAACGGTGTGTAATGAACGCTGTCTTTGGAATGTCCTCTTTGCACATGGATATTTGATGATAACCTGAAAAAGCATCCATAAATCTTAGTAATGCATACCCCGAAGTGACATCGATGAGTTGATCGATATGGGGCAGAGGATAAAAGTCCTTCGGACAAGCTTTATTGAGATCGGTGTAGTCGATGCAAACCCACCATTTTCCATTCTGCTTCTGCACCAACACCACATTCGCCATCCACTCTGGGTAATCAATTTCGTAGATGAAGTCAGCAGCTAACAACTTTGCAATCTCTTCATCAATGATCTTCTGTCGCTCTGGTGCAAAGATCCGCCTTTTCTGCCGAACTGGCTTCTTCGAGGGATCTACATCCAGTCTATGCTCAGCTATCTTTCGGCTAACTCTGGGCATATCCTGTGGTTCCCATGCAAAAATATCCGCATAGCAGCGTAGGAGTTCCGTAAGGTTTGTCCGAAGAGGCTCTGGTAGACCCGAACCGATCTTTACTGTCTTGTCCGGTTTTCCTATGATCAACTCGATCTCCTCTGTCCCACCTGCAGGGATTACCAACTGTTCCGAGAAATTCTTCTCGGTGAAGGTTTCGATCTCAATTGCCATTGTTCATTTTCACATTTCGACCCCCCACTCCCACGAAATAACAACGATTCCGATAACATCTTGGCCGGATCTAAGTCCCCGCCACCTCTCCTACTCCATGCGCCGTGGGGAACTTGATTTTGAAATGAGGGATGGAGGTCACAACTTGGAGAGCCGCCGATGTAGGCCTTCCCAAAGATGGCGTTAGAAAATAGATCTACATGCACAACATAGAATTTACACGTTATTTCTACTGCGCCGAGGTGTCAGAAGATAACCTGGAAGTTCAATAAAGTGCTCGCAACTTTGATGGATCGTTGCTAAAGCCGTATAAAGGAGCCTCCCTTGACCTCCATCTTTTGCCCATCAAGATGCATCCTCTGATAGGCGTGGGCATACAGAATATCCAACGAGGACCCGTTGTCTATCATCATCGTCGTTCACATCCACCGAGCCTACTTGTCTTTGTGATCACCAATGCCCCTTCATGTGGCTCGATGGGCTCCAAGGATAATCAAGCGTCAGTAAATGATATGACGGTTCTCGGGAATGGTCTCGTCGATCTTCATGGGAGATCATCGCCACGTATATGGCCGAATCCAGGTAGGCCCTTCTCTTCTTCCCTGCCAACTTTCCTACAGTTCCTCCGGTTATTACATCGATGACGTGCCTTGGCGGTGGTACTGGAGCATTTTGGATAAATAGAGCCATTTGAACCGTCTGAACAGTACGATTGATATTCTGCTGATCATGTTGGTCTTTCTCGGCCACATACTGAACCAGCAAGCCTCCTTGAATCTTCTTCTCCACGAAATCCTTTAAATTGCAACACTCATTAGTATCATGGCCTGCGGCTTGATGATAGCCACAATATTTACGAGAGTTGCCTTGTCCTGTCCTATAATTATCAGGAGGTGGCTCGAAAAAAGGCTGGTTTCTGATCTAATCTTAAATCACCGACCTATCCGTGTTCAGTTTGGTGTAGACCTTATTCACCTTCGGGGCGAAAACAGGTGGACGACTGCTTCCTTGCCGCCATGAGTTATTGTACTTCTTCGAACTGCCATCTGGCCGATCATTATACCCCCCCCGTTCTCCTCTGATCACCTTCGGCCTTGGGAACTTCTATCTCCTTTAACTGGTCCGAAGAAGGACGCTTCAGGCTGTTCATAGCCTCTTCTACAACAATATAACCTTCTGCCTTGTCAAATGCTTCTGCCAGGCTTTTCGGATAGTGGAACATCAACTTCTTTACCAACTTCTCGGACTTTACCAGATCTAGCCCGTTCTGGATCAAACCTACAGCCTGGAGATCATTAAGGTCGGACACCTGACCAACCGCTTCTCTGAACCTCTTTACATACTGGCCTAAAGATTCGTTGGTGAACTGTCGGATCTGTGCCAGAGAACCCGTAGGCTTTCCCCTTCTTCGGTTGCTTCCAAAATGTGTATGGAATTTATCACAAAGTTCGGTCCAAAAAGATATCGAATCTGATGGTAAAGTCCCCATCCACTGTCTCGCATCTTTTCTCAGTGTCATGACAAAAGTGTGGCACTTGGCAGCATCAGTGAAGTCATAATAGTCCATCAGCCGGTCGAACGCCTGACTATGGTCATAAGGATCTCCGGACCCATCGTAACTCTCCATACGAGGCAACTTTTTGGTGATATCTGCCTTCTCCTTGAGAATATCTGAGGAAAAAGGGGATGCCTTCTTTCCCGAGTGTCCTTCACCTGTTGGACCTCAGCCAGCTGCTTTCGGAGCTCTTTCAACTCCTTTACCAGAAAATCAACACCTTCGGGCTGCGAGGAAACCTCTTTCTCATGAACGACATTCTGTCTTTGAGTGGATCGACCTCCTCCTGCCGGTCCCATTGCCCTTATGGGGCTTCTTGATCTACTCCGGCGTACACTTCTATCCTCATGATGAGAATGGTCATGATGATACTCTTTTCTTCTGGTTTCTGGCACGATCTCCCTCGACCTGCTTCTTCGTTTGTCGTCGTCTCGATGCTGAGAACCAACGACCATCAGTGCCTTCTTCGGGGCCACGAGAGTTCTGCTCCTCGATCTCCTCCTACCGTGAGAACGATCCCTAGACACATGTGCAGAATGTTCCGGCTCCTTACCCTCTCGCCGTGACATCTCCTTATGCCTACTCCGCCTTTCGGACTGAACATGGCTAGATGCTTCGTCCCTTAATTCCGCCACCCGAAGCATCTGTTCGGCTATATCTTCTCTCTGTTTCAACAGAACCTCCAAGGCTTTATCTGCTTCGTCTGCCATCCTCGCTAACTTGACAGCTCTGTCCTCCTGATCACTTCGACGATGAGTCTTGGTCAGTGAGCCTTCCGCCCACCCTCGACCATGATCACGCTCCTTATCCGAATTGAAAATCAACTTTCGTCTGGCCCCACCATGAATCTTCGGACGGAGATCTCCTGAATTATGCTTAGGCCGTGGTTCACGAAAGCACTTTTAGAAGGACCCGAGACGATCCTTTATCAAACACGAGGCAAAGGATTGCTAATGATCATCGCCTTGCCCTTCCTTCGGAGTACCATCCCTACTTCTCATCATCTTTCGAAGTAGGTTAAACAATTGTGATTGAAAATTTCAATGACATTAGAACAAGCCCTCCTTCTAGCGCCAATGTTAACGCCAAGATCTTCTGCCACGTCCCAATCACGTAAGACGCCATGATCCTGCACAGTAAACACGATAAACACCACAAGCTTGGCTACCGTTCAGTCGGGGATAAATTTCGGCGTGAGAGTCAGTATACGTGTTCACAAGGTTAACAACGGAGGATGTAATGTCTAGTGTATTGAGAGAGATAATAATTCTCAGTTGTGTATATATGATTATGAATGTGAATGTTAACGTACCTGTTTGTGAAGACCTCCTTGCTAGGTTATACTCTCTTTGCCCGGATTACCGTGCCACCCACTACTATCTGATACAGCCTCCCGATCTGATGGGTTTTGTCGACTGCATGTGGTCCATCTACTACTTTTGGCCATTTGTTTTCTCTCTACCCAATTATGATCTCATCCACATTAATGCATGGCGGTGTTACAGTCAACCGTCATCCTTTTCATCATTACAAGTCAAAGATAAAGATATTAAAATATCTAATGGGTCGATCCAATCGATCCAACCCGATCTTAAAAGGATCCAACAGGAATAATATAACGATGGTAGGCCTAAGTAACTTTAAGACTCAATAAGGAGGACCCAATCTACAAATCAAACAAGTAGACCCAATCTACTACTCAAATTCGAAGGAGAAATATCAACCCAATAATATATATATATATATATATATATATATATATATATATATATATATATGATCCATAACATATATTGCTATGGATTAAAAATGAATAAGTCAACTTGATCCTTCATTAGTCACCTAGTGCATGGAGAACAATCGACCCTTGTGCGCAAAGATCCAATCAAACTTTCAAAAAATCATAAATTTCTGTTTTATCTTTCTGTAGTTATTTCACTCATCCGGATATCCTTAAATAACATTCATATGCGGCATTATTTATACCACAAGAAATATAAAAGATTCATATATTTTATATTTAATTAAACAACTGCTCGAAGATGATTCAAATACAAAGGAAATAAAAAAGATCAAAACTAATGAAATACTCATTGTAGTTGGCACTTTTATTGATTACACAATTGAATTTTTAAATTTTTAAATTACTCCACTAAACTAATTATTATTTTGATATACACATGCAGTATATCAGAAGTCTGAAGTCACTTATTTGCTAAATTTACATGGACTTGGAGAGAGTCTCAACTCTCAAGGGAATAGCTTGACATTACCTGTTACACAAAGTCTTGCCTGGAGATCCACTCTTGAGTTTTTGACAGCATTAGGAGAAGCAAAGGTAAGTATAATTAGTTTTGTGATCAAAACTCTGCCAGTTCCTTCAGCAAAGATACAACCTCTGCTGATGAGAGAAGATATCGAGCACTTGAACGCTTCCGTCCAACCGTACAAGAGAAATAGTTTTCGGTTTTGAGGTCGAGAACGGATGAACCTTCGTGCACTGTCATTTGGTCTCGCATTGCAGACCACCAACCAGTTACATTCCCACTATTGCATGGTTTCTTCTCTGAGGCTGAAAAGGGCTGCGTTGAGGTGCTGCAAGATGCCATGGATCTGCTATTGTTTGCAGATAGATTTCCATTGGCAGGACTGGCTGAATTGGCTCTTGCTGGAGTTGCCGCTGGAAGCTCTGGCTCGAAAAAAGTGTAAATGTCTTCGTCCTGGATCAAAAACAAACCATGTATTTTGTCCCATTAAGAAGAAACAAGAAATGCGTGAATGTCGATATACACACACCATATAATCTGTTTTCTTACAGAGTATTTGGTTCATCAGCTTGCTTTTCCCAAAAAGAATTTTTACAAATAACATATAATGAAACTTATGAGCACATAATAAAATGATAATACAGTGGGCTAGATCAAGGCCGGCCCGGCCTAAAGCGGATAACAAAAAAATGGGCTTTTTACGAATTGCTATTAAGATAGGCATAAAAAAACGAAGAACTTTTCCTGAACAAAAGAGCATCAATATGAAAGAATACCAAATATAATAACTCTCCTTTTGTTTCTTACTACAAAAAAATTTATGTGACTGTTCAACCACACTAGTACTCTCCTTTTGTTTCTTACTATCAAAAAATTTATCGAGTGAACCCACTTGAGATTGAACTAATTCATCCGCTTTTTTCTTCTTTTTTTTTTTTTTTTTTTAGATCCAGACATATACTTTTTAGGAGCCATGGTGAATTAAAATTTAAAAATCTACAAAATTCCAACATAATCTCGTGATTATCTATAAATTAATTACCAAATAGGGCCTCCTTTATTAAAGTATAACAATACTCCCAAACAATTAAAAAAATCCAAAAGACTGAATTTGATGATGAACCCCCAGATACATAATAATTAAACTTATTTAAACTGTTTTGTACAAATTATAGATTTATATGATTTAAATATGTAGAATATTACAATAATCATGATATCCCTTATCCATATTTATGTTTGCTAATACGAGTAATATTCAATCAAAAGGCTCTGAGCCACCGAAGCATTAATTCAACTACATAGACTTAAAGGACACCTAGTAACCTCGTATTACCATAAATCTCATAAACAAAATAATTAATTTCAAAATAAAATAATTAATTTCAAAACCCTAAAAAATAGAATTAATACCTGAACTTAAATAGTGATGAAGGACTGAAGGAGACGAATTGTGTGAAGGAGATGAACTATTTGTGTGAAGGAGTCTAGGAGTAGGAGACGAACTATTTGTGTGAACTGTGAAGAAGACTATTTGTAATTCAGATGAAGGAGAGTAGGAGACGAACGCTCAGTCACTCAGTCTCACAGATTAATTATTTGCTTTAATATTTAAGTAATAAAACTATAAAAGGGAGATAATATTTAAGGGGTCCTAAAAAATTTTGAGCCTAAAGCCCGGGCACCTTGGGCTTTAGCCCAGGGCCGGTGCTGGGCTAGATCAATGTTGTGCTGAAAATAAGCTCACTAAGCATTATTTAACACTAAAAGCTGACCATTGATAAATATAAGGGGAAGGAGATGAAACTGTGTATACACAAAAAGGGGCAGATCCAGCCTCTTAAGTCAGTGGGGTCAAATTTGAAATAGACAAATTCTAGCAAAAAAATAAAAATATAGTAAAATAAATTATAAAACTAAATAATGCCCAAATATTATTTATAGTAACATTTACTTCATTACTTAATATTGTTATATGATATATTTTTATTAGTTATAAAAATTCACAAGCAATTACAAAAAATCTCAAAGCAATTGCTAAATTTGTGAAATTATAAATAAAAAAATACAACATATCGAATTTTCTCTAAATTCGAACTAGTGGGAATAATTAGGGCAAGCCGCTATACAAGAAGCAAAGAGGGAGAGACGGAATATTGTAATGACCAAGGTAATATAAGATATGAACTTTGAAAAATTTAATACTACTTCCATTCCAAACTTAGATATATATTTTGACTTTTTAAAATTAATTCGCGAAATCCTAATACTCAAATTCATATAAGTTCGTTCAAGTTTTGAAAACAACAAAAATAATAATTAGTAGTGTTTTATAGTTAGTTTACAATCGTTAAATTTGTTGTATTAAAATTAAATAACTTCCTATCAATTTTGAATTTTAGAATTTCGTGAATTGACTTTAAAAAGTCAAAATGTATATCTAATTTAGGAACGGATATATTATTTTTCAATCTAAACTTTAAATTTTTTATTACATCCTAAAATTTTACTCTCTTTCTATTTGACCCCTAAAAATTTAGTGGGGTCAATTACCCACCTGCCCCTAAGCTAGATCCGCCCCTATACACGCACACACATGCATACCAAAATTAGTTGACAATATTACGATTCACTACCATTAGAGGATATATCCTCAAAGCATATATATATATATATATATATATTATGCACAAAAGATCACATACCTTCGGTAGAAAGTGGCCTATACACAAGACATAGTCAATGGGTGCATTCATGTCATTGTTATGAACTATTTCTCCCAATATACGATCGATTGCTGCACCCTGATTAGAGATGAAATTGGATAAGCATAAACAAGCGGTTCTACAACATCCACAGCAGGAAATAGATTTTGATAGGTAACCAAATGCATGCACCTTAGTCACACCAGCTGCTCGGACCTCAACAGAACGGTTACCTTGGACAACTTCAACCGAAGCATTTGAGATTGGACCTGTCCACAAGTGCTGCAACAGATCCTTTGACTGAAGTCTTCCAAACTCAATATCTATAATTGTCATCACAATATCAAGAAAATGCAGGGAAAGAATTACAAGGACATCAAAGAAATTATTACACAAACAACAATGATCAATTCCGACTAAATTGAGATTTAGAATTTTAAAAAAAGAAGCAGAAGAAGATTAAGAACAGACACCTGCAAACTTATAATTCCACACAAGTGAAGTCTCACGAAGCTGAAAATGAGAGCGGGGTGTCCTCTCGGTGAAATACTTGAAAACATGCTGAAATGATTTACATGAATCATGGCTTTGTATTTTGAAGAACTTATATAAAGAAGAATATGTATTTTAATTATTATAATCTGCACCTTTACACTCTCAACCCAATCCATGTGTAGATTTTCTGGCATTGTTGTCATCCATTCTCCCTCAAGTAAACGTGAAAACATACCATGTTCTGCGGCCAACCACATATTAAATTCCCCAAAGTTCTGCAGAAGGAGTAGATTCAGCAAGGTGGAATTTGTTAAGATTAGAGAGATCATGGGTGAGATGAGATTTACCTTGTCCAGGACACTGCTGTCACTCCCACTAAGGACAATAACTGTAGTCTTTGGGTCATAACACAGCTTCCTCAAGGGGTTTTTTAGATCTGGGTGCAAGTTAAGCTGCATTTCTTTGAACTGATCCACCCTTCTACCTTGAACTTCTACTGGTTCAGTAAGTGTTGCATTGAATCCCTGTATAGAAAGCACAGAGAATTAGAAAATTCTAACTGTTACCTAAATAACATTTTTCAAGCCTGAAAACAGCTTTCTTTAGAACTGGAGCTAAATTGCATAAATAATGGGGATAAATTGGCGTTTCATGTTTTGACAAAGTACATCATTAGTGAACTGAAACATCATCCAAATCAGACAATACACTGACATGAACTTGGGAAAAACATCATTTTGCGAGGAAAGATCAAATAGCTTCATTTCTGACATAAGAGGGTCCTTGTTTGTGCAGAACCGGAGAAACTACTGGAGACATGCTTAGTAAAAATTATTTGTTCGAGTCTACAAAATAGAAAGGAATCGGGTACAAGTATGAATAATTGATTAGTTCTTTTGAGGTTTAAACATGAAAAGAAATGGTTACCAGTATGAGTAATCGATTATTAGATTGCGAATAACTTTCAACTGCATCATTGGTCTGAAGTGAAGGTGGGATCTGTATTGTCCTCAGCTGAGCTTCAACAATGGTACCATTGAGTTCACTAAACATAATTAAAGAACACATTGTCTGACCATATAAGGTGAATATCAAAATGCTACATAATGAAAAGTAGCATATGTATAGAAAAATGTACAAGTAATTCCTGCATACACAAACAGATTACCTCTCTTTATGCACAAGCTTCTACACCTATTTACTAACAACATATGTTGAAACACCATGTCAACTTTACGGCCAAGTCATTTAACAATAAGAATGGTATTTTGCCGAGAGACAAATACCAATGACAAGCAAACAAACAGCATGTACATATCTATTTTCTTTCTTCATTCCAAATTCACATTATAATTTCAGCGGTAACATAACCTACACATTAACCTCTTTTCCATTCCAATCGATATGATAATTTAGGTAGGAAACTGGAACTCTAAACTAAACTTGTTCAATCTTAGCAGATAAAATTTACTTAAGATTACGGCATGCACCTAAAATCTAGTCTATCTCCCCATGTTTGAGCCTTGGTTATAAATCTATATACAAAATTTGGACCCGAATTACTAGTATATGCGGCTAAATGACATAGGTGTGTGACTGAGGGACCTCTGTGGCTCTGTGATAGTGCCAAGGACTTGTCTACGACTATACAGAATCGACAAAATCTGTGCAGGGTCCAAGGGGGTCATGAGTGCGTTAAGCCACTGCAAAGAGATAGACATGCCAGGCACATCCTTTTATCTCTAGGTCAATAATCAGTCGATCATGATCATTTAACACCCTTTTTCTGCATTGCCCAGTGACTAGGCAGTTGTGTGCTTATTTGGTTTGCTGGGGGAGTGTGGGTTTCTTCTTCTAGCATGGAGAGACTCCATCTTTGAATATTTGAGGGGTCTAGTGGCAATAAAGATGGTAAGATCTTGAGGAGATGTGTGTGCTTTACATCTTTATGGGGTGTATGGATAGAGAGGAATGCTAGGATCTTAACCAGCAGTTCTATAAATGTCCACATGCTTTGTGTTGTCTCAGCGATTGGTGTTTTTCATGGGGGTGTTCTTGTCTGACTTTCATAGGGATTGGAGGGTTATTCTCCTTGAGGATGTTGGGGTTGTTTTCATTTGTTTCGTCCATTTTATTTCCTTTTGGTGGAATTCGTGTCCGCCTTTGCAATGTACTAATCTTTATCTTTGTTAAAACATCTTTTATTAAAAAATAAACTAAGCTAAGTGAATAGAATGAATCTGAACATGGAAAGCTAGACAAGACCTTAATAAGTTTTCGAAAAGACAGATTTACTTGTAGATCAGTAGTTTTAATATGAAACTACGAGAATATATTAGAAAAATTGATGCTAGAAACTCAAAATAATGAATATTAAATGCATTTTGTTTCTCATATTAGGTGCAATTATTAACAAACAACTGGTTAGTAAAGTTTCAGCACATATAGAAGTGGATTATCTCATAACATGTTAAATATTCCTTCTGGCCTCCTGAGCCAGTCTCAGAATTGGCCCTCATTAGTGAGAATTCCTGTCTGAATCTTTTTAATGTTATTAAGACAGGATAAGTCAAAATTTAACTGAAAACCTTCGTTAAGACAGCTTTTACTTTCTCGCCTGTAACTTGTTAAGAGTAGATGAATAACAAGGAGAACTTTTTATCATTTTGAGTTTTTTTCTTCTTCTTTTTTTGGTGCTAATCATTTTGAGCTTTCACAACAATACAACAAGAACATTATTCAGAATAAGTGTTCATAACTTGAATATACAAAAAGACAATAATTTTCATGATACTGCACATATAAGATGAAGTTCATGTACCTTATAAAGGTTTCGGCCCATTCTTGGGATGTATGAGTAGTCACGTGCATAAAGTTATGGTGGTGGCGTTTTTCTCTTTCATCAGCTGGCATATTTAAAGCATAACCAATTGAAGCAGCAAGTTCAGAAATGTTCCATGGGTTTACCAAAATGGCTCCAGCACCAAGTGACTGTGCTGCGCCTGCAAACTACAGATATAATACAGAAAATAATTAAACTAATAAAGACTTACTAAATATGGCATGCTATTACAGCTTGGGTCATACTTTTCAATGAACACGACATAAGAAACAGCACACTTTTAAGAAACATGTTCAGATAGTTTTTACTGCAAGTAACATAAAGCCCAGAATCAGTGATCATTAAAATTACAACAAATTCTGAGGTGGAACAGAGTACATAGTAAAGAAGTCATTACGGGGTTTCTACTTGTTGGAACGTTAAATACTCACCAATAACCCAAGGCATCAAAACTACTGAATTATGTCCATCTGGAATGCTTATTTTACTCACAGAGGTATCACTCATGCTAGTCCTTCGAAGTTAATCTCTCAGTGGTTCAGTTACTATTACTGGTATTTTATTGGGTGGGAAACGGTTCTCAAATTCGATTTTGGGAAGATATTTGATTAGGTGGTAACTCTTTCTTTTAATCTTTCCCGAGACCATATCGCCTTTCTTCTTTACATAATTCTCCTATGGTTGAATTCATGATTAGTAGTGATAGGGACTTTTAATTAGGATTTTCAACTTTTTTGTAATCTGAACGATGGAGAGACTGAGGATCTAGTTGCTCACTTAGCCATCCCCAGCTCTGTCTCCTATTATTTTTTTCTAATAGGAGATTCGGCTTTGGGCTCTTCCAATAATGCACTTGTAAGTCCTTTGAGTTAATTATTTGTGGCCAAACTCTTAGAAACTTTCCCTTAAATTTTTGTATTCGGAAGGCAAAGGTTCCCTTGAATTGAGAATTGGGAAGAGAGGGAGTATAGATTTAGAAGAAATTTAGAGATGAAGATGAAGAATAGGAGAGAGAAAGTAGACTGAAGATAGAGAGAACAGAGAGAAATAGAGAGAAGGAAAAAACATAAATATTATTGATAAAAAGGATTCAAATTACATTTATATAACATTCTAAGCTCAGAAGGCTTCCTTATATCACCACCAACTAATTAATGAAAAGATAAATATTTCCCTCCCACTATGTAGTTATTCTTTCTAATAAAATATCTTCTTTTATCTTAAAATTAAAAAATAAAATAAGTTGATTTTTATCATCTCATTGAATTATGAATTCCGGAAGCATGAAATATAATTGCAGTAGTAGAAAACAGACTGGTAATATATCTTTTCAAAATGACCAAAATCAAGACATGGATTACTACTCAAAATTTTACGATTCACAATTTTGGTATGTGGACTACTAGTCTAACACTATATTCCTCTCTAAAAGATAGCTTATAGTAGATACTATCTTATTCATTAGGCTTCACAAGGAAGACATTAACACAATTAATAGTAGTTGAATTTCAGCATCACCAAAAAAGTATTGTCAAAAGGAAAAATATACTAAGTTACCTCACTTAGAATTAGAACCCCTTTCTTTGAGGCTTGGCAGGCGACAAACTCATAACTGACAAGATTCATTCCATCTCTCAGAGATGTAACAAGAGCTACATCTAAACAAGAAGTACCAAAATAGAAAGTGAGACAAGAAGGGGGGAAAAAAAAAGGGGGAAAAGTGGAAGAAATCAACCTGAAATTATATAGAAGTCTTTAATGAGCAGGTAAATATGATAAATAGCATCGATGATCTACCAAGTTTAGTTCAGTAAAATCAAATAACAAGGATGCTTGCAGATGACAGCTATTCAAACAAATCTGAACACATCAAACCATTTACCCTGTATAAACTTTTGTCAGATGTAGAGGGTGTGTTTGTGGTGCATTCCCTTGAAAATGACTGTATAAATTTGTTGTTCTAATTGCTAGTACTATAAATGGCCAATCACCAGTGTATATCTTCTATATATGGCCATCACCATGTTAATGCACAACATTTGGCATCCAAGTACAACCCATATTTAATGCCGTACATGATATCCAACTTGCATTTAATTTTGATTAAATATTCATCAATGTTACCTTAAAAATATTAATAAAACATTCAATAGAATTTCATTCTAAGTAAACAACTGTAAAGGAAAAAAAGGGATATATTTTAGAGTACATCATCAGACTGAATACTTAAAAATCATAGAAAAAACCCAACAAATCTAGTTTGATTATCTACGAGACTAGGACACAGTGAAAATGAAGAATAAAGGAAAGAACACATTCATGGTCTGTGCTATGTGTATATGTTTGCATTATGTCATCTGGCATTTATGTGTCGCCATTGTAGATTTAGATGGGGTGTCATATGTTTCTCCTTATAGAAGCTTTACGAATTCAAGTGAATTAATCCAAGTCCTTATAGAAGTAAATGAGTTGAGCAGGTTCATGGTATCTGTGATCTTCTAATATGAATTCTTAAGGGTGCAAATACTAATATTCTTCATGTGATTCTTAAAAATACTACCTTTTCTTTTTCTTATTTTTTGAACTACAGCTGACCCCTATATTCCATATTTCATAGAATTGTAGAGACTGATTTGATACAAGTGATTAAATGAAAGGGCATGCTCTCAAAAGTTTTTGAACCTCTGTACCCTGCCATCCAAGTATGGCAGGAGATACCAACTACAGCTGGATCCTATTCATATCCCATAAAATTGTGTGAAACAATAGCATAAACCTATAAGGATTTGAACCCCTGCACTCTGCCCATTTGAGGGTTGCAGGAGATACCTCTCATGATAGCAGCCAGTGAGGAAATTGTACGAGTTTTTGCATCTTAAGGTTTCGTTATCTATACAAGTGTTCCTTCAGCAGAATACAATTCAAATAATACAAAACGAGAGAACATAGGTTGGAAGACGCAAAGCTCACAACAAACAACAATGGGAAAGAAATGGGAAAAGGAGGTACATGCCATCAATGTTGTTCCTCATTTCCACCTATTTCCTATACACTTCAAAATTCGAATCCATTATGCTTCTTAATTTAGCAGCCCCATGCAGACTGTACTACTTTATTAAATCAACAATGCTTACATATATAATAATGACTGAGCACATAAGTGATAACTAAGGCACAAAAAGTGAGTACCAGTAGCAGCATATAGTGCACATAATGAGTGAAAGTCGAGAGATCTATCCTGTAAATAAACGAGAAAAAACTTCAGAAACCATTACATTATTAGTTAACATCAAGATTGTCAACAGAATAATGTTGATAATAAAAGTTAAGCTGGAGAACTAACAAGATTGTAAACACTAAAGGTAGCAACAGCCCTTTTGGGCTGCGCAATGTTCTTTGCTTCCTTAGAATGTCAAGAAACACAACTTTAGTATATCAGAGAAAACAAATCATTTTTTAATCTGATATCTAAAAGTGTATTAACAGTAAAAGACGCCAAAAGGGCCACCATCACGATACACACAGCATAAAAACCAGGCAGACTATAAAAAACACAGCCTACGAGAAATAAAAACACCCACACCTCCTATACAAACAAAAAACTTCCTCCTTTACAAGGATCTCAAACAAAGTGAACTCTCCTGAAAAGTCAACAAAGGACACAACTAAATCATATTTCAAAAAACTACACTAGACACTTGAGAAACTCGTCATATTTACTTGTAACTCGGACATACTTCCTGTGTTCCAAAATAGATATACGTATTCCTGTTTTGTCCGCTCCAAAATTAGAGATACCTTTCTAATTTGAAGTAAAGTGACATGAAGTTTCTAACATGCCATTACTAATATTCTAGGTGGATTGAACACCATCATGCCACCACTATTGCAATTCTAGCAAATGTTGAGGATATTTTAGAAAAACAAAATTTTCTTAAAAGTCATCGTTTTAGAAATGTATCTCTAACTTTGGAATCATTACGATATAATTCCAAGGGTAACAAATTAGAGGACACTCCTTTTCGATTTTGAGGATATTTAAATGCATTGCTGAAAGCCTGAAACAACAGAACTAAAATCCTTTTTCATAAAACTGAAAAGTAAGTACTAAATTAATAAAGCTATAAACTTAAGCTAGAGAATGTTAAGTGAACTAATATTATAAACTTAGTATTCAACTAATTTAAGGGAATTCAACTCAATTGGGGTAAATAGACGAACCAAGTGATGAATTGGAACCGCTGTAAGGGTTCCAAATTTTCCATTAATGCGTCCAACAATCTCGTGAACTTGGCATGAGAGCTTTTGATCTGTCAAAACCAATGAATATACAAGTAAAGTAACCTTCCATTAAAAAAAATCAAATTTTAAATCTCCGCCATTGGTAAAACTAAAAGGCTTCTTAAAAGTACTAACTGAAACTTTGAAGATTTTTTGCGGTCATTAGTTTTTTATTTAGTTTACCAATTCAATTAGTAAGCTAAAACTATAACTTTTTCAAATGAGGTTATTTTAAGCAAGAGAAAGTATCAATAGGACAAACAAAGTTTGTCTATAACATTTCAGCACAGAATGACAGCACAGATAGGTAATAAGAGTTTTGGGAGCATCACGGGGAGGAAGTGCAAAGTAACCTATGACACTGAAATTTCTCCCACCTCATTTTCACAGATGGGAGGAGACCAACGGTTGAGCCTGCATAACCAATGCTTTTCTAGTTTTCTTCAGTTCTGTATTTGGTAAAGAATTATATCGTGTTCCAGCGAAATCCATTCTTATCAAACCACCATATTTGCAAAGAAAATCAATGGTGGGATCGACATAATTCTATATATACCTTCCGGAAAGGACAATATGCTCTATACATATTAAAGTCAAGTTATATTTCCAGAAAAGGAAGGCATGACAAGCAAAACGGGAAAGAACTGATATTGCTAGCATTGGTAGTTTGGAGTCTCTTTGAAGGCATGCAGGAATATAGAGCCGTTTCTCTGACAGGATAAAAAGTCTATGTAAAGAATGCAGATAATTTTAGAATATTTCATCCTGGAAATGGAAGCCTTTGTTGGAGAAGAACTTTAGGAAACCTCAACAGAGACTGAAAGAAAACTAATTGCACTGTTGGGCATGGTTTTGTGGGCCCGGTAGATTTGGTGGGTCTTATCCCACGTGGCATATTTTTCCCACGTGGCGATATATCCCAAACAGAAGGATTGGTTGTTAAAGGAATCTACATTCCTGGTTCTGTTTGACTTTCTCCTTTTATGGACTTCGACTTCCTTTTTTTATGGAGATTAACTTCCTTCTATCCTAGAATGGTAACTACTATGATAAGGAGTCCTATTCCAATTCGGAGACAGAGCGATTAGGAGGTGTGATTATACCCTAATTCACAGGTAACAACAACAATAACTCTTTGTCTCACATAAGCACTAAAGATATTTTATCCCACTATTGTTAACCTATTCTCCAGCTTATACTTATTCTCACACCGGAGCTATTCATCGGACCGTCAGCTTCCTCAGTGTGATTTTGTTTCTGTGCATCATTTGACGCGTTGTTCGATGATTAGACGCCTGGACGGATCTTGGCGTTAATATTGACACTAGAAGGAGGGCCCTTTAGTGCTACCTAATTTTTTAATCACCCACATATTCAGTAGGAGTTATGGCGAGTAATGCGAATACGGTTTCTGACCAGGAGAGATCTTCGGTCAATCCCACTACATAAATCAGAGGTTCAGTCAAGGACCCAAAAAACACGTCAACGATAGGCTGGGGCCCAATAATCAATATGTGGGCCCAACAAAGGTCCATTCAGGTCTGATGTCAATTGTTATCGGCAGGTTATAGGACTCCCAGTTCCCACAATCACACCGAGGACGATCGATCCCGAACGCACACGCATTAGGAACAAGACCGAGGGCATGACAGTCGGGACAAACGCGAGTTGATTCAGACTCGCAAGATTGATTCAATAGACCAAATGCCATGGAAGCTCTGCATCTCCAACAAAGGGAGTTAAAGGATCCGTTGGCTGAGTTGGAAGGCAAAGGTGAGGCCTCCTCAAGTCAGCTACGCCATCAGGAGGTCACGTCACAAAACCGATCCAGGACATATCGTTCGGATGGTTCTCAACAAGATAGGTGTTGAGGCAGCGACAAAGGGCGGTCAAGGTCAATGAATGGTCTCCCCGGACAGCGCGAGAGATAGGCGCAAGTCATCCCCCCGAAGGAGAAACCAGACCCCCTTGCGCAAAAGGTGGCAAAATTAGAACAAAAATTGGCGACTGTCACTCGGGCGAAAGAATTGTCTGTGGACCCGACGTCACCTTTTACTCCCGTGATTGATCGGTTTGAGCGGACACATCTAAGAAAATGTCACCCATGAAAATTTTTGACGACACCGGCAATCCTTACGACCATACACACGCATATGACCGTCTGATGCGTTACTATGACCACTCCAATGCTGCCAAATGCCAGATGTTAATCACAACGCTGAAAAAGGGTGCACGACTGTGGTTGACATTGTTACCACCCATTGGATCGTGGAAGGAGTTGTGTGACAAGTTCCATAATCGATTCGGAAGAAACATGAGAAGGGGAAAGTTGATAGCTTCACGTATGCAGATCAAACAGCAACCAAACGAGAGTCTGAGCCAATATGTGAATAGGTTCAGGGAGGCAGTTAGCACCGTGACCGAACTCGACGCTCCGCAAGCCCTCGGATTCTTCATTACAGGGCTGGATGTGGTGAAGTCTAAAAAGCTGATGATTTTATTGCCATTAAAGAGGCTATGGGGAGTCTGAAGCCGGAAGCACATACACCAAATAAACCCAAGGATCGGGATAGGAGCAACAATCCCAGGTCTGAAGGATAACCGAGAAGGCAATTCAATGGTGGGAATTCGGGAAGCGGTCGTCCACCCTTCCTAAATCGGAGTGTTAAAAAGATCTACACCCCTCTTAACAAGGGTCGAACACGGATATTGGAGGAGATCAAGGACAAACAATACTTTAAACCATGTCCAATCAACAACCATCCACAAAGGGCGGGATCGAAAGCGTTTTTGCAATTACCACCAGAGTGCAGGACACTCTACCGAAGATTGTCGACACCTGAAAATTTTGATTGAGAAGAACGTACAAAACGGGGAACTAGTCCAATATGTTGATAGATGAGAAGGTTCGAAAAAGAGACAGAAAATACCAACCGGGAACATCTTAAGGATCGATAACCTGATCATAACCAACCCGCTCATAACCAACCCACTTATCAGGTAGTGGATGTCACCACTAGATGTTCGAATGAACGTGTAACCAGGAGGAAGCGTAAAGGTCTGCTGGATTCGATATTGACGGTGTCTGAACAACCTGCCAGGAAGGATCGAGTTTACCCCGTCACAGTTATTTCCTTCATCGACGAAGATTATCCATCCGAGTCAGTAGAGTAACACGAGGGAGCGTTGGTAATCACCGCTCAGGTCATACTAGTGGATAGAGTGCTCGAGGTTAGAGGTTAGAGGTGAGACTGTTAATGTGGGGACGGTGGTGGTGGTGGTGGTGGTGTTTTGGGGCTGTTAAGATTTTAGGCTTTGAGTAACGATGACGGTGGAAGGAATGACTTCAGTTGTGGGCATGTTGGGATCCACAGGGGTGGTGGGATGATAGCTTGAGTGGTGTTGTTTGCCATTTTTGATCGGAGATTTGTCGAGGTTTGATGGAGTTTAGCCGGAGAAAATAGTTGTAGCAGTGAGAGAAGAGGAATTGACCCTTTGGGGAGATTTTGGAGAATCAGTCTTTTTGGGAGGGAATGGATTTTTGATGTGACCTTCTGTGTCAGCACATTTCCCAAAACTGAGGCTAGTATTAATGATGGTGGGGTCCAGTTGGGCGTATGAGATACGGAAACGGCTATCTTCTACTTGATTCTTGCATTTTATCATTTATTAATTAATTATTAGGCGTTTGAGAGGGCTCGGGAAGGAAGGTTTTCCTGACTATGCATTAGTCGGCCTCATATCTAATTATGCTTTTTTACTTGATTGGAAGGGTGTTACGATGTTGGGATCCGAATCGGTGGTGAGTGGGTGATGATTGAAAGCGATCTCGAGGGATGATGTCGATTTGATAAGAGACCTTTAGTGGGTGTTGTTTGCCATTTTGATCGGAGATTCACTCCAACTCTTACTGTGTTTGAATTCCTCGATGCATTTTGGGGAACTTTCGACCCACGAAATTAGCCTTTGAAGTTCGAATGGAATTATCGAGAAACCTTCCTAATGTAAAACCGATAGAAAAATAGTTGGGTGTTTATTTAATTGAAAGCATGACCACAGTTCTTTGGATCACCGAGGAAAGCATGAGTGAGGAAAAGTACATGTCGCGGGGTGGGCCTTGTATTGACCAAAATTTAATGGATTTTATCATTTATTAATTAATTATTGGGCGTATTAAATTTTGTACTCTTGTTATATGGCCCATTATAACAAGGGAGTGGGGGTAATGTTGGGACATGTTTTGTGAACCCGGTATATTTGGTGGGCCTTATCCCACATGGCGGTATATCCCAAACAGGAGGATTGGTTGTTAAAGGAATCTACTGTTTGACTTCCTCCTTTTATGGGAATAGTATGGATTGACTTCGACTCCCTTTTTTTTTTACAGAGATTGACTTCTATCTTAGAATGGAAACTACTATGATAAAGAGTCCTATTCCAATTCGCGTACAGAGCTATAAGGAGGTGTGGTCAGTTATAAATACAAGGTTATACCCTAATTCACAGGAAACAACAACAATAACTCTGTCTCACATAAGCACTAAAAATATTTTGTACATCCATTGTTAACATATTCTCCAACAGACGATATTCTCATCGAGCTATCCCCGTGCGCCCGCACTCCAGTCGGTTTCCTCGATGTGATTATGTTGATGTGTAGGATTTGACGCGTTGTTCGGTGATTAGACGTGTGGATGGATCTTGGCATTAACATGCACAATTTTCTAATTCAAGAAAGAGGTTATCATTAATTAGGGTTCCATATTAGTCAACTTCAGTGTTCATCAACAAGAAAGGTTTTTATGTGCCTGAAAACATTGGATGTAGTAATACCTGAAAATTTAAATTCAACACTAACTAATTGGATCCTAAACAAATATAATAAATTTAAAACTCGATGCAATATAAAAATTTTGAATGTTTAGTTCTATATGATTGTTGCAAAAGAAGAAAAAAAAGTGTTCTAAAAATCCCCACCTAGGTGCTAGGCGGTCCACTAGTGCCTAGATTTGGTTGGGGCATAATCAAACCTCTACTTTGAAGCTCTACAATACTTAAAATGAATTTGTTAAGTATTTAAATATTGCTTTTTGGGTAATATTTCATGTATAATTATAAAAAATTACATCTACTATATATTTTGTATAGTATAACAAGTATGTAATTTAGAAAAATAAATAAATGAGATCATCCAAGAAAATGTGTAGTCCGCCTAGGCAGAGGCTCACTCGGCCACCTAGGTCCGCCTAACGATTTTTAGAACATTGAAAAAAAAGATAAAAGAAAGCACATCTAATCAAACAGATAAAAGGAAAGGGGGAAGGATGAGATTTCCATAAGCTAAAAAAATACAAACACAAGGCACCTGCTAGAAAGGAAAAAGGAGAGAGAGAGGTTGTAGTAGCAGGCTAGCAGCAACAACATCCACTATGTTAAGCTCAACCCTAATAAATTTACAAATTCGAAGCAACGGAACTTAATTTCAGAAAATTAAGGCTGGAGCCTGGAAATGAAATAGTACAGATTACGAGAGTGAACAGTGAGTTATAATGGAAAATTGGAAATTTGCCAAAGAATTGGGAAGAAAGTTGAGAGCGAGTTTGAGAGCAAAGATAATGGACTAAACCATATCTATTTCATATTTAATTGATATCTCACACAATGCATACCCTCTCTTATATAGACCTATTTAACATAAGCCATAAAGCTAAAATGCACCATGGAGTCATATTTATTCATTTTGGTGATATTTTCTAGAACAAAAAGAGTAGGTCATTTAGCAATTAGATGTGCCGGACCTTCTTCCCAAATCTTGACCTCCACTTTAACAAAACTTTGCATGGATTGCAATTCCTACTGGTTTTCAAAGTTGGAACTTGAAATGCTATACTGGATAATTTGTAGTTCAAGACTAGGTTGTCTCTAATTCTGAAATCCATAAAATACAACTTTCTTATCCAGAAGACATAGGTTATCAATGCAAATGCAAATACGCGAAGAAAGTGATGATACATGAACTTACATTCAGGAACATCTGTCCTTGTTGGAACAGCAATTTGGACCAAAACTACTTTATCACGCCAATTCGGATTTTCTTCAAGGAATTTTTCGAATGCCAAGATCTTCTGGGGAATGCCCTTAATCATATCAAGACGATCAACTCCTAACATTACCTGTCCATTGACAACAAGAATTAGAATATTATTACTAACATTTAACCTTAGGGAAATAGTCTAATAAGAAGAATTCTTATATGAAGAAAATGGGTTTACGGGAATGCTTAGAATAGTAATGTTATACATAAACAGAAAAAAAGAGAGACTAACATCCATGGTTTTAGTATTGGAATAATATAGCATGTTGTATGAGCAAAACAGAACCAACACCCATGGGGCTTAATTAAAAAAATCATATAATTAAACTAATAAAATTATATACTCTTCACGTAATAACCAGGTCTGATGTCTAAACAAGCGCAATATACTACTCTGTATACAAGGTCACAACTCTACTATCAAGATGACATATGTTCTCCTCAGACAGTGGATTGAGCCTGGATCCCAGCTTGGGCTCGTGTTATTAGAGACGGTATCATAGCAAAACATTGACCGAGCGGGGAACTAAGTGTTGCACCATATAGGCAGTAGGAGCCACCTGTAAAATCATGCACAGCCGGAGGACCCAGGTGCTTTGTGACAGTGGATTGAGTTTTGATTCAGACTTGTGTTTCTTACACCTTCGGGCTTTTTAAGGTTGTCACCAATGTACCATTCTTTCCATTTCTATTTTCTTCCAACAATATCATATCCCATTTCCAGGGTTTATGAGAAATATAAAAAAATAATTAAGTTATGAACCAAAAAACAATATATAAGAAACATACCAAGTAAGACATTGAATGTACATCAGGACATGGCAACAACCAACCCTGGTCATTTCTGCCCATTCTAGTGTATTGTAGAACATGATTATCATCTGTGTTACTCGGACTCGGGTGCGGGTGTCGAGTGCGGGTACGAATCTAAGTGTCGGACACATGAAGTCAAAAAATAGAGGATACGCGAATATGGATCCAAATTTGGACACGGGTGCGGGGATACGGTATGTTATGATTTTTTAATAATAATGTTTATCTTATAGACATGCATTTATCATGAAACTTCAGGGGTTGAAATGCAAAAATATAAAGAAACAAGGGCAGAATTGAAACTACCGAAACTTTAGGGGCTAAAATGAAGAAAATAAAAGCATAGGGACTGATATGTAATTTTTCAAGGGCTATTTTGAACTTTCAAAAAACCTGAGGGATTAAATTAAAAAATTATAAAAACTATGGGGTACCTAACTGTAATTTTTCAAGGATATTTTTAATGAGAAGACGCAAAACTCGTTGGAGAAGAAGAAGAAAAAGGCGACGATGGTAAGTTTTTCACTCCTTTTTCTTCGGTCTTTCCTCTTTCTTCTTCTTCCTCCTCCCTCGTCTCTTCTTCTTCTCCGATGAACAGCCGTATCCGGATTCTGTGGCCGGATCTCGTACGGATCCCGCACCCGTACCAGTGTTGTGTCGTGTCGACTCGGGTACTCCGCCAAAAATGCCGAGTCCGAGTAACACAGATTATCATATTACAAAAATCAAAATATGTTGCTTTCAATTTATCAAAAAAAGAAGAAGAATATGTTGGTTTCAAGTCAACAATAATGAAAAAGATCCAGTTAATGCACAAATCCATAACTGAAAATGTCATTCACTAAATTTGTCAACATGCTAGGAACATGCACACATGTACAGAAAAACAGTAAGTAATACACAATAAATGTAACAGTATTTCAATCTAAATAAATTCTTTTGGACTATATCATACAAATCTAGATATGAAATTAAAGATAAAGTACCTAAACTTAAATTACTTCACTCGAATTTGTAAAGCTCCTAGACAAAAGAAACATCACAAACCTTGCGACCAGAAAATTTCTCTTTAAAGTCTTGAATGGTATTCTTCACACGAGGAAGTTCAAGAGCTCGAATGAATCGGTCAGAATCTATCCCAATAGGAAACTGGAATTTCAAGCTCAAAATTATTAATTTTGACATCATGTCAAAAAAAAACTGTAGCTCCATCAAACAAAAGAATGCTAACATGTATGTGTAAGAAACGAATCAAGAATTTTAAAAGCACAAAGGTGGAATAAGGAAATTTGATTGGGGAACATAATACTGCAGCCACACGAGTAAGCTTCCCTTGATCCTCCACTCCATCAGGTGTACCCTCAAGCCCAAGAATACGAGTACAAGCACTAACAAAATGCCTTGCATAATCATAAGTGTGAAAGCTGGGAAACAAAACATTGAACAATTAAAACTCTTGCAACTTAAGGATTCAATGGTGCAACAAATTTGATCATGTCGTTTTAGAATAAAGCAGAAGCAATTAACAACTATGGCTAATGCAAGAGTCACATAGCAAGCTACATGATAAAAGATTACCAATAAAAGGAGGATTCCATCTCATTAATATGCATGTCACGAAACTCTTAAGTTATGGCACGTAACGATTCTAATACTAGGTCTCTTTGAATGTTCCTTACTGAAGGTCATCATTACTTCATTTTTTTGAAAACGAGAAAAAGGAGAAAGGAATCTCCAAACATTAGTGTTATAACAAACAATACAATTGTTAACCATATATCCCGATACCTTTGAAAGATCTGGAGCTTATTTCCTAGGAAACAGAAAGATAGACTCTATGGAAAAATGTCATTCACCGAGGTGCACCTTGACTTCTCATTTTTGAAGGTTGATAGGATCAGTATGGCAAGATCCTTTCATGATACTCTAGAACCTTAAGAAGGCTTAAAAGCCTGCATCCATAATCTTCAGTATTCTGTTCTCACTTTTAGTGGCCAATACTAAGACCATTGACATTTACCAACTTTAAAGCTACATGTGTGGAGTACATGACTGACAAACTTTATAGATACAATATAACCTCTAACTATATAGAACATGTTGATTCCTTAAAACAAAAATATAAAAGAAGAAAATATAAAGTGAATTTTATTTATTTAGGGTAAAAAGTGAATATTAATATGCAAAGTAAGATATATACCCAACTAAATCAGCAGCGAGTACAGATCTTAGCAGCTCCGTTCGAGATGGCAGTGTCCTGTGAATCTCAGAGGAAGGAAAAGGTGTGTGGAGAAACCAACCAACTTTCATCATGCTGTTATATTCTTTAAGGCATTTTGGGAGAAACATCAGATGGTAATCATGGCACCAGACAATATCTCCATCCTCGTAATGTTCATTGACCACATTAGCAAACATTTTGTTAGCCCTCTTATATGCATCAAACTGGGATTGAAAACTACGGGTTGTTGCGAGGCGGTCTTCTTGTGGAAGACCAAGATAATGGAAAAGAGGCCACAGGATGTTGTTACAGTAGCCATTGTAATATTGATGAACAATCTCTTCATCAAGAAAAACTGGGATGCATCTCTGCAGTCATTAAGACAATCTTATAATTAATAAATAATTATAAAGTGCAACTAGACCAATAACATTAGACCCTATTTCTGCAAGCTCTCAGGCAATGAGAACAGTGAAATGAGACTGATTAATATGAACCTTCTCAGCTAGAGCTTGAGTGAGTGTTCTTTGTCCAATTTCATCAGGTACATTTACACCGGCCCATCCAATCCATCTGGTTTCAAATTCATTCACACCTTCAAGAAGATGATGCGGCGTCATTTAGCATGCCATTAGAGATTCAAAATTATGTCTACATATAATTGCACACTAAATGACTATAATAATAAAAACGTGACAATTTTGCTACCTTTATGCCGTAAATAAAAGAAGTAGTAGCAGCATATAATCCCAGCTACAAAAACAAGGTGCATCCAAACTAACAATCAACAATGAATTGAACTGACACTTACCCAAAAGTGCACTGACTAGGCCCCCTACACTTACTTCTAGTGCCCATGAGTCTTCACCCCTCCTAACTGCAGTTACAGGTAGACGGTTCTCAACCACCAATAAACGTTGTTTGGAAGGCATCCCATTTTTCTTGTCATGTCCGGGATCATCAAGAACTCTTGGCATAGTGATCCCATCCGGTAACCCTTCCTCATGAGGCCACTTGTTATTGTTAATTACAATTTGGCCATCCCCAAGTGTATCCATTGGCCCCTTAGTATCTTTGACCTCCTCATTCAGATGGATAGACTTGTTGAACTTTCTGAGCTCCCTTTCCTTCAAAAGCCTTTCCAATCGAGTTCTAAGTATGGCAGAATTGTAGTTATACTTCTCAGAAGGCATATCTCTGGTCTGCAATTCAGCCTGCATGTTGAAAATTTTCTAAGTAAGCTAATGCAGGTACTCATTCAAATTAGAAATATCCTTCCAGCAACGATTGCTTGCAAATCTAATACAGTTCTTTTCATACCAATAAATTACTTAAATGTGATACATGTATGTAGAAAACAGAACTATGATCCAATTTCGAATATGAACTAAATTTTTCAGGGATTTAAGCTTGGGTGATTCATGGCCCTCCATTATAAAATTCTTTATCTACGAATGTGTTTTAAATTTAACATCATTAAATAATTTTGCCACCGAGTGAAAAAATTAACCATACAAAAACTATAATAATAAATAAAAGAATTCAACAACCTAAACCCACCACAAAAACCAAATGAGTAATGTAGCATCAAACACTCAAACCCCATTAACAGCTAGTTGAGAAACATCAAACACTAGACAATTTTACTATAAATCAACAATGGGTGTCAATTAGAAAGAAAATAAAAAAAATTCTACAACCTAAAACCACCACCACATAACCAAGTGAGTACTGTAGCATCAAACATTAAAACCCCGTTAAAAATAGTTGGGAAACTATATAATTTCACCATAAATTTATACTGGGTATCCATTAAAAAGAAAAAAAGAAGTGGGATTTTACCAAATCTTTCTGCAAAATGCTGATTTCTTCAGAGGACTTGACCTTCATCATCACTTGCTTTTCTTCTTCCTCTTCTTCTGTTTAATAGAGTTGAGTAGTGTCCATGTACAGACGAATGAGTGGCAGGTGGCTAAGAGATGGATATTTTGGGTGGCTATGGAGGTGGACAGAGTGGATAGAGAAAAATCTGTATACACCGATGACGAGTATATCTGTATGTATTTATCCATATATAGATAGTTTAGAGAGAGAAATTGTAGAGGCTTAGAGGGTTAGAACTCATCATATTCACCGATTGATTTCATTGTGAGACGGTACGAGTGGCGCTATGTAGGTAGCTTTTGCTCATGCAAATGCAGAGGAGGGAGGGAGGGAGGGAGGGACGGTGGGACCAAAAGCCAAAATAGAGTCATTCCAATTAATTAAATTGTTTTTTATTTGTGCACAAAATAACACTCTAATTAATTCTAACCACCTATTTTTTTATTTTTTTTTTTGGAATTAGTTGTATTAATTTTAATGAGCTCTGCCTACTATAATTTTTTTAAGGAAAAAAAGTTACCATAAAAGGATTTAAGACCCTTACAAATTTAAATTTTTTTATCTTTGATATAATGTTATTTTGACGCTAATATGTCTAAGTTGTGTTTGTTAAACCTGAGAATTAAGATCTAGATGATTATGATGTCTTAATAAATTAGTTCATCTGAATGATTATGAGGTCTGAATCTAAAAAACTATTTGATAACTAAAAAGTAAGTTGTCTCTTAATGATACTATTTTACCATTTTAAAAGGTAAAAATTTATTTAATAATTTTAAATATTCAATTTAATAAAAAATATGAGTGCATAATATTGTTGAATATATTTATAAATAAAAATTATCAATTTTTTTTTATTAAGAGAACTTGTACATCTCTTAATAAAAAAAAAAAAAAAACAAATATACTTGCTATCCTTTGGTTATAGATCTTTCAATTTTTTTCACTTTAGTTCATTTGAAGTTGAAGATGGTGGGTTCACACGGCAAATAAGAGCTACATTAACTAAGAGCTCAATCAAATGTAAACAAATAGATATTTGATATTGTATTTCCAATATAGAAATTATAATTTTTCCTTTTGTTTTGTTTGAAAATTTAGATGATAATGATAATAATAAGTAATATTTCTCATCATTATTAGTTGGTTCTTTTTTCGAAAAAACTGAAATATACAATTTCTTCATATTATCAAATTGAGATCATCTCTTAAATTTGTCTCCATTTCATAGTATTCGTTCGGCAATAAAAATAAGTTAATTTTATAACTTGCCTTATTTAAGATCATTAGTAACAAAAGTTTAATATATTACTAATTATAAACTTGATCTAGTTAATTTATTATTTAGCGTTTTAACCCTAGGTTCAAACTCAACAACTTGGTCAAGAAAAATAATATCAAATATTTTTATTACATAAACGAGACAAAATCTATTTTTTTTTTGTTTCTTGAACCTTTGTAAATAGGATGAAGCAAATACAAGTGATCAACTTTGTAAATTTTAAATATATTTTGTCGTTTTGAGCGACCTATGATTTCATAATTAAGTCAACTATTCGATACGACAAATTTAAGACATTATGTTTTGTCGCTTTGAATGACTTATTTTTCCGATTCGACATGAACAATATCTATTATACTTTGTCAATTTTGACACAACGTATTTGGAGTCTATTAAATTTGTCAATTGAAAAAATATCTTAATAACGATCGACAGACATGACGTATCTAAGATCTATTTTTGTTTTGTCGATTTGAGTAATCTATCATTTCATCCGACATATTTGACAGTTATTATGTTTGTTGTGACATACACATAACAAAAACAATACAATTATCATAAAAACATATTTTTAAAATAATGTCAAATTTAATCTACATTTAGTTTTTTGTATATTATTTAAATATAAAACATACATTCGTATCTGAGTTCAAATAATAAAAGGTTAATTTTATTTACTAATAATATATTATCTTTTATGTAGTCAAATTAATATTTATCCGTGTAATCGTCATATTTATTGACAATCATGCATATTAGAAATTTAATATATTTGGTATTGTATTTCCAATATAGAAATTATAATTTTCCTTAATGGATGATTTTAAAGACTTATTGCTTGCCACCATCTCTCACCCTTTAAGAAGGATTACATTTATTTTGTCAATTTTTTTGAGTTAAATAAGTAAATAAATAAACTTATTTTGGTCCGGATGGATTTGTGGGTTGGGTTGGGCCTCATGATCTAATTTGTTTTTGGGTCCCTTTATTTTGTTCGAAGGTTCAAAACTCTTTCTTCTCAAAACCCAAAAAGAATTTGAAAATGGCCATCAAACTCTCCCTCCTCACCTTCACCCTCCTTCTCATCACCAGTCCACTACCTTCATTCTCCCTCTCCTTTTCTCAATACCAGACCCTCTTCTCCCTAGCCCACTCGCTCACTACCCGCGTGGCCAATCTCCGCGCCGCCCGTGGCGACCTCGCCGGCGCCGCCCGTGCCCGGCTGATTGCCCAGAAGCTCCAGCGCGGGCTCGGGCTGAGCTTCTGGCGGGTCATGGGGTCCATGGGCTGGGACTACTTGAGAAACTACTCCTGGAGAGATACGACGTCCTCGTTTGAGCTGTTCGGAGCTATGTCGGACATTAACGAGTTGATTCGAGCAGTGAACGAGTTGAATCGGATGAATTCGGGAGGAGAAAGGGCGGCGTGGGTGCAACGAAATTACAGTAATGTCCTTAGGTTGTCAAAGTCCCTATCTGGCAGGCTAATTAAAGTGTTTAATCAGTCGGTAAGTTTACTTACAAGTAAATAGTAGTAGTCCAGTAGGAGTAATATTCTTACTAATTTTGCTACTGTATTTCTTAATTTCCAGTTTAATTACTGTAATTGTTTTGGAATATTGATAGTTAAATTTGGTGGAGTCATTGTACAAATTCATGAATTTAGGTTCAATTAACTAGGCTAATGACGAATCTATAAAGCCTGGAATTTGAACTTCCAAGTTTTTGTATTCATAATATTGGGTTGCAATTTTTTCTTTTAATAGTTGAACTTTTTGACTTCTTTATCTTTTTTGTAAAAAAGAGAGTTGGGTATGTGATTTTATCACTTTCTTTTGAACTGGACTAGTTATTATGGTTCAATTTTCATTAGTTCTTAAAGAAAGAAAAACTAAAAAGACTCGACCTTTATGCACTAAACCACTTAAAAATGAATCTCTGTTAATTAAAGGTGTTGATTATCCTTTTGGTAAAGTCCTGAAATAGTTGCATGATTGCATCAATAATCTGAAGTGTAATTCTTAATGGTAATTAAAGTCTCTACTCTCAAAATGGTTAATTATCTTTGCTGGTAAATCTCTAAATAGTATTTGAGCTGAACTATACCTTCATTATGGTTTGGGTAGGGAATGGGGAGGGTTAAGTTACCCAATACATTGGCTAGTGGGGGTACCAGATAATTTATTGGGGGAATTTATTTATGATAAAATACAAATACATGCATGCTATGATGATTATGATATTTTTTTGATTGTGTAAAATTAGCTAATATTTGATGGAAATGGCAGGGTCCATTGAGGGAAATGGTGGAGACAGTGCAGAGAGAAGTGGTTGAAGGTGAATTGCTAAGAGACTGCCTTGAATTGGGGAGCAATGACTTGAAGGATCTGATTCAAATCTTTAAAGGAATTGCTTTACAGTACTCGTCTACGCCTGTCAATAATGATTTATGAGTGAGTTTTCTGAGTTTTGTTAGCGGGATAGATAGCAAATGGTTGATATGTTACTCAATATGTAGTTGTATTCATATTACTAATGAACACATCAACACAAATGAAGCTATAATTTTGTGACAAATCGCTATATCTCATATAATTAGTTGTATAAATTAGTCCTGTTCAATATTTAATTATGTTTTATTTTGTGTTTCATTGCTTATTGACCATATGATTATCGATGAAGCTGCTTGTTCACCTTCAGCTAATCATTCCCGGTAGACTATGCCCTATTGCAGAATTTAGAAGGGGAAGGAGGCAGGGAATAGTGGTTAGCCCATTACTCACCTTGGACCTGGAAAAAGTTTGTTCAGTTCCATGGCTTAAGTGAGCGCCCTGACTGCTCAGTCCCACGTGATCAAATAACCTTAAGAGCTGGTAAAGTTTGAAACCAAGAGGACCGACAAAATCTATTGCAATCGAGCCAAGTGGCTTGAAGAAAAGTAGGCCTTTTGGGCTTTTGTATCAAGTCCTTAAAAAAATACATTTCATTAACCGGACAATTGTCCTGAGGAGGCTTTCCAGCTATGGAGCTGTACGCCCATATTAACTTTGGTAACGATTCAATGGTCTAGTATGCTTCTAAGAGAAGAGTGCCTAAATTTAACCAATTTTTGTAAGTGCTCAGCAGAACTTCTTCTTCTTTGCTTAGCATGCCCTGATGCCCGTTCTGAATCCTGTATATATTTTCAGTTCAATATATCGAAAGTTTAATCTTTTCGAAAAAATAAAGACCCAAGAACACATCAAACAACAAGTAAGCTGACATGGGAGAAAATTGGGAAAGTAAACAGAAGGGAAAGATAACTTTATCCCTTGAACACACATTCACAAATGGTTAAAAGATTTTACCTTTTGCTTGCAGTGTATAGATTATTTATTCCTTTTCCTTTTGTTAGATAGAGGAAGGGAGAAAGTGATGTGCTTATCAATGGCTATGTGAGTGTCCCCACACATGCTGCTGCATAGCTTGTTCATGCCATATCATCTATTCACCATAGTTGTAGCTAGGGACTCGAACCGTGTAATCCTTATGTATTTGTCTATGGTTATTTTGTAACTGAATAAAGATAAAAGTTTATTTTGTAGGTTAGACAACAGATTTGGTAAAATATTTATGTCTCAAAAAAAAAACGTTGGTAAGGTTTTAAAATAATAGATACATGCTATGAAATGTGAGGAGTCGACTCCCCTTAATTGGGTAGTAAACATATTTATAAGACAGGTGTGGAAAATCATTATCTTATTTTGGAAGAAATATCTAAACTTAATTTCAGCTAGCATCTATTATCACCTCTATCCAAAACTAAGGCAAGAAATGTGAATTCATAACTCAGTAAGTTCATAAAGTCTAGCATTTATTTAGAAAATCTCAAGGTGAATGTATGTGCATGTTTTTCAATTACTCACAAAATTAGTATATACATACTTTGACCGTTTAAAGAGCTTTTTAACTTTCTGTTCATCAAATGCCATTTCTGTATGCACCAGCACCACACAACTTGTTATTAAGTCGTCACATGTATTTAAATTAATTTGGGGATCTCTCTTGTATATTCTTCCTAGTAAGTATGGATAGCAATATATCTTCTCAAATTTTATAATAGAGGGAACACACTCATTGTCATAAAGGCTAGCTAGGTTAATTTGATATATATATATATATACACACACACACACACACAAAATAAGGTTCAAGAGCATAACTCTTAAAGAGCATAATTTTGTTAAAGAGCATAACTATTTAAATGCCTTACTTTTAATTTCTCTCTCCTCACTCACTTCCAGATTCACGACTCTGAGACTCTCCTCCCAAATTCAATACAATCCTCCTCTATCTTATCGCCGCCTCACTTCTTCGATTCCACCGCTCCACCGTAGGCCTCAATATAATCCCCCTCCACCGTACGACCTCACTTCTCCGATTCCACCTTGATTTGAAATTCTCTCGGAACAAACTCTCCACCGACCCATCTTCTTCGCTAGCAAACACGGCCAGATCTTGACAATATCTTGGTAGACCCTTAACTAAATTTCAATTTCATTAAGAATTAACTAGAATTCAATTTCATTTTGTGATTCGATTTGGGAATTTTTGCATCTTGGAATTAGCCCTAATTTCATAGTTTTATTTATTTATTTAATTTTTTGTTTTGTGGTGGACTGTGAACTACATTACTATGATGCTTGTTTGTGGGTCGATTTTTTGGTTTATCTAGTTGTTTGGTCACCTTTTTTGAGAATTAGAATTTTTGGAGTAATTTGGACTAATGGAATTTGAAGTTAAAGGTGTTTGCATGTATTGGGCTGAAGGAGGCTTTTATCTTGTTCTGAGTAGGAGTGAGCATTCGGTTATTATCCGAACCGAATAAGAATTTCGGTTATAACCGAAAATCGAAATTACACTGTTTTGGGTATCCGAACAATTAACCGAAATTTATAATAACCGAATAACCGAATGGATTATTCGGTTATTCGGTTAATAACCGAAAATAAAAGAACAACAATTAACATCAGATGAGTATTCAACTACATGACCCAAGTAGTCCCAATCACCGCAATATCGGATCCCGAGTCAGGACTCAGTGTGAAGCGAGACGGGATAACTCTGGGCGAAGTTGTGCTAAGAGGAGGAAGCATAATGTTGGGTTATCTCAAAGACCCAGAAGGAACTTCCAAATGTATGAAAGAGAATTGGTTTTATACTGGGGATGTTGGTGTGATGCACCCAGATGGGTATTTGGAGATTAAAGACCAATCCAAGGATGTTATCATTAGCGGCGGAGAGAATCTGAGTAGTGTGGAGGTTGAATCGGTGTTGTACTTGCACGCGGCAGTGAATGAGGTGGCGGTGGTGGCGCCACTGACGAGTTTTTGGGGAGACGCCAAATGCCTTTTTGTGAGTTTGAGGAGTAGTAGTACAAAACCCACCGAGAAAGAGATAATAGAGCGATTGGTAGCAGATGAGAATTGAGAAATCGAGATCTGAGATTCTGAGGGATGATCAAATGAGAGATTGGGAGTTCGACTGTTCGAGATGACGAGATCGAGAGAAGTCTGGATTGTGCGTAAGAACTATTATTATTTTAACTTAGGCTTTATTCGGTTATTCGGTGTAACCGAATAACTCAAAATTAAAATTCGTATTATCTAACCGAAAACCGTAAAAAAAATTCAGATATAATCGAATTGTTAAAAATAACCGAATTATCTGAAAAAATCGGATACCTGTTTTTTGCTCAGCCCTAGTTCTGAGGAATGATTTTTTTGACTACTATCGGAGTATATTCGTAAAAAGCTGTATAATTTTCATATTTGAATGTGTACTCTCTGTCTTACTAGTAATTCCTTGCATAAACCTATTTATTTATTCAACAGTGATTTGAGCACATTTGAGGTGTGGTACTTTAAAAATCACAAAGGTTGTGAAATTGTTGCCGCTGTTTAATTTTGATTATTAGGAAACTGATATTTGAATTAATGAAAAAGTGATATTTATACATTAGTCTCTAAGATAGAGGTGAGACTTATCACTATTCATGTGTGAATTCATGTGTGAGGGATAAATAACGTGGGAATATTAATTTTTCTTCTGGAAATATCAGTTCCCGATAATTATTGTATTATGGCATTTTCTTGAATTCCAGTCTATAGGATCTATTCTTCAGGAGAATGTTCATTATGCTCAACAGATGTCCTCATTTGTTTCTTCTTCTTTTTTGTTTCAAAACTCTCGAGTGAAGCAATGAAGGGTCTTTCCAGTGACTTGATATTTTGTGTAAAACCATACTACTCTCAAGAATGTGGAGACTTCTTAATACGATGAGCATGTAATCAGTTGTATCTACAACTTTGAGTGCATGAATTGGCACTTGGGTGTGTACTTGTTTGGAATGAACGATGGTTTCATTGTAGAATGCAGACAACGAAACGCAACATTTTGGGGTGGGCGATGCTAGAAACTGAGCGTAAGAACAAGTCACATTCCATGTAGCTGCAACAGAACCATACAAACACAAATTGTTAACAACAGAATACTACTAAAATAATTGTATACAGCAAGATGAAACTCCAAGTGTTACTTACCAAGAGCTTGTGTCTTTCTACGACCATTATCCTCGAAGAAGGAGCTTGGCGCAACCTTTACAGGCAGTCCACACGTATAACCTAAGTCCAAGCGTAAAATTCACAGGAGCTCTTGATGCTGTGGCAATATAAGATCGAAGCACCTCCTATAGCCATTTCAAAACGAGCCACATACTTATCAGGATCTTGTGTAATGGAGGATAGTATTCTCCTCTGCGGCGGTTTGCGATACTTTACTTGCATTGTGTAAGGAGTTCCAGGACAAAGTGAATCTTCTATCTTAAAAGAAGTTATCAATTCTTAGAGGAAATGAAAATGAAATTGTTGAATGTAATGAAGTTGTAGTTCCCTTATTTAACATCTTATTCTACTATATTGTTGAATGCAATCAGATTGTTGAATGTAATGAGATTGTTAAATCTTTTTGTGTTCATTGAAGGGAATCAGATGGAATCAGATGTAAGCATACCCAGGGGATCGAGAAATCAAGAAAGTTGAGCTCCCTGATGAATGACATATGTGATTCCACTTTGTTGACTGTGTTCATTTATGGAAGTTTACATGCCTTCCCGTCTAAGGGGTAGTTTATGTCTCTCCAAAATTGGTTTGCTCGAAAATGGAATTGTATTAACTATTTCTCAGGAAGGGAAAAAAGGTTATAATACTGAACTTGTAATATGTTGTGGAAAATTAACCTTATTGAATATAATTAGGAATTAGTTAGTCTTGTATTCGTTGAAGTATTGCTGATTTACTGACATGTGCATTTTTGATCTTCATCTACCATTAGTATACAAAGAAATCAGTGACAGAAAAATCCAGAAATTCCATTAATTAACTGGACAATTCCTGAGGAGGCTTTCCAATATGGGGTCGTATCGCCCATATTAACTTTAGTAACGATTCAATGGTGCAGTATCTTCAAGAGAAAGAGTGCCTAAATTTAACCAATTTTTGTAAGTCTTCGTGAGAACTTTTTTCTTTTTTGCTTTGCATGCCGATGCCCGATTCTGAATCCTGTATATATTTTTCGATTTCGATATATCGAAAGTTTAATCTTTTCGAAAAAATAAGACCCAAGAACATCAAACAACAAGTAAGGTGACATGGGAGAAAATTTGGAAAGTAATGCGAAGGAAAGATATCTTAATCCTCGAACACACATTCACCAAATGGTTACAAGATTTTACCTTTTCTTTAGCGATGTATAGATTATTTATTCATTTTCCTTTTGATAGATAGAGGAAGGAGAAAGTGATGTCTTATCAATGGCTATGTGGCGTCCCCACACATGTCTTCTGCATAGCTTGTTCATGCCATATCATCTATTCACCATAGTTGTAGCTAGGGACTCGAACCGTGTAATCCTTATGTATTTGTCTTATGGTTATTTTGTAACTGAATAAAGATAAAAGTTTATTTAATTTGTAGGTGAGACAACAGATTTAGTAAAAATTTTATGTCTAAAAAAAAAAACGTTGGTAATTAAGGTTTTAAAATAATAAATACATGCTATGAAATCTGAGGAGTCGACTCCCCTTAATTGGGTAGTGTTAACGCTAAGATCTTTCTCTACGTCCCAATCACGAAAGACGTCCTGATCCTGCACAGTAAACACGACAAACACCACAAGCTTGACGGCCGGACCACCGGGGGATAGCTCAGGCGTGAGAGTAAGTATGTCTGTTCACAAAGTTAACTCAAGATGATAATAGAATTTAGTGTATTGAGAGTGATTCTCTTCTATATGTTGTGTGGATGTGTATATATGAATGAAACGTACCTCCTTGTGAAGACTTACTCACTAAGAAATAATATCTTTGCTTGGATTATCGTGCCGCCCACTATCACTTGACATATCCCCGATCCGATGGGTTCGGACCGAATCGCATGGAGTTCATCCACTTTGCTTTCTTGCCACCGTTTACCTGTGCGTAGTATAATCCCATCCACGTTAATGCATGGCGAGATATCTTGGTCAACTATCATACTATATCATCATTACTGATCAAAGTAATAGATATTAAATGACCCGAGTGCTGGGTTAATCCAACGAACCAATTCATCTCGATAGGATTAAATAAAGTTGACATGATAAATGGGCTCAAAAGAGCCCTAATGCTTAATTATAAAAGCCCAACATATTAAAGCGATAAATGGGCCCAATATACCCGAAATTTCAAAATAGGAGAAATATCATGACCCAACATTACCCCTAGTTTTTAGTTAAGCAGATATTTAATGGAAAACTATATATGATTCATGATATTTAGAATTCAATAAAGGCCCAAGGATAGAAATAAGTGAATCATACCCACTTTTAACATACTGAAGTGGAATAAGGGAGGGTTGAATAATGGATACCCGAGCGATAAGCCCAATCGATAAAGGACTTGAATTTGAGCAGGATGGGCCAATAAAATAGAAACCCAACAATCGGGCCCGATCGATAAGATATTCAAAGGTCATCCAAACGCATTCCACTTGAATTCTCATCATTCTTGATATTAAATGCACCGGCCTCGCCTCCACGTGTAGCAAATCGATTATAAAAGATAAACTTCACCAAATTTGGCGGTTTTACTCCATCGATTTGAAATTGAACCTTTGAGCTTTCTTCCTTTCTCGGAAAACCTATCTTTAGCTTTCGAAAACTTCAACAATGGTGAATCCAAGCCAAGCCCTTGAAGTTCTTCTCATTCAAACCCTAATCAAGAGGGTTCAAGTGCGAGTTCACCATCTCCATCCGATTTCTTCAAAGATGGGGAAAAATTTCCTCACGCTAACATCACTCCACCGTCTCTACGAATCGAACTACGAGCCTCCTGGATTCGATACCATGTTCCGGATAACTTTCTTTATGAGGGCTCCAAATTCTTGAGGCGAATGTATGCAATGACAGACTGATTTGGGTCATTATCTTACTACTCTGCTTTGGAGAAGGGATTAAATCACCCTCCACGCCTTCATAGTTACCCTCTTGGGGTTTATTGGAGTAGGCTTCGCATAACCGGTGCCCAACTCCTATATCCATATCTCAAGGCGTTCATCGCCTTACCACCAATTAGGGGTTACCCCTACGTTGACCTCTTCATCACCCTCTTCCATTTGGCGGATCCGAGAACGAGGTTCAAAATCTTGAAAGTAAAAGCAGTCCCCCGCGCCAAACGCGAAATTCGAGAAGAGGCCCACGATGAGCACCCCTCGAAAGCAACAAAGGATGGCACGAGAAATGGTTCTTCGTCATCGGTCCCGGATCTCCTCCTTCCTACGATTGGACCATTTGGAAACAGATCTCTGGCGACTTGGTGACATCCCAAGCGTGTGAGGGAGATGGGTGACTTCTGAATAGGATCCTCCTCGAGAGTGGAGCTTCACTCTCTTGACCAAGCAAGCTTGGTTTGTATGACCATAAATGTGAGTCTCGGACCATTACATGATATAACTTTTGAAATATTTATGTGGTATAGATTCTAAGTTGTAATTATTTGCGATTGTCTTTGATCAAACCAACTTCCTCGGAGTAAAAGACTTGGAAGATTTCTTGGCGGGGAGGATTCTTGATGCAAATGAAGAACTCCCTAACGAGGAGCCTTCCGAATCAACCCCTTGCCCCGAACCAACAATGACCCTCTTGGGATGATGACCCTGAAGCTGACAATCCCATCATCCCCGAAGAGGTTCTCCGACCTCATCGAAGAAAGAAGGCTGCCAAAAAGGCCAGGACTCTTCGCGAGATAAACCCTGAAAGCGACGAGGAGGTCCTTCCTGAGGTAAACCCACAACCAATTCCTCGATTGAATCCACAACAACAACCTCTGAACCAACCCCACCAACTTCGAACCAACCCCAAAAAGAGAGTCTTCGATTCCTCCACACGATCGGGCGAAAGTCCTTCGTCTTTAAAAATTAAGTAAAATAATTCCCACTACCAATGATGAACTCGCGTCCCTCCACCTTCAACAACCAATCCTTCAAATGAAACCCAAACACTGACGAAATTTGGTGAAGCCGACCCTTCTTTTTCCGAAAAAAAAAAAATTTTCTGACGGACCGGCCCGGTTCGACCTCTGAACCCTCTTGAACTCCCCGGCCGATACCGGCTCGATCACTTTCTCCAGAGAGGCGATGCATGCGGATCCTTCACCGGTTCGCGATCGACTATCTCCTCCTCCTCGAGGACCGATGACTTCCGATTCGCGATGATGCCATGGGTCCACCGACCGTATGGCCTCGATTCAACGCCAATTTCCCTTTTCAACTGTTGAAGCCTTCGTTCGTGAGAACGATGACCATCGGTTCGAGAACATTCGAATGGGGACTTCTTCAAATAAGGCATGAAATTTCTTGGCTAAGGTAAAATGACTCTTTCCTTCCTTTCTTTACTTATTTTCATACTCACACATCTGAAGTGATTGAATAACACCGAACATGTACTGAACAAATGTCACGTATTCGGACGTCTGCGTCCCTGGATCTCTCAATGAATCCGAGGAGGAGGCGAGGAGGAAGGAAAATTCTCTTAAAATCTACCTTGGCTCGGGAAAGGACTCCTTTGTGAAGGCCTTCTTCATACTAACGAAGGTCTTGAAAAGAGTTGGCCCAAGCTAAGGAAGAAGTGAAGGCCTCGAGGAAGAACTAAAATCGACTAAGGCTCGGCGTCTTTGAAATTGTCAACATGAATGTCGACTTAGTTCGGAGGAGTGAACGAGGATGAATAAGATCGAGGAGTTAAAGTCCAACGCCAAAATCTTGACCAAGACGATCCGTAAGATGGAAGCGGGATGAAAAGCTTCAACCTAATATCTGGCAGCTTTCGGCGAAAAATCCGAGAACTCGAGGCTCTTGGGACCTTGGGCCTCCTTTGGTGATCTTTCTTATGAAAATTTGTGAAAAGAGTATAGGAACTTCAGACGAAATAAGCGGAGAAATCATGAGGATTCATAAAGAAAGCTCTGAGCTCTCGCCAAGTCTTAGCGAGGAAAAGGTGATTAAAACTAACTTAGATCCGTACTGCTGGACTCTTGGATGATGATGGCGCTACATGAAGCACCGAACATGGATTGTCTTGATCTTATTATGAACATTTGTAAAAATTTTATGTTATTTCCTTGTTTGTAAATGAACTAAATATTAATGAAAAATGATTTCCTTCCTTATGACTTGATTGCACTTTTATTTTATGTCAATACTTGATATGAATTTATATGGACAAGTGTACAAAAATCCTTCGAGGATTTAACTTCAAATGATTAAGCATGTCATATAACAAATGAAATGAGTTTAAAAGAACGAAGCATTCAGAACTCAACACTTAGAAAAGACTCGGGTAATAAAGTAAAGAATCTTATCAAATTCTAGAAGTCTTGAGACATCTGCTTTATTGGGAGTTTGTTTACCCGAAAGGCTAACAGAACTTCTAAGATAACATTCGCTTTACCACGAAGGGCTGCGAAGTTTAAAGTGTCGATCATTGCTTACCACGAAGGGCTGACAATGTCTTAAAGATGACAACACTTACCACGAAGGGCTGACATGCCAAATAGTGACCTCTCCCCGAAAAAAGGCTACCATCGAATGGTCGAAGTCCTCCGAACCTCCTATCACCAATGTGGCGACAATTGCCTACCGAAAGGCTGTGATGCCAAATAGTGACCTCCTCTTGAAAAGGCTACCATCGAATGGTCGTGAAGTCCTCCCGAACCTCCTATCACCAATGTGGCGGCGCTTTACCCCGAAGGCTTGTGATGCCAAATAGTGACCTCCTGCCAAAAAGGCTACCATCGAATGGTCGTGAAGTCCTCCGAACCTCCTATCACCAATGTGGCGACAATTTACTACCGAAAGGCTGTGATGCCAAATAGTGACCTCTTGCCAAAAAAGGCTACCATCGAATGGTCGTGAGTCCTCCCGAACCTCTTATCACCAATGTGGCGACAATTGCCTACCGAAAGGCTGACAATGCCAAATAGTGACCTCCTACCAAAAAGCTACCATCGAATGGTCGTGAAGTCCTCCAGAACCTCCTATCACCAATGTCTTTGAAAGAAAAACAAAGACAAAATTTGTTTGAGATAAAAGAGGATCTTTTATTTGATGATGATGTAAATATTCTGAGACTTTTGATGTCTTGATCTGAATCTCTTCGAAGTACTTTCTAAGCTTGCCAAGATGCCAAGTGTTTTTAATTCTTGACCCATCTAATGCTTTGAAACGATAAGTCCACGGCTTGAACTTGATGATTTCGTAGGGTCCTTCCCAATTTGGCATCAACTACCGGAGTTACGAGGCGTAGATGCTTCGACTTCTCTGGGACAAAATCTCCCACTTCAAATCTGCGAAGCTTCACCCCCTATTATAATGCTTAGCCACTCTTCTTCGTTAATAGGCGCCAATTTGATTAAGGCTATTTCTCCGACTTCTTCCAACAAATCAAGATTGGCCTCAACCTTCTTCATTATAGACCTCTTGAAACGACTAACTTTCGAAGACTTGGAGACCCAATTTCAAGCGGGACTAAGGCATCGATTACCATAAAGCCGATCTGAAAGGTGAATCCCCAATTGTAGTCCTCGGAGTAGTTCGATATGCCCATAGTACACTTAGCAACTCTTACGGCCATCTGCGCTTTAACCCGTCCAACTACGCTGATCCCATTCGGTGACGTTACATTGGTTACTTCAACTGTCCGTTTGATTGAGGATGAGCCATTTGAAGTCTTTACATCTTTGGATCCCCAATTCGGTCAAAAATGCTTCAAACTTGATCCTGGTAGCGTCCATTATCCGAATACTACCACCTTAGGAATTCCAAAGCGGAATACCACCGATTCTTTCACAATTTCAAACACTCTGTTCCGTTATTGACTGGTGGCTTTCTTCTACCCATTTAGTCATATAGTCTATGGCAACTATAACAAAAGCCGACCTTTTTGCCTTGATGAAGTGGACCCGATGATATCAACCCCCAGACGGTGAAGGGTATAGGAGATAAGATCGAGTATAGCTCTTCCGGTGGTGGATCTTGATGGACTATTGGTCGGCACTTCTCGCGCCTCTTCATATACTCGATTCTTCCTTGAAGATAGTAGGCGAATAGTATCCTTGACGAAGTACTTTATAAAGTTAATGACTTAGCGACCATATAGTCGCCACAAATGCCTTCATGAACTTCTCGGAGAAGCATAATCGACTTCGGATGGAGTCAAACATTTTAATAAAGGAGATGAGAAGCCCCTTCGAAAGAGATCTCCATCAATCAAAACAAAATTGACACTCTTGTACTTGATTTTCTTGGCGAGCATCCGATCCAGAAGGTAAAGGCGCCATCGACCAAATATTCCAGATAGAGGCGTCGACCAAATAGCTGGTTGATCGATGCACATTACCATCTCGTGAAGAACACTAGGATGTTGCAAAATTTCCAGATACACCGACCCCTCAAAAACATTAACATCCGTAGTGGCTAGTTTGGCGAGTGCATCGGCAATAGAATTGTTGTTACGCTCGACCCCCCGAAACTCGTACGATTGGAAATACTGAAGCCGTTCCTTTACTTCTGCCAAATACTTGATCATCCTCGGACCTCGGGCCCGTATTCTCTGTACAATTGTTTAACAATTAATCGAGAATCATCAAGATGGCTATTCTTTGCACTTCAAGACTCTTTCTTTAGCAAATAAGGCAAGCGAGGCTATCTCGTATTCAAACCGTTGTTGTTAACGCTTTGAATTGAAATCGATGGCTTGTTGTACCTGAATCCTCCGGACTAGTCAGATATAATCCTGCTCATTTGTCGTCCAAGTAGAAGACCCATCTGCATCTGATCCATGAACTCTCCTGCTTCTTAAAGAACAAGAATCTTCTGTCGGATCCTTGACTTGAATTTATGACTTCATCGACGAGAGAACGAACACTCGACCACAAAATCGGCGAAGCGAGGCTTGTCCTTTGATAAGCGGTTCGGGGATGATACTCGATAAAGAATTGGGACAATTCCATCGTCCACGCTGACTTAGCCTTCACGATACCTCCGAACACCCATAATCTTCTTGGTGGTCGATTCATGTATAATACTACCGATCTACCACGGAAGTATTACTGAAACTTTCATTGCAGCGCTATTAAAGCGAAAAGCAAACTTTTCAATGTTCGGTACCTTGTTTGGCATCCCAAGGACATGACTTACATAATACACCGGTCTTTGCTTACTGACTTCACGTGCACCAAGACCGCTCGATTGCCCGATGAACTAGGCTGCTAAGTCACGGATATAAAGGTTGGCGAGGAATGGGCTTCACCAAAGAAAGCCTTAGAAGACAAATAGGACTTGATGCTTTGAAAGGCGTCTTCACACTCGAAGTCCATTGGAGCGTTTTTGCATTCTTGACCCTTTCGATGTGTTAAAAAGCGGCGGACATCTCTCGGCCAGACTTGGACATGAACCTCATGAAAATTTGCTGATCCTTCCAATCGAATGAATGAACATCTTTAAATGGTGAGGAGTCTTTATGCTCGGGATCGCTTGAATCTTCTCTGATTGGCTTCAATTCTCTTCTTGATGACAAGATACCCCAAGAATTTACCAAAGACCAGACCAAAAGTGCATTTAGTAGGATTTAGCCTTAAGTTGTGATGTCGAATGGTGCAAAAGCACTCTTCTAAGTCATCCAAATGTTTGTGCACCAACATGCTTTTGATATCATGTCATCCACATACACCTCGATATTTCGCTTGTTGATATCCTCAAGATATGGTTCATCATTCTCTGGTTTGTGGCCCGGCATTGATAAAGTAGAAAGTCATTTTCTTATAGGCGTACACCGAACGATGCGTAATGAACGCCAAGCCTTTCTTGGTATATCCTCTTCTACACATAGAGATCCGATGATACCCGGAGAATGCATCCATAAAACTTAATAAAGCGTACCACGAAGTGGCATCGATGAGTTGATCGATGTGGGGGCGTGGATAGAAATCCTTCCTGACGGCTCTTGTTGGTCGATTATGTAATCAATCAATCAGACTCGCCATTTGCCATTCTCGCTTCTGGACCAAAGACCACATTAGCCATCCACCGTGGGTGGTCGATCTCGAAGATGAAATCACCGCCAAAAGTTTTGCAATTTCATTATCATGATTATTGGCGACGCTCGCGCAAGATCCTCCTCTTCACCGAAGGCAAACTTCTTTGTGGTCTACTTCCGATCGATGCTCAAAGAATATCCTAACTTCTCTCCGGCGTATCCCGAGGTTCCCATGCAAAGATATCAACATAACATCTCGGGGAGCTCTACGAGGTTCGTCTCGGAGAGGTTCCGTGAAGCGAACCTATTTTCACCGTCTTGTCCTCCTTGCAGGGATGAGCTCTATCTCTTCTGTCTCCAAATTTGGCATGGCCGAGCGGTTCGAAACTACTTTCGATGAAGGGTTCGATCTCTATCGCCATGGCTTGTTTACGCTTCGATACCCCACTCCAGAAGAAATAACAAACATTTACATAACACCTCTGGCGAGATCCAAATCTCCTTTGACCTCACCAACCCCATGGTAGTAGGAAATTTGATTTTAAAATGAGGAATTGATGTTACGACTTGTAGAAGCAATTAAAGTAGGCCTCCCAAAATAGCATTATAAGCGGAATCTACGTATAAACATAAAATTTGCAAATAATTTGTACTGCTTTGGTCATCCGAATATATTTGGAAGCTCGATGGTTCCAACCACTTTAACGGATCATTCTTTGAAACCATAAAGAGGAGCTTCCCTCGTCCAATTTCCATCTTAGCCCATCCAAATTCATCCTTTGATAAGCGTGGGCATACAAGATGTCTACAGACGATTAGTTATCTACCATCATCCTTTTCATATCTCTATCAACCCACTTGCATGCGATGAAGCACCAATGATCCTTCATGAGGTTCGATAATTTCCGAAGGGTAATCTTCATCGATGAAAGAGATTACAGTATTCGGATAAGGTCTATCGATCTTGAGAAGGTACCCGCCAATCGATATTAATCAATCGAAATAACTTGCTTTTTTTCCAACAAGTTGCGGAAGTACCCCAATGATGACATCTATCACATGCCTTGGTGGTGATCTGGGCTTGGGTAACGTTGGTGATTAGGTTGAGCCACGGACAGTACTTTCATTCCTGCTTCAGCGATGAGTTCGAGCAACAACATATTAAACTAAAGATCCACCTTGTACCTTTCTCTCAATGAACTCTTTTAAAAGCGCACACGATCGTTAATACTCGTGTCCGGCGCTTGATGGTAGTCGCAATACTTATGGGATTTCCTTTTCCGGGCTTGATGTTATCTCGTGGTGGCTCGAAAATAGGTTGATTCTTGATCGATCTAAGATAATCGCCTATCGGCGTTGGCGCAGTGTAAGTCTGTTCTTTCTCTGGGGGGCGGAGACGAACGTCCTCCACCCTCGCTTCAATTGTTATACCTTTTCGACCCGCCTTGTGGCGGTCTTTTGTAATCCTTGATCTTCTTACGGTCTCCATTAGTTTTGTCTCGATCCGTATCTATGGGCCGATCAAAAAAAAGGACTTGAAATTCTTCATGGCTTCTCCACTACAATATAGCCTTCACTTTATCAAAGGCTTGACGGACTCTTGAATGGTTAAACATAAGTTTTTTCACCAATTTTTCGACTTGACGAGATCCGGCCGTTAAAACAGTCCACCATTGTAGATCATTCACTTCCGTGACTGGATTCTATCGCTTCCGGAATCGCTTCACATATTGGCCCAAAGATTCATTAGAGGATTAGAACTGAGCGAAAGAACCAGGTTTTCCTTTCCTTCTTCGTTGCTCCCCAAAACGCAGTCGTGGAATTTCTTGCATATCTTCTTCGAGATGAGATAGAATCTGAAGGTAAGGTCCCCATCCACCTGCCGAGCATCCTTTCTAAGAGTTGTGACAAAAGTATGACATTTAGCGAAGATCACTAAAGTCATAATAATCCATGAGTCGATCGAGCGCTTTGACTATGGTCGTAAGGGTCCCCGATCCATCGTAACTTTCTATATGGGGCAACTTCTTACGTAGGAATTGACTTTTTTCTCGAGAATATCTGCGAAAAAATGGGATGCCTTCTTTCCCGAAACGTCTTTGGTTTTCCGGACTTGGCAAGTCGCTTAGAAGTTCTTTCGATTCTTTAACCGATCTCCATATACGGTTGAGATGACGCTTCTTTCTCCGGTGACCCTTCTTATAAGCGGGCCGGATTCTTTCAGCGAGAACCTTCAATTTTAGAGGGCTTCTCGATGACGAGTGTCTACAGTAGGGTGCCTCGGTGAACTCTCTCGAGTATGTCCTGCGGATACACTTCGACTACGATTAGGACACTATGGTGAGAATGTGCGATGATAAGTGCTTTCTCTTTGCATGCTCACGAAGTGCGATCTACGGATCGACCTCTTCTCTCCCTTCGTCCTTGTTTTTGAAATTGGCGAAATAACGAGTCCTCCTTGATCTCTACGAGGAATAGGGCTTAGGGACCTTCTTCTTTCCTATTTCGACCCGAGTATGCATACTGAATGAAGCGAGTTCCTTCCCACTCCGATGTCCTTCTTTCTGGATTGGGCATATTGAGCTCTTCTTCTCTCTCATTTCTTCCATCCGAACCATCTAACTCGCTATATCTTAATGTATTGCTTTAATAGTACTTCCATAGCCTTATCCGCTTTCATCCGCCATTTTAGCCAAACCGGAGAGCTTTTTGCGTCTTAATCATCTCTTTGATCGAGTTATAAGCGAGGTGCCTTCTACTTTCGTTTAAACCATGGCGAACCCTTCTCCATGGGTATACTAGCTTACGCTTTGCTTTCTTTCTTTGCCTTGATGATCGAGAATGTTCGGTGTGGTTTAGGCGCCGTCTTAGCATCTTACTTATGGTTGGTCCCAAACGATCCTTGGCGAGATCTCTGTGAAATGACTCAACGATGACATCGTCGGTTCATTCTTGAGTGTAGGTGTTCTACTCTTTCTGCATGAAAAATGAATAGAATAAAATACACTCTGTGATTGAAAAATACTCGAGACACTAAAAATTACCCTCCTTCTAGCGCCCAATGTTAACGCCAAGATCTTTCTCCACGTCCCAATCACGAAAGGCGTCCCGATCCTGCACGATAAAAACACGACAAACACCACAAGCTTGGCGGTGGGATCACGGGGATAGCTTCGAGCGTGAGAGTAAGTATGTCATTCACAAAGTTAACTCGAGAGGATAATAGAATTTAGTGTATTGAGAGTGATTCTCTTATATGTTGTGTGGATGTGTATATATGAATGAAACGTACCTCGCTTGTGAAGACTTACTCACTAAGAAATAATATCTTTGCTTGGATTATCGTGCGCCCACTATCACCGACATATCCCCGATCGATGGATTCGATGGATTGCATGGAGTTCATCCACTCTTTCTTGTACATTTTTTACCGCCGTACCGACTATAATCCCATCCACATTAATGCATGGCGGATATCTTGGTCAATGTCATACTATATCATCATTACAAGTCAAAGTAATAGATATTAAATGACCCGATGGGTTAATCCAACGAATCAATCTTATCCCATAGGGATTAAATAAAGTTGACAATAAATGGGCTCAAAAGAGCCCCATGGCTTAATTATAAAAGCCCAACATATTAAAGCGATAAATGGGCCCAATATACCCAGCCCAAAATAGGAGAAATATCATGACCCAACAGGTAGTAACTAGTAAACATATTTATAAGACAGGTGTGGAAAATCATTATCTTATTTTGGAAGAAATATCTAAACTTAATTTCAGCTAGCATCTATTATCACCTCTATCCAAAACTAAGGCAAGAAATGTGAATTCATAACTCAGTAAGTTCATAAAGTCTAGCATTTATTTAGAAAATCTCAAGGTGAATGTATGTGCATGTTTTTCAATTACTCACAAAATTAGTATATACATACTTTGACCGTTTAAAGAGCTTTTTAACTTTCTGTTCATCAAATGCCATTTCTGTATGCACCAACACCAGCACCAGTGCACCACACAACTTGTTATTAAGTCGTCACATGTATTTAAATTAATTTGGGGATCTCTCTTGTATATTCTTCCTAGTAAGTATGGATAGCAATATATCTTCTCAAATTTTATAATAGAGGGAACACACTCATTGTCATAAAGGCTAGCTAGGATAAAGCTGTTGCCGGAGTATTTACTTATTTGTCAATGGTAGCCAGCATAGACAACTTGCACCCATCTTCTTCAACTTCATAGCTACGGCAAGCCTAATAACTGCAGCATGGTCATGAATGAGAAAAAGGCCCATGTTATTTGTATTGACTTGGTTTGCAAGCATTAATATATATCTAGGGACTAGGGAGTACGACCATCCACTCCACTCTCCTCTCCTCTCCTCTCCTCACCCTCATTAATACTCCTAGCTAAGCTAAATACTGTCGGTACCACCTTCGTCCATAAGGTGATTGAAGTCCCAACAACCATCGGATCTATCACCGTCTTGATTCTTGACTTTCAACCGTTGGATGATCAGTATAAAAAGTCAACCATGCATATTAATTGGAGTACAATTTAGCAGGTTAATTTCATCAATTGCATGCATGTAATGGAGAGTAAGGACATAGTTGAAAAAAAGTGCGAATATAGCAAGTCTGTATAGTATACCACTTGTTTTAATGTTTAATTTTTGAGAGGGACAGACGACTGACCAAGTCATGATATTGGGTGTGAGATCTGACTATATTGTTCTAAAATGTCAAACTTGTTGTGATAACTTTATGATTATCCAATCTGTAATGCACTGTAAATAAGTACAATTTAAGTATGTACATAAATATATTTATTCATATCATTATAGAGACTACTTCATCAGTCAAGTATGAGGTAATTAAGATTTAGAAGATTGAAGGGCCGTAGGATTTTGGAGTGCGTTAGATTTATGAATTTTGTACCTATTAATTTTCATAAATCAATTAATTCCTATATATATATATATATTATCTGCAATTCAATTCATAACACGTGCAAAAATTATACAGAAAGATCTAGGTAGCCAGCCAGCCATTGGTCCTTGACTCCTTGTAGAATTAATCTCACATTATGTCCGCGTGAAATTAATGCCTTCAACTAACTTCTCAACTGTAAAATCATAAAGCTAGATTTTTTTTTTGTCTCCTAATTAGTGTCCAGTGTTCTATATATATATATATGTATCTCCTCTAGCTTTTAATTTCATCACACATTACCAAACCATTCCCAAGTGTTTATATAAAAAGTTGATTTGGGAAAATGGGTGTTGAGTTTAAGAAATGGTTGGTGGTGTGTGTGATGGTGGTGTTGAACGTGTATAATGGGGCTAAAGCACAGCCTCAAGTTCCTTGTTTCTTTATTTTTGGTGATTCTTTGGTGGATAACGGCAATAATAACCGTATAACGTCCTTGGCCAAAGCTAATTACATGCCTTATGGGATTGATTTCCCCCAAGGACCAACCGGAAGGTTTACCAACGGTAAAACTACCGTCGATGTCATTTGTAAGCACTCTCTCTCTCTCTCCCCACCTTAAAGAAGCATGCACAGAGTTCATCTTAATTTCAGAATTCACATAAATTAATTTTAGACGTTAAATATATATATATATATATATATATATATATATATATATATATATATATATATATATAGCCATGTTCGTTCGTTCGCGTTCGTTGAAGAACCGGACTATATAGATCAGTTTGATTATTAAATGCGACCATTCATGAGAAATCAACAATATTTCACTTTCATAATAGTAAAGGTATTAGAAAAAGCTTAACACTTTTGGAAAGGCAAGGTACCATTTATCCATAATCATCAAGAAAAATGGTGGCAGTATGTTTTTCAGATTATTAGATAGGACAGTAACAATTAAATCATACAATGAACAATTTAGAAGATAGGCATTAATTAATCTCACTTTACTGATAAATTTGAAATAAATATATCAATAACTTACATTTTCTTTTCTTTTTATATTTCCCCCCTCTACTACTGCAGCTGAGCTTTTGGGGTTTGATAGTTACATTCCTCCTTATTCACAAGCAAGTGGCCGAGACATACTCAGAGGAGTGAATTATGCATCTGCAGCTGCTGGAATTCGAGACGAAACCGGCCAACAATTGGTAATCAATCATCCATCGATTTCTCTAATTCTGATCATAATATATATATATATATATATATCACGGTCTCCCATCAAGAAAGACTCTCCTTAAATAAGACTCAAAAGCTTAAAATAAGCATTTTTTATCAAAAGCGACGTAGTTTTGGAGGACGCGATGGCATTTTTGTAAATACAATGCCATCGCTATTCCTCCCAAAACTACGTCGTTTTGAAAAAAGCGCTATTTATTATTATAGAATGAATCTCGATCCTCTCCGTATATATATATATATATATATATATATATATATATATATATATATATATATATATATATATATATATATATAAATGCTTAATCTCATAAATGTATTAAAAGTTGATCCTAAAAATTGCAAATTTTATTTTTTTGGTTATAGGGGCAACGGATTAGTATGAGCGGGCAGGTAAATAATTACAGAAACACGGTAACACAAGTGGTAAATTTACTAGGGGATGCAAATACTGCTGCAAATTATCTCAGCAAGTGCATTTACTCCATCGGATTAGGCAGCAATGATTACCTTAATAACTATTTCATGCCGGCTGCTTACTCGACTAGCCGGAGATATACACCTGACCAATATGCTGCTGTTCTTATTCAACAATATAGACAACAATTAACGGTAATAATTATTTCTAATAATATTTTTTAAAAAAATAAAATAAATGATATTTACCATGAAATAAGTACAGTGTGGAATAATATATATATTTATTTATTTAAATGACTACAGCAATTGTACAATTATGGAGCAAGGAAATTTGCGTTGATTGGAGTGGGCCAGATTGGGTGCAGCCCAAATGCTCTGGCCCAAAACAGCCCAGATGGGTCAACATGTGTACAAAGAATCAATGTGGCAAATCAGATGTTCAACAACAGGCTTAGGGCTCTGGTTGATGATCTCAACAGGAATCAAGCTGATTCAAGATTTACTTACATTAATGCTTATGGGATTTTCCAGGACTTAATCACCCGCCCTTCAACTTATGGTACATGCATGTTCTCATCAAGTTTACTAACAATCCTAATTAATTTTGAATTTTCTTATATAAACTAATAGAAGCTATATATCTTTGTATTTGATATTTCAGGTTTTAGGGTTACGAATGCGGGGTGTTGTGGTGTAGGGAGGAACAATGGCCAAATTACTTGTCTTCCTCTTCAAACACCATGCCGGAATAGGAAGGAGTACATATTTTGGGATGCTTTTCATCCTGCAGAATCTGCAAATGTGGTTTTAGGGAGGAGATCATATGCCGCGGAGTCTCCATCGGATGCATACCCTTATGATATCCGCCGTCTAGCTCAACTCTGAAGATAGGGCTGAAATGGCATGTTTTTGTATTTATGTTGTTATACCAATTAAATTTATGTTTCCATTGTATGGAGAATGGAGATGGAGGGGTGTTATATTAATTATATATATGTATTTGTTGCGTTTCAAACTTCAATGAAAGAGCCTATATATTTCTAGTAACTCGATCGCTTGCTTCATACTCTTTGAAACCAAAAACTAGCTAGTCCTACATAAGATACCTTCTATATTATAAAGTATATATATATATCTTCTATATATATCCAAGGCTTTAATTCCTCATAAGTTTGGTGATTTTCTCTCACATTTTTTTTCTTCTTTTGTCCGTACAATGTTAGATATACTATTTTGTTTTTTTAATATTAATTTTTTATATCTTTTTATTTACTCTTTTAAATTTTATAAAATTTATATTTTACCCCCACATAATTTATACACGTAACATGTTTAGGGCTTCCACTAGTTACAAAATAATGTACTACCTATGATAATTGACTTTTTTGAAGAAAAAATATGTTCTAATTTATTTGTCGTTTACAATATAATTTACACAAATCAATTAATGTATGCATGGGAAACTGATCTTGTTCATTTTCCCAAGAAAATGGTCGTTCATACTCGATCTTAAAATACATGCATCCGATCCCAACAAATATTTATCATCGATGATCAATTAATAAATCTCTCTCATTCCATCCCAAGTCCAAAAACTATGGTGCTAAATATTGAATTATTTATATCTTTTCAGCTGAATTTCTGGGCCGGTTTTCAAAGATAATATTCCACCTTTTGCTTGATATACTAGTACTAGCTAGGCATCAATTATGCATCTTCAGGAGCAGGAATACGAAATGAAACTGGACAGCATTTGGTATTGACAAATTACTATATATAAATTATTAATAAAATTTATATTGGACATGCAATTAGTTGGCTTGTTCTTCAGAACTCAGAAGGGTATGACATTTGCTATATTATATACAAGTAAAACCAAAACTTTGAGCGTGGAGTAAGTTAGGAAGGACCCCTATTTTTGTGGAGTCAGTTATCTGTCTAACTAAAATAATGACATATACTTACATAAGTCAATGTATGCATGGTCATGGGAGATTGATCTTGTTCGTATTATCGTATGTATATATGCACACTTTTCCCAAGAAAAAGGTTGCTCATATGGGATCCAGAAATAAATTTTATCATCAATCAATCAACCTCGTCCTCTCTCCAAATCAATTTACGAATTTAGATATTACAAGCTTGCAACATGTGATAACTTTTTTATATGTTTCTTCAACGTTTTCTCTTTTCTTTTCTTTTTTGTTGGAGAATCCTTAATTTTAATCTAGCTTCATTCATTTTTGTTAATTATCTAGTAATTAATTTAATGATCAATTCAACTTATTCAATTGTAATTATTTTACAAAATAAATTTTTGATTGATTGATTGCGGTCAATCTAGCTTTGATGTTAGAAAATTTGAGTACACGAAATAGGTATTAATGATCAATCAAAATGAGTACACGGAGTAGGTATTAACAAAAATTTCCCAAGATTTTTTTTGTTAATTATCTAGTAATTTTGATTGATTGATTGCGGTCAATATATATATATTTAGTGTTTTAAAATATAAGAGCACAAACCATATATAAAATGCAAAAAAATAATTAAAAAAATACTTTATATTTTGAAATCTAGAAAGTACATATATCTTTATTATACTCCCCGCTTCAAATTATAATATCAATATTGACTTTTAAAAATTAATTTTAAATTGACATGAATTTATTTAGTTTATGTAACTACAATTATGAATATTATAAACTATGTAAAAATATATAACTACTAGTTATAAGATTTATTATTTTAAAATTTTAATTGAATCATATCAATTTTAAATTTAAAATATCTTAAATTAAATTTTAAAAAATCAATAATAATTTTATAATTCGGAATGGAGGAAATAACATTTTTGCCATACACTATTGTCTATATCTCGCGGATTAGAATAATATGGAGTTAGGGTTCAATATTGACTAATAGTAATAAAAAGGGATACTTGACTCAATAGTTCAAAATTAATATTGGTTCACAGTTGCGGTGAAGTGGACATCAATCAATTTCACCGTAGTAAATTCGTAATTTTTTTTATTACATTAATTATAGACAATATTGTATTAATCAATTTAACAAAAAAATTTAAAATTTATCAATGTAATATTTTTTATAATCAATGCAATAACAAATTATAAAACTTACTCTGTTGAAATTGATAACTTCACCCTGAGGGGATCCCTTTATTATATACCCAACCTAGCTCGATCATATTTAAATTATCTCCAGCTCATTTGTGCTCACTCCTATTCATTTACAACCTTCATCTAGCTTCTTCTTGAAACATATATATATATTTTATCTATCCTTTGATTTTTTTTTGACCCTCGTCTATAAAATTTAAAACTATTTTTCGATGGCCTATGAGGTTAGGAAATGCAGCATGGTGTCTACTATTATGGTACTGTTTTTTTCTAGCTTGTCATATTGGGTTGAAGGAGAACCAGAAGTGCCTTGTTTCTTCATTTTTGGAGATTCATTGGTCGATAATGGCAATAATAATAACCTTTTGACACTGGCTAAATCCAATTATCCGCCCTATGGGATTGATTTTCCAAATGGTCAATCCACCGGAAGGTTTACCAATGGTCTAACAATGGCTGATATCACTGGTCAATCTCTCTCCTTCTCCCTCTTACCAAAATAATTTCCTGTATTTTTTTTGTTAAAAATAATATAAAAATGTGTATTTTCTTCATAGGGTTAGCTTAGAAACCCCTCACAAAAAAAATGGTTAGTACCTATTCATGTTTTGCGGAATGTGGGGAATAATTCATAGCACGTATTTGTTATGGATCAAAAATACGTAGACAAACATCATATTTATCGTCCAATATAAAAATCAACGTATGAGATTAGAATTTAAAAATTCACGTCCGCTATATTATTAGTAGCAGACGACGGGTTACGTCATGTGCGTTACTTTAGTAGCGAACGTGAATTTGTCAGTTCTAATTTCTGTCATGGTTTCTGTATTAGACGCCAATAATGATGTTTGTCTATTTTTAATCCATAACAGTACTTGTTACAGATCATTTCTCTCTCTTTATATATATGTATATATAGAGTACGTGTATAATTGAAAACATAAAACAACATGAGTCCACTCTATTTCAGCATCAATTTTCTTTATAGATGCATGCGTAGAACTATATATCATATTTACTAATTGAATATTTATCTTAATTTACAGCTGAACTTCTGGGCTTCAAAGATTACATTCCACCTTTTGCTGATTCAAGCCGGGCTAATATACTACTAGGCATCAATTATGCATCTGCAGGAGCAGGAATACGAAATGAAACTGGACAGCATTTGGTATTGACAAATAATTACGTACTATATATAAATTATATAATAAAATTTATTCATTTTTCTAATTAAAAAATTAGTTAATTAATTAACCTTTTGAATTATGCAGGGTGACCGAATCAGCCTCAATAAGCAGTTGGAAAATCATCAAAAAACAATCTCTCGGATCAACAACATAAGTGGAAGTAATGAATCTACTAATACTTACCTGAACAAGTGCTTATATTATGTTGGAATGGGCAGTAACGATTACATTAACAACTACTTGTTGCCAATAGTTTATCCAACAAGTCAAATGTATACACCCGACCAATATGCTGATGTCCTTATTCAACAATATTCTGAACAAATTAAGGTCAGCTGCCTATACAGTAAATTTTTATTTTTGATATGGATTTTTTTTTAATTACTAAATATATATTCCAAAAGTCTTGAATTAAGATAGAGTTATAATCTGTCATCACAAATGGATGATATCATTAAGTACATTTATATAATTTTACTGATCTTTGCTACTATATATATATATATATATATATATATATATATATATATATATATATATGCTTAGTTTTAATCATGTATAAAATTATTACCTTTTAAAATGGTTTATTGTTCTTGTTTTTTGATATTAATCAGAATCTGTACAGCAATGGAGCAAGAAAGGTTGCATTGTATGCAGTAGCTCCTGTAGGGTGCACCCCAAATGAGATTGGTACAAATGGAGTACTGAATGGTTCTTCATGTGTTGATAAATTCAATACACCAGTCCAGTTTTTCAACACCAGGCTCAGATCACTCGTCGATGAGCTCAACAACAATCTGATCGATGCAAATTTTATTTACGTGAACATTTATGATCTTACACTTGAAGCAATTGCAGATCCTTCATCTCTTGGTATATATATATGCAAACCTCTGCTTATTAATTTGTTTCTGAATTTTTAACTAATATATATTTAAAATAAACATATAACTTTCGGTAAAAAATATCCCTGGAGTAACTAATTATACTTTATGGAATTAATTGAATATTTATTATTTTATTTTTGGTTGACATAAAAATAGGTTTTAGGGTGACAAACACCGCATGCTGCGGAGTAGGGAAGAATAATAGTCTACCATGTATTCCTCTACAAATCCCATGTCAAAACAGGAGTGAGTATTTGTTTTGGGACGCATTCCATCCTTCAGAGGCTGCAAACAGGAATGCTGCTCAAAGATCATACCGTGCTCAAAGAGAAAGCGACACTTATCCCATGGATATATACACCCTAGCTCACCTTCAGTGAAGGCTATGACGCCCATGCATGACAATATATATATAACCACTTGAAAATGGTTTAATTCTCATATGAAAATTTATCTTGTGTCGTACCAAGTATTATTTGTTGTATTTTTATAACTAGATTGATAATTCGTGTCAGGCACGGACTAGTGTCGATTTGGTATTATAATTCGAGTATTAATAATATAATATGGATGATCGTAATACACTGAATATGAAATTGAATGGTTATATGTATGTCTAAATTATTGTATATATTTCTAATATATGCGCTTGTGCAAGTACTCTTGCAATAATAAACCACATGATACGAAATATGTAGTATATATATAGTAATAGGTAATAGCTAGATATATAATAGATAATAGATAATTAGCTAGCTAGCGCGCACACACATATATATATATATATATATATATGTATTTAGAGTTCCTTTTTTCTTTTTATCACCCAACCCCCAGAAGATGTAGTTATATATTTATTCTCAAGGCTTTAATTAAGAAGGTTTTTATTTTTAAGAAAAACTAAAAAAATTATTTAATTTGTAAATGATATATTCTAAACAAAATAAATAGCATGATAAATGAAAGCAAATGCATTTAATTAATATCTCAAACAACGGAAATTAAACAAGCAAGCTAGCTAGTTACATATGTAACTGACATCAACAAAGTTCAAGCATAAAACATAATAAAGCATATATAGAAAATCTTCACTACTTGCACACAAATTAACCAACAATGTAATAAGAATTAATTAAAGTACAAATTAAGACTCTCAACATGCTTCATGTTGATCTCTCATTGCTAATCTTCAAACAGATAAGCCTTCATTTCATAACTGACACTTCTTTTTCCACATAAAATGAGATCGATCACCAGAAACCGCAGAAGCCTTTGTTAAGCATACACGCATTTTAACTGAATTCATAATACAGAAAGAATGCATATTAGACAAACATCCCTTGGTATTTGTCAGTTTAGTTTGAGGGTACTGCATGTGTGAGTACCAAGTAATAAAAAAGAAAGGAAACATGAATAGGAAAATAGCCTTCACTCTTGTACTTAAATTCATGCATACATATATAGTTGTACAAAATGTAAAAGAGTATAATTGAGCTCCCCCTAAAAAACAAGGGTTCAAAATTTAATTTTATTTCAGCACTCGGAATTTATTAATTAAGATCGTCAGTCTTTTGCTTTTAATTAATATTAGTAAAAACATAGTTAATAATATCAACCAAAAATAAATATTGTTCTTTGTGTTTCATAGTAAGAATATGTATGTATATATATATGATGCAATAATATTGAAATAGCTAGCTAGATTCTTACACCAACTGGAGAGGTGTTTGATCTTGGCAAGAGTAATGATTGTTGTTAGGGTGGTGCAACCCATCGACTTGGAGGTAGTTTCGAGCATCAAACGACTGCTGAGGTGGGGCAATTTCATAGCTACTTCCTGGCATCAAGTTCATGTGCTGCTGGGCTCTCTCATTCTCAGAAATCTACATGCATGTAAACAACTCATACAATTGAAATTAATGTTTCTTATTCACATACAATTAATTCAGACCACATATATCACAATTATCCCTGAATCAGTAATCGTAAATGACAAGAAGGGCAGAGATATATACCTTTGATCGAAGATATTGGTTATTGTTATGCAACTCGATTTCCTGCAATCCACAATTTTTCTTTAAAATCAAATGAATTTTAAGATTCTGTAAATTAAATTTGAAAGATCGAATTTTGCAGGACAAATTAAATTTAATTTCCAATTAATATCGGGCATAAGTCTAGAAAAATAATTTTTTTCTTCAAAGTATCGACTTTGGAAGAAATGTATCTAAAAGCAAGTGGAGTATGAATAATTACCCTCTTTTGCATATATTCAATTTCAGCAAATAAGAGTTCATTCTGCAAATTTACAAAGAGAGCGGTTAGAGGGAATCAATGAGACTGCAGCATGCAAAAATTAAGAAATTTTCTACTCAATAACAATAAATGCTTAAATATGAAAAATTAATTAAGGTATGCATCTGTGACAATCAGTTACTACAGACACTATTTCAATAACCAAATCGCTATCGGTTTATCATGATATCTAAGGATTGAGAATAAAGTCAACTAACTCGATCCATGTCCCTAGAAAAAATACTAACAGCTCAAAAATATTACATAATTACCCTCCATTTAATTAATAACTGTCCTCTGTAGATCACCTTGCTTTTCTCTCTAATACAAGTTACCCACTGAATTTTCTCTCTCCTCTTTTTCTCTCTGCTTTCATCGCCCAACTTGTCTCTCTGTTTTTCTCTCTCTACCATTTCACCTTATTAGATTTTCTGTATTTGTTTATATCGGCAGAGCATGCCTATCTTGTTGATTTTGTTTTAATTGTGTTTGATATCTTAGCATCACATGCAGATGATTTAATTTTGAATTTCAGTGCGAGTATTTGTTATGTGCTATTTGTTAAACTTGTATGTTTATGAATGTCTGCTTCTCATTTCTAAAATAAAATGATAAAATAGAAAAAAAGGAAAAGGAATGTCTACCTATGTTACTTTTAAGTTTGGCTCTAGGTGGGGTGTTATCTGAACTGTATTCCGTGGCTTCTGTCTTCCATGGGTAACTTGTATTAGAGAGAAAAGCAAGGTGTCTGCCGCTAGAGGATATGATATAGCGGCAGTGGTCAATAATTAAATGAACGGCTAGGAATTTGATTGCTGGAATAGTGTCCGTGACAACAGATTGCTACGGATGGGAACCCATTAATTAGTTATTATAAATATACAGATACAAAACAACCTTTTTGGAGCGGATTCTGCTAATTCCTTTCTCTAGTTTAGTTTCCAGGCCTTTCAGGTCCTTAATATTTAAATCTCCCAGATTTTCACCCATCATGTTCCTGTACAAGGACCTTTGTGAAAGTCTCAACATGATCAACCTAGCTTGTTTGAAAAAGAAATGGGCATGCACAATCTTACAAAATACCTGTTTTGGTTCTGCATGTTCGAAATTTGCTGGCGCAACTTTGAGGCTTCTTGCTGGTAATACTGAGATGATTTTTTTGACAAGCATTTAACATCAGATGCTGATTACGTTGTTTCTAGGTATGCTAAAAATTGTACGTATTTCGTCTGTTTTAAAATTAGAGATTCATTTATAAAATGACATATTGTATTGGTAATACAATATGTTTATATGTGATTATTTTTACATTTTCCTTTTTGCATATATCATTATGAAAAGAGAAAACAGATGTTTTTTTTTGTGTGTGTGGGAAAGTGTGTATATACATATATACACATGAATGTACAGATGCCAAGACACACCTTAGATACACTATACAGTAGCCAATATGAGAAGGACAGACAGAGTAAGATGAAAAACTTCATATCTTAAAGTGTTCATTGTAGACCTATGAACAAGATTAATCATCTATTTAAAGTCAAATAACATAGTTAATTAAGCGTCGCTTACTTTATGAGGCTAAACAGTGAATCAAGTACACTGGCTATGCAATATATTATTACCTTCTTCTTTTCTTTTTCCCTGATATAGTGGATTTTTTGAGAGATATCATGCTAGAATGTAGAATCTAATAATTTTTGGTTTAATTTGTGTTAGTGATTATGTAGCAATTATATTGTTTCTATAATTTACCTGAGCATTGGCTTCAGAAACAGAAGTAGTATTAGGAGAATCCGAGTTTGCCTTCTTGTACCTTTCAATTGTTTCTTTAACACTGCAATCAAAGAATACATACATATATATATATATATTAAACATAAATTTTATTATTAGGTGTACGTCACATCCAAACTAAAGAGTAGAAGCAGAAGTAAAGAATAAAAGAAAACAAACAATGGTCATAGTAACCCTAGCTAGTTTTATTACAACATTAGCAAAAAGCACATATGAATTTCATGAATTCAGCCGCCTATATATATATATATATATATATATGTGTGTGTGTGTGTGTGTGTGTGTGTGTGTGTGTGTGTGTGGTATATAAGAAGTAAATATCATCAACTTATTAGGTCAGTCTCCATCAACCATAAGAAGGGCAGCTAGCACTTTTGTATACAAGTAATTAAACAAGCCTCTATCTCTATCTAGCCATGGGCATTAGGTCTAGTGGTATGATTCTTGCTTAGGGTGCTAAAGGTCAATTGGACTTTAATTATCAAAATACCTTTGTGAAAAAGAAAAAGAAAATCTGTATCTAGCCTACCCCTCCAAACAATCAGCCTAAGCAAACTACTAATTAATGCTTGATAATAGATCGACTGTTTTTCAAACACTACACCTGCAAAAAAAAAATGAATCATAAGTTGCAATATATCAACCAAAATCTGGTACTTTGAAAGATATTTACATTACTCATGAGCTATGACTTAACATTCTTCTAAAGTCTAGACATTTCTTAAATTTGATTCACAGAAAGAAAAAACACCTAGAATTTGCCTAAGCTAACAAATGATGTCTTGTAAGTACTAAAAATAATTTTATCCATTCTATGGCCGGTTTGTGATTGAGATTTTATTTCACCAATGAGACAAGTTTTCAAGTGGCATAATTCCGGACTAGGATTCTCTCCATTCTTTGTATATTTCCCATCATCTTATCTCTCTTCCATAAATATGATGTCACATTCCAACACATTTTAAATCTGGACTATGAAATGGAGACTTTCTAATTCATTTGAAATAGAGAGAATCCTAATTCCATAATGCCCTAGACCATAAAACAAAGAAAGCACTTGACAATTCAATTCCAAGCCTTGAGCACAACTAAATTTCAGTTATAAGTGAAAGTAAGTCAATAAGAGATTAGCCTCTAAAAAGATTAATGTTACGTTTGGATTGAAGGAATGTAATGGATAGTGAAATGATTCATTCTATTCTAGTTAGAATGAGTTATTCCATACTCTCTCTCCCAAGTAATAAAATTCATAAATTTGGGAGGAATGAGAATGATTCAATCTATTTCAATCGCAACCAAACATTACATTTTTCATTCTATAGGAATAAGTCATTTCATTCCCACATTCATTACTTCAATCCAAACATAGCATAACTTTCTTGAAAAATCCAAGAACTTTGTTGCATTTAGTAGACAAAAACGGAAATGGTTAGCATGAAGTTTATTTTTTTGAGTAAGTTAATCGATTGACCAGATAGAGTCACTCTTTCAGACGAGGTTACGTACTATGTGTATCGCGATTCTATTGGCCAATCAAATGAACTTATCAACAAATAAACTTCATGCTAACCGGATCAGACAAAAACTATGTAATTCAGAGCCAGCATGCTGCAATGACACCTACATCTTAAATCTCTCTCTATTAGATAAGTTATGAATATCTCAAAACCCAATAATAAATTCCAATGAAATCTCAAAAGCCAAGATACTGCTTTTTTCAGTTTTGAAAGAGAGAGTTTGAAAAAATGCCAACATTAATTTTAGACTCTGTATGGCTTCAAGGCCACAAAATTAATTTTTTTTCTTTTAAAAAAATTATTTGTAATTGTAACAAAGTAATAATTGACTAAGCTCATTTGGTAGCTTTCTTTCTCTTGTTTGCTGCAGCAGGGTTGTCACTGTAGCCAAAATCATTTTTCTAGGAAATGGTTAAATCAAGAATACCATAATGCACTGTTCAAAGAAATGTACACATATTTAGGTGATGATGATTATTTATATTTGATTCTCTTAATAGACGGTCTTTTATTCGCTAAGAGGCATAATGTTGTTTTTTTTGTTATCTCTGAATGTCTCCTAATCGGTAAGACATAAAATAAAATCTTAATAATTAAGAGGTCTCTTAATGAATTTTTTTTGATAACTTTTTTTTATATAAATATATTCAACAATTAATAGTATGCACTCATTTTTATTAAATTGAATATTTAAAATTATTAAATAAAATTTTACCCTTTAAGGTAAAATAGTGTCATTAAGAGACAACTTACTTTTTAGTTATCAAATAATTTTTTAGATTCGCGGATGATCTAATTTATTAAAACATCATAATAATTCAGATCTTAATTCTCAAATTTATCAAACACAACTTTAACATGAGGATCATAGCCAAATATTGAATTGCCGCCAAATATTTTTATGGAATGTTAAATCAACCATTTCTATCACAAAATTAAACCCAACACGTAAAGCAAAATGAATGAAAAAAAAAATCTTTGTTGTTTTAAGTCAGACTCACTCAACTCAATCTCAAACTCTCCTTTAAGTGACATTACCTTAACTTCTTCGACCTAGTGATTGGCTGTCTCTGCCATGCTGGCATATCTTCAGAAGATATGATTGGTTCAGGTTTTCCACGGTTAAGATCTATGCCACTTGTCAGACACCCATTTACCCCATGAGTAATCCCATTACACACTACTCTTTTACCCACCTCGCGGTAACTCCAAAAACCACAAAGGGAAAGTGAGTTAATACTGTGAAAAATTCAGTCTTCTCTGTCTGTAACTTCTGAGTAATATCAGAGCCGTCCATTTCAAGCTCTCATCCATTGTTGTACTCTTTCCCTTGCATGAAACAACAAAGCCTAATAATAGCTTTCAGAATCAAAACTCTCCCATTGGCTCCCAGTTATCGAACTCTCTCTCTCCCTATATATATATATATATATATATATATATATATATATATATATATCTTTCTAGTTTCTATACCTAAGCAAGATCTACAACATAACCAAGAAAACCTAGCTAGGTCACTAAGGAATGAGGCGACGGTTTTAGTGGGACAAAATAATGGGCCAAAGTTGAGGCCAATTTCTCTCTCCTCTCTTTCACATCTGTTTCTTTGCTGTTTTAGTTTCAACAGCTTCTGAAGCTTTGTGAAAGCCTTAACTGAGGGACCTAAAGATATAATTTTTTTTACTTTCTAAAGGCCAAAAAAGATCAACTTCTTTTTTTCACCAAAAGATAAAAATTAGGGTTCAGGAGTGATGTATATAGGTATCATTACACACAACTCTTTTTGTCAGAAGTCAGGAACTGAAAAATCGTGTGTGACAGACCAAAGATTCTTGGAACTAAGAACAAGAAAACAAGATCCCCTAATTTGGCTCTTCAATTCTAACTAGACTATACAACCGTATATGACCTAATAAAGATTACATTTTTATATACATTGAAAAACCCTAACTGGGTTTTGATTGGTTGAGAGAGATCTATCACCAGATATAAGAAATACCCATTATGGTTATGCAACTGATAAGCCCTAATATGATTAATTTTGACCTAAAAGAGTCTACATGTGAAACCCATTTATTGAATTTGAGGGAAAGTCAAGAAAACTGTGAGTAAAGTGCAAACCCTAATTTGGACTTGTGATTGGTTGAAAAGGGTATCTTTCATATTTTGACATGTTTCAAGCGAGACTGATTTAAAATTTATAAACCCTAATTTTCTTTTTTAATGAGGCTTATGACATCTTTCTTGGATCAGTCCTTTTGTTTGCTTAATTTGCGTTGCTCAACTGACTTGTTATTATTAATTAAGGAAGTGTCAAGAGATGGAAAAAATGGGCAAATGGGAGCTTGACAGGTTTCTCCTGTAGGCCTTATTCCTAGCCTTATAGGAGAGAAAAAGGAAAATAGATCATGAAAGAGGCAAAGTTAACAGCAATGGAGGAAAATAGGAAGATGATCTCAGAGTTCTGCATACCTTCCCAAATCTTTGCTTGTTGCTTCTATTTCCATCTATTTCAAACAGATCTATGAATCTACTAAAACTTGAACTAAATTAAAATGGGATTTAAAGAGAAATTATTTACACTCTATAAAGCTCATTAATGAGGGGGAAAAAAACAAAACAGAAAAAAAGAAAGACAAGTGAATCTTTCTATGAGATATATAACTCAAAAATCAGCCAAAAAAAAAACTCTGTACAGCAACATGATTGTGTCCTTGTGTGCTTAAATCACCCAAAAAACTATGCAGCCCAAACTTAAATAGGCAAACAGGCATAAATTTACCAAACTAAACTACTCCTACTCATTTTAGACAAAAATTCCTAGATTTTTTCCACCATGGAAAAATAGGGAAGTTGGGAAAGTTCTTGAAAGAAGAAGAAAATCAACAAAAGTACAAACAAGGAAAAATTGTGGTGTGCCTAAAGAGAGAAAAGAACAAGTCTTGGAAATTTTTGTTAAGATTAGAGATGATCAATATATATATATATATATATATATATATACCTGTTGTTAGCATACTCATAAAGGCGGCCCTTGTTAGAGAAGACAATTAGTGCAACTTCAGCATCACATAGAACAGATAATTCATAGGCCTTCTTGAGCAAACCGTTGCGGCGCTTGCAGAAAGTGACCTGACGATTCGTCGTGTTTTCGATCCGCTTGATCTCAATCTTTCCCCTACCCAATTTTTTCTGGGGGAATATATCCCCAGATTGATTATTGGGAAATGACATAGTTGCAGCTAGCTAGCTACTAGCTGATTCAAAAATTTCAAGCACAAAAAAATCAGTATGCAAATAATTCATTAGCCCTTTTGTCTAATTGCTAAGAAGATATAGCCAAAAATAAAAATAAAAATAAAAATAAAAATAAAAATAAAAATAATGTAACACCTAATCCAACTCCAACTAGGTATATATATTGGAGTAATGAGGATGAGATTTGAAAGAAAAATAATTATCCCAAAACGTTGTTATCCAAATTTCTCAGCTTACTAAGAAACAAAGGGTAAGGAGAAAATTATATTGAGGATGGAAACTAACTAAAGTTTCTACCTTTTCTTTTTCACTCTATTCTTTTCCACAAATCTGAACAGGAAAGATGCAGAAAATGGAAGGGAGTTGCAATAGGAGGCTGATATTTATAAAGTAAACAGTGACCCCCTTTAGTAACTAATTAATTCTTGAAGCTAATTAATTTCTTGTCTTTATAGTAGATTACATCTTATTTATACATCTCTAGTGTGGTTTCTGAATTTGTTGGTAGTTTGTATTGAAGAAGAAGCAAAACAAAAGGCTAAATATGGAAATAACTCATCAAGATGCAGACTTCCCCTTAGCCATTCATTTTTTTTAATGTTTTCTTTTCTTTTTAAGCTTTCATGTGACAGAGCATTGGACGAGGGAGTGGGGGAGGGGGTATAGGACCTTTGAAAGTGATTTTAATGGGGTGAAATGGAATATTGGACTAATTAACTTGCACTCAAGCTTTAAACTTTTCAAGTACATATATATAAGAAAGAAAAGAAGAACTTTTATCTATCTAATGCATTTTTATATTACATTTGGGTCTTGGGTTATATGATTTGCTTAGCTTCTGAAGTTATTAAAAAATAAAATAAAATTCCAGTCCCAAGTTTTTGAAGAAACAGTTTCAAGTTATTATTATTTTGGGTTTAATGAAATTTCTTTTTCATTTGCCAATTAAAATAGGGCTTTCTATTTAGTCACTTGTGTTAACAGGAATTGTGATTCTTAAAAGACTCAGAAGGGATGGATTTGAAATAACACGCATGATGTGGTCTTCTAAATTCATACTAGCAAACCATATTAGTTAAAATACTTCCTCCATATCAAAAATAAGAGTTTCATTTTGAATTTAACAGGTCAAGTTTGTAATATTTACTAAAAATAATTAATATTTCATATATTTTAAAAATACAAATATTCACGATTGTATTGGTTGAAATAAAATGTAATCATATTAATTTTAAGAATTTCAAAATGTCGTATCCTAACTCGTATTTTGAAAGGATAATGATATATCTTGTAATTTTATATGTTAATTTAATTTTTTAGTTACGAGTTACGTGAATAATTATAGTTGATAATATATATCTTAACGATGTATTTGATATAATGAACTAATTTTCGATCGTAATTCAATAGAAAACTCTCGCTATACATGATGACTCATTTTAGTGAGGAGACTTTCTACAAGAACTCAAATCCAAGCATTTATATTTTGGGGGCTTTTGTTACAAGTCATCTCAAGTGGTTATCTTAAATACCTAGTAATGTCAATTGGTCATATTTATAGATTGTGTTTATTACACTGGTAATCTTATATTTTCGGTAATCAGATGCTCGGTATATAAAGTGTTAATATTCCCGGTAATCAGATAATCAAAAATAGGTGGTAATCTTGACCACATAGTGACCGATCATCTTGAAATTTTTATTTAGACAAAAATATTCTTTATATTTAATTATTGAGACATAAATATTCTTAGCCATATAATTTATATTTAATTTCTAATTTCTTATTTGTTTTTTTTATTTGTCAATATGTTTAGTTTAACTAAAATAACTCATTGTCCATACAAATTATGTGATATTGCGTGTGATTTATTATTATAAATTTAATTTATTATTAACGATATATTTAAAAAGTTTATACTTAATACGATTTACTTAGTAATTGGAAAACTTTTTTCACAACAAGGGTAGTATATGAGTAGTGAATATATAGGTTATGACAAAAGTGAAGGCTGAACATGTGACATCCATCTCCACCTTAATTCCTACCTAGCTAGCTAGTATAAATCTTCTATGGCGAAACTGGAATTGAAGATACATTTGGCATTTCATACAAATAGTTGTTTTACTGTTGCATCAGGCAATATCATAATGTTATAAATATTTTAATCTATCAGACTATTACAATAATTTATCTTTAACTTAAGGGGAAGGGTGTAGGTAGAGAATGATAACTTTCTCATGTTTTGTCCAATTCACTAATAACTGTCAACTCGATCTTTATCCAATACTTTTATGGGTCCTTTACACTAATATACAACATTTAGAAAGTAATTACAAAAATAAAACATACACAACATAATTACAAAAATAAAACATAAACAATATAACGCCCTTAAAATCACGTGTCATTATCCAGTCAGTGATTCAATTTCATATTTGAAATTAACCGTCCCTAAAATCATACAACTTTGAAATCGGAACAACAGATCAATGACGGAGAAGACAAAATACGAAACCGAAGCCTCCTGTCGCGACTAAACTCGTAATCTCTAAGATCAACGACGCATCTCTAAGATCAACGACGGAGAAAGACGAAGCCAAATCTGCGGATCAACGACGGAGAAGACGAAAGCGGTTGTCGTCGCGACGCATCTCTAAGATCGAAAATAGCATACAAAATCAACAACGCCTTGAGATCGAAACCAAATCTGCGGTGATTGTTGAATACAAATCAACATCAATTTCGATCAAAAATCTTTGAGGTATGTGAGTTTAAAATTTATAATCATATAGTTACCTATTATTACTTACTGAATTACTATATTGGTTACCTTTTCTTAAGTTTTTGCACTTAAAATGGTCACACGGTAAGAATAATGAATGTTTTGATTGCAATATGAATGTTTTGATTGCAATTGCATGTAAAAATGCACTTGGTTATTGCTTAACATTACATTGGTTCTTGTCTAAACTATATACATGTTCTTTGTTTAATCTTTGGATTGGTTAATGCATAATGGTACTAACTAATGTTGCATTGGTTCTTTGATTAATAATGATTTGATTCTTTGTGTCCATTACATTTAGTTCTTGACTAATAATGAATTGGATATTGTGTCTGCAGATTGCTTTTTTGGTTCTTGACTAATAATGACTTTATTCTTGTGTAACATTATAATGATTCTTGATTATTACTTGATTCTTGACTAATCTTTGACTTGGTTATTACTTAACATTACATTAGTTCTTTCTTAACATTACATTGGTTCTTTGTCGACTATGTACATATTCTTTGTTTAATCTTTGGATTGGTTAATGCGTAATGGTCTTAACTAATGTTGCATTGGTTCTTTATTAATAATGATTTGGTTCTTTGTGTACCATTATATTGATTATTGACTAATAATGATTTGAGTTCTTGATTAATAATGACTTTGTTAATGTGTAACATTATAATGGTTACTAATGAAGACTTGATTCTTGATTAATCTTTTGACTTAATTCTTTGCTTAACATTAACATTACATTAGCAATGTACGACTATATACATATTCTTGACTAATCTTGATTTGGTTCTTTGTGTACCCTTTGCATTGTTCTTGACTAATAATGACTTTATTCTTGTGTAACATTATAATGTTCTTGATGAAGACTTGAGTTCTTGACTAATGATGACTTGATTCTTTGTTTAACATTATATTGGTTCTGCAATTTAACATAGGTTATTGACTAATAATTAATTAGCTCTTGTGTACCATTGCATTGATTCTTGACTAATAATGACTTTATTCTTGTGTAACATTATAATGGTTTCTTAATGAAGACTTGGTTATTGACTAATCTTTGACTTAATTCTTTGCTTAACATTACATTGGTTTCTTTGTCGACTATGTATATATTCTTGTGTTCCATTGCATTGGTTCTTAACTAAAATTACTTTATTCTTTGTGTAACATTATAATGAATTCTTGATGAAGACTTGATTCTTGACTAATCTTTGACTTGATTCTTGTTTAACATTATATTGGTTCTTGGGATAACATTGATTTTATTCTTACCATTACTTATTCGTTTGACGAACAATGGAGATGATTACGGTTGTACTTTATTTCAACTAAGACATGAGCTAATAGTAACGATTACACCAAATTTGAAGTTCTTGGCATATTAGTTCCATCAACAATTTCGTTTCAAAAAATGCTAACTAAAATATCACGGTCATTACTGGCTAAACCAAACGCAAACAACATTGTCAATCAAATTTGATTAAAGCGACATTCCACCGATCGATTATATCGGATGAAGCAACGCTTACAATTCTTTACGGAAATGAGTAGAAAATCGATGAACAAGGTAAATTCCCAACGATTGTGGATATTGAACCTGAGAATGGGGCGCACAACGATCTTGCATAACTTGACAAATATAGAAGAATCTACAATTCACGATGTAATGCTAATCGGATCAACACAAGGGAATTGAAGATAGTTCCACTAGCAAGCCAATCACGCCAATTTGGAGCGCAATATCTTTGATCGACTTGCAATGGAAATTATTGAACAACAACGAGATGGACAACATGACAAATCATCGCGGAAGAGCGATATGATGATGTAATATCGGATCCGAATGAATGTGAAGTAAAATTACATCAAACCTACACGAATGAAAAAATCCTCTCACAAGCTATGAAATTGCATTCAATCGAAAAAAACAGAGGCAACACAAAGTCCAACGAACAAGTTATAAAGACTTTGTCTTTATTGTGTATATATCGATGAAGATTGCAAATGGAAGATGAGAGCATCAAGTTTCGAGAAAAACCCGGTATGTTCAAGGTTAGAGAATTGAATGATATCCACACTTGTTGGTGAATGTATTGTTGGGAGACCACGAGACGAGCAAATAGTGAGTTGGTCGGTGAATGCATAATGAAAAAATAACAAATTTAAAGAAAATATACACACCAACCGATATTTTGGAAGACATGATGTCGAATAATATAATGTGTCTCTCTCTTACCAAAAAGCATGGAGATCGAAGGAGAAAGCGTTGGAAAAGGTGAGAGGAAATCCACACGACTACTCACTCATCGTCTCATCATGGTTACACATCTTTGAAGAAAACAAATCCGTAAACACCTTAAAAACATTTATTGCTTTTATATCATTATCGATAACCAATATGATGTTCCACAATAACGAGATATGATTACCACGATAGATTGTTTACCAATGTAAATTGTTCTTGATTAATATTGTATTGGTTACCTTCGTGCAACATCTTTGATTTCTTTCATATAATGCATTGGTTACCAAACATGTGGTTACCAAGCATTAGTCGATAATATTATTCGATAACCAAAATATCATTAGTCGATAACCAATTAAGCATTATCGATAAACAATAAACTATTACCACGAACTTGATACACCTTTAGGCAGTATGCATGTTTAGTTATTATTAGTATTAGACCATTTGTATGCGGTTATTATATATGTTTGGTTACCTTAATCGCATGTTTAGTTACTAAATGTAATATACAATTTGTATACCATTAACCACATGAGCGATTCTGGATTACTAGTGATTTGGATACGATTATATTACTTGTAATTCTAATGATAGTCTTGATGTTTTATATCGAGTTCAAATCCACGACCTTGAGTTGAAACAAATGGTCGTTTCAAGTATTTATTCTTTGCCATTGGAGCATCCATTCAAGCATGGCACCATTGTTTTCCAATCATTGTGTCGATGGCACATTCATATAATCAAATTACGGGGGGACATTATTGATAGCAAGCACACAAGATGCAAACCAAAACATTATTCCGATTGCTTTTTCAGGTTGTTGACAAAAAAATGAATTGTCTTGGAAATGGTTTTTAAATAAATTTGAGAAATGCTTGTGGAGTTAGGGAAGGTCAATGTATTGTTTCAGATAGACATGAAGCCATTATCTGAGGACTGAATTGTGTTTTTTGGATATCATGCATGGTTCTGCGCATATATCATATCTTGAAAAATATAAAAAAGCAGTTCAAAAGAAAGGAGAAAAGTTAAACGAACTTACAACGGGGTTTGTAGAGCTTACAACATTGAACAATTCAACAAACACATGGTTGAACTTGATGTCATTGATCCTCGAATAAGGACATATCTGGAGGAAGATGTCGAGTTGGATAGGTGCACCAGGCTCCATGGGGATTATGGCGGTACTTTCAACAATGACTTCAAACACCGTGAATCTATTAACAATGCAATCAAATTTATCGAGGATCTTCCAGGTTAAACAATGATTGAATGCCTACGTTATGCGGTTCAAAGATGGTATTTCACAAACAACCAATGATCCATATCAACATTCACAACACTTTCCACAACAATTGAGAGAAAGTTGCAATCTAATATCTTTAAATCAAAGATACTTAAGGTAATTAATACTCGATTTAAATTATTACATCCTAATTTGCATTTGCAATCTCTTGACTATTACTAACTTGGTTACTTCTTAATGCTAACTTAGTTCTTGTGCAACATTAAATTGATTCTTGACTATTCTTTGAGTTAGTTCTTGTGTAACCATATAATGGTTTGTTGGTTATTCTTTGAGTTAGTTCTTTAGCGTAACATTATCTTGATTAACAAGAAACTTGTTCTTGGATAAAATTATAATCTTTATTGGTTCTGAGTAATGCTAACTTACTTAATGTGCAACATTATATTGATTCTTGATTACTCTTGAATTGCTTCTTGTGTACTTATATCTTTGATTTACTATATAATGCTTATTTGGTTCTTGTATAACATTATATTGATTCTTGATCAATCTTGACTTAGTTCTTATATAACATTATAATGTTATTTGAGATTTATAATTATTTCTTTTATATTGGTGGTTACTTATTGACTAATATTGTGTACTAGTTAATTGGTTCTTTGTATATTTGGGATCTGTTATTAATCGATTGTATACATTGGGTGTTGTAGGTTGAGACATCAAACTTAGTGATTTTCACTTTATTTACGATGTCTCTAAACGATATATTGTGGACATCGAACAAAAGACATACACGTCTTAGTAAATTTCAATTACCATGAGATGCCTTGCCCATAGACTACTTCTTTATTATGAAGCAAGAGAAATTTGAGTTGTTATGATTTTTGCTCGAGAAATTACACTAAAGCAACTTTGGTCAAGACATATTACTTCCATCATGCCATTAGATGACAAAAGAAAAGCGGGATGTATCGGAAGAAGTAAAAACATATGTATAAAACCACCCAACACAAGAAGGCGGTAGGGAAGACCAAAAAAAGAGAGTACAAACACGGATCTGAAAATCAAAATTCAAAACAAATCGCGGCGGTGCGAAAAAAGGACACAACGAGAAAAACATCATTAATCCCCGGTTTTAAGACCACTAAAAAGGTTACGATATAGTGCGATTAAATTAAGAGTGTAGATACATGAATGTATTATTGTTTACTTTGAGTAACCATTAAGCGATTGGTTTGTAAAATTTTTGATTGTGTATAGTAAACAAAATTGTTATTCATTTATATATTGATTTACGATTTCAATGAAACATTGACAATAACAAAGATAATCAAATAAATACATAACAAGATAACCATAACAGCTTTTAATGGTAACAACATATTTACATACTTGATAACCATAATAGTTACCGGTAATAACATACATATGATAACCATACCGAGTTTTAACAAAATAATTACATAACAAAGATAACCATAACAATGTTTAATGATTTCCAAATAATTACATAACAAAGAACCATCACATTAACCACCTAATTTCATAACAATAACAATACCATTTTATAATGGTAACCACAACATAAACAACTTTGTATATCCAATGACGTATAATTAAAAGGGTATTAAAGTTTATGAAACCCATGTATACTCACACATGTCCACTTAACATATGACATATGTCACGATACAATATTGTAACTCTCTGGTTCTTATCAAATCATTATCTGGTTACTATTTATACATGATTGGTTACCAATTGTATATTATAAAATTATAATTGGTTACCATTTTATACATGATGATAACCATACTTGATAACCATGCCGATTTTTAATGTAAACCAAATAATTACATACAAGATAACCATAACAATGTTTAATGGTACCCAAATAATCTCTCTGATTCTTATCAAATCATTATCTGATTACCTATTTATACGATTGGTTACCAATTGTATATTACAAAATTATAATTGGTTACCATTTTATACATGTGATAACCATAACTTGATAACTATACTGCGATTTTTAATGTAAACCAAATAATTACATAACAATAACCATAACAATGTTTAATGGTACCCAAATAATTACATAACGATAACCATCACAATAACCACCTAATTTCATAACGATAACAAACCAGGTTTATAATGGTAACCACAACATAAACAACTTTGTATATTCAATGACACTCAGTAATTAAAAGGGTATTGAAGTTTATGAAACCCATGTATACATAACACATGTACACTTAACATATGATATATGTCACGATACAATCTTGTAACTCTGATTTACTATCAAATCATTATCTGATTACCCTTTATACATGATTGGTTACCAATTGTATATTTCAAAAAAAATTCAACAAACCTGACTTAAAAAGAAACAAAATACCAACCAACAAACAATATCTCTTTCATTAATGCTAATATAATCAAATATATAATCTCATCTACATAAGATCCAGTGAACATCAAAAAATCATAAACCATACACAAATGTTGTGTATAACACCAAAACTTAAAAAAATACACAACAAAATTAATAAAAACAAAACAATAAAATACGAACTAATCAAAATCTGAAACAAATCTTCTTGGAAATTCTCTATCGATATCGTAGCCCTCCATTTGCTTGTTCTAGCATGCATAAATAGGTTTGTGCATAACTTTTTCCGATACTTGTGATAGGGAAAGCAATAGGAATCGATCAAACTTCCGATGAATGACATGCTCGTGAAAAACAAATTGTGAACATCCCACAATCAACGTAACAACAAACAACATATAACAAAAATCAAAATAAAATCAACCTATATGTAATAATTAAAAAATGTACACAATTTAACCTTTACCCTCTAACATTGAGGCAGAACCGTCTCAATGAAATTCCAACTCAATTATATCATCTTAAATCGCATTGTTTGCGTCACGGTCCTCTTTGAAGTCGATGTCGGACCTATCCTTCCAAAAACCAGACTTGCTTGCGATAATATGGGAAGAATGAAGATGTGTCGACTCCACAAACATCGATATTTTAGTTTGCATGGATTTCCTTTTTGGTTGTAGAGAATTGTAAACAATTAGACACCTACGATGCACATCAAAAGACAACAACAACCAATGGTCCGGTGATGACATATGAATTGGGAACAACAAATAGTCAACGTTCCTCCATGGTGTGTTGACATCCATAAACGCTTGACCCGTATATATATTCAACAATATCACCCTCCCGAACAGAGAACAATTTTGTCACAATTTTTTTTATACTCCTCCTCGAAAAGAAGCGGTGATCTTGTTTGTGAAACCAACAATCCGTGGTCGTTACCTTATAGGAACACTTTGGAATGTCTTGCCAATTCTGAAAATAATACAAGCAATATTGATGTCTTGAGCCAAAAAAAAAATTAATAGGATATTAACAGGTTGTTAGAAAATGCAGTAAGTATGATTAATGTAACTAAATAATGTAAACATAACTATAAAAACATAATTTTAAAACAAATACTCACATCGTCGTCTAACCATTTGCCAAGCGTCTTTAATTTATAGAACCACATCTTGATGATATTGCGATGGATCCAAATACAAAAGAAGGCATGATAATATCGTTCTTTCCGGAAATTTATCCGTCCTTCAATATAAAAACATAATATTAGTATACACACTAACATTAACAATTCTGGTATTAATATACACTACTACTACAAATAAAACTTGACGTTCTATAATTAACATACTAATTAACCAACTTAATTTTAAAGCGATTACCTGTAACCAACAAATATTAAAATCATAACCATAATCAAATAGTAACTAATACATAACTAATAGGTAACCAAAACATAAACTAATATTAACGAAATATAAAGTAATAGTAACCATAACATTTATTTAATAAGAACCACACCATTTATTTAATATTAACATTTATTAAATATTTAATATTATCACGAACCAAAAACAAGATTAGTCGATTAACTAATTAAGTATTATCAATAACCAATGTAATGTTACACATTAACCAATACAACATTCGACGATAACCAATACATCATTAGACGAATACAAAAATAGCATACAAAAATCGGTAAACTAATCAACAACTTAATTTTAAACATTAATCGGTAACGAAACCATAATTACATAAGAACTCAAAACATAACTACTAGGTAACAAAACATGATCTAATAGTAACGAATATAAAATAATAGTAACCATAACATTTATTTAATATTAACCATATATTACTACAATAATACAAACTTATTTGTTTCATAAAAAACTATAGCATTGTTAACAATAAAAAAACAAACCTTTTACATTGTTTATTCCAATTTTGAACCATTCTTCAAACAATGCCTCTTCAAAATTTGAGGCATCTCCATGCATGATTTGGGGAATGCACTTAAGCGTCTGCAAGTGTTTGACTAGCGGCACCCACTCTGATAGATGATGAACCCATGATCCGAAAAGGCTGCAGTATATGGAGATCGTAAAATGGCACTCTTTGCGGGTTCACGTATGGGTCTACCACCGTCTTTGTGGACACTCTTCTCCAAATCATCACACTTAGCTATGTCACGTGTGGTGAGAACCATAAAATCAAGAGCATACCGCTTTGTCAGCCTCACCTTTCTTTCCCTTTTTTTGACATAAAAAGGTAATATATCGATTAGTAACTTTGAATAAAATAAACTAATAACCAACCGATATCATGACGACCAACAAACTAAAATGAACATGTTATATTAATGTAATCAATAACATAAACTAGTAACAAAATCATAATATAATAGTAGCCAAAACACAATATTATGGTAACCAAAACACAATATCATAGTAACCAATTCACTATATAATGGTAACCAAAACATAAATAACATTTAAATAAATGATGGCCCATAATTATAACACTAACCTTATCGAAGATCATACACAACAATCTCTTTCCCAGTACATTGGCTTAATATGTCAAAAGACGGCATGTCATTATTATTGTCAATCTACACAAAATAAAGAACCATTTAATAATTAAAACAAAAGACATATATCACATAACAAAACAAACAAATATGTCTAACCTTGACATCTTCTTCATCATCATTATTTTTTTTTTCATCGGGTTCTTCAACCATAACAACACGTTCAACTTCATTAGCAATCTCAATTACATTTACATCATTCTTCTCCACGAATATTGACACATCATCACCAACTTCATTAACCAATTCAATTTCATTCCCACCCTTCTTCTCAACTTCATCCAACACATCATCACCATCATTATTCTTATTTACTTTTGAACCATGATCAACATCCTCATCAACATGGACCTCCTCCACCATGACATCAACATTCTCATCAGCAACGTCATCAGCAGCATCACCATCACCTTCACCACCTTCATAACCTTCATCACCTTCATCACCATCATCATCATCATCATCATCATCATCATCATCATCATCATCATCATCATCATCACCACGGATTGTCGAATCGTCATCATCGAAATCACCATCAAGCTTTTTGTCCCCACGTCTTTGATAAAGACGTAACTCATCTCTAATAATGGACCTAAGGTCCTGCGTAGCTGGACATGTAAAAATTGCATTTCATCTTTAATATCGATTCATGACTTTCCAAATTCTTTCTTGATTCGAAACTTCTTTTCTTGATTCGGACACTTTCTTCTCCAATGACTTAGGCCAATACATCAATTGCCTCTTTCACAAGCGGATACATCAACACCAATGTTGTCGGCGCTTCACTTTTTGTCTACTTTCTTGTCACCATCCTTCCCATTAAAAAAAGTGAAAACCGCCCAAATCAATAGATCCTTCTCCTCGGTAGTGGGAATCAAACTGTTTATCCTCAATTTGAAAATAATAAGTATACTTTAGTATATCATCTAACAAACAATGTCTGATTACATTGAAATAAATGAAAATAAGGAATCATAAAACATAATCGGTAACCAAATACATATATCGTGTAACCAAATGTATAATAAGTAAGAACCAACTAAATGTATAAATGTAACCAAATGTATATGATTGGTAACCAACAACAATGTCATTAGTAACTTTGATGTAATCTAATCGATGGCAGATTTGAATATTCAAATAACCAAAAACATTATTATTATTAACATGCATATAAAATAATCGATAACAAAACGTGTATATAAAGGTAACTAACTACTTTGTTGATAGTAAACTTCACATAATATTTTCATTTATCAAGTATATAACTAAAGGTAAAACAACATACCGTCCTAACAAAAACTAATTCATTCAACTTGTCATTAGAAAGCGGCTTCATTAACTCCTTCCATCTCGAATAAGCGGACATCCGAGCGGATGCTCGTCATTCGCATATACCAGAACTTTTGAATGTCGGAATAGTTTCAAACATAAAAACTTGGAATACATACGGAAGCCCATTCAACTTATGCGGTTTTGGTGTAATGATCTATGTAAAATTGTATGTTGAAACACCATTCTTTTCTATCTATATAACGCCTTCAAAGCATTAGACAAAAGAGTACTTTGCCATCTCAAAAGCAACTTTCCCCAAGGAAAACTACTAACATTGTTAGTAACACAAAAAATTAACCATTGCCCCATCAACGTAATTTTCGGAAAATGTGCACATAATGAAATTAAAGACCAAAATATCATAGACATCTTAATAGCCTCGTCGCATCATCAAAAATGCCTTCCTATATATCCTACCTATCTTTACTACGTGTCACGACTTACATCACCAAAAAACTTACCAATAAGCATATTCTCCATACCTTTATATGGAGTTATATCATCCTCACCTTTCCATCTCAACCCGGATATCATACAAAACTCGAGCAAACCAAGACACGACCCTTTTATCTCCGAACAAAAACCACATTTCACCGTCATCCCTCTCGGTGAACCTCCTCACAAGAAGCGTGGTGAATAATCTGGGAATACATTTGGTGCTCACCAAACTCAAGAAAATTCCCAAAACATGTTGCCTTAAATTTATCAAAGTGACTATTATTCAATTTTTTGCAATGATCTTTGGGACTTCCATTATCGCACCAATATATCACTTTTTCTATGAATTTTACATTCCATTCCTCGTAATAAAAATCCCATAACCGCAAGTAAACAAAATCAGTTTACAAAGTTAACCAACCAATCATATGATAGTAACGAAAAACAAAATAGACAAGTAACCAATATAGCTTTAGTCATTAAACAAAACATCGTTAATCAATAACCAATCCAACATTGAGACAAGAACGAAACGACATTACACAATATAATAGTTAGACAACAACCAATAAATCATTAGACGATAACAAGGCGACATTATACGAAGAAACAACATGTTGCGAGAAGGTAACTTGATGTGAATGGGTTCTTGACTAATCTTATCTTAATTTGCCTTCATCTAACATCTTTGATTCTTGTCTAATACATTGAATTACCAACCATGTCTTTACCAATCATTAGTCGAAAATATTATGTAGTAACCAAAATCAAATTAGTCGATAACCCATTCGACGTTATCAAGATAACAATACAATGTTGCATAGTAACTTGATATAGCTTTAGACAATATATTGGTTGAAGCGATAACTCAAGCATCATTAGGCGGTAACGAAGACACACATAATACAGTAACCAAGAAAGCATTACACAATATAATAGTTAGACAACAACCAATAAATCATTAGACAGTAACCAAGACAACATTATACAGTAAACAACATGCAAGAAGGTAACCAATGTAAATACAGTAACCAAGACATCATTATTAGACGATAACCAAGACACACATATGTCTGATAACAAGACATCATTAGAGCGATAACCAAACTATCATAAAGACAAATAAACAAGACATCATAAGACAAGAAACAAGACATCATTAGAGCGATGGCGAAGACATCATAAAGCGATAACAAAACATCATAAAACAAAGAATCAAGACATAATTAGACAGTAACCAAGACACTCATAAGACAGTACCCAAGTCAGTTTTGGTTACCTTCATACAACATGGTGGTTATTGTCTAATGCATTGGTTACCAATCATGTGGTTACCAAGCATTAATCATTAATATTATGCAATAACCAATTAAGCATTATCTGATGTAAACAATAATAATAATATTTAAATTAACACACTTTAAAATTCGTTGAGTTGGAATTATCTTACAGATAAGCACTTGAGCTTCATTCTTGTGAGGGACATCAAAATCAGAATCTAATTGCACTTCGGAATGTTTGATATCACTATGTATCACCAAACTGCTCTCATTCTTACTCGAATTATTACCTACATCCTTCCCCCTTCCCTTCCCCTTGCTCTCCACAACAAACTTCTTCAAGTTCTTAACAGAATCACCCTCCACGATTCTTTTCCTCTTTCCATCCTTTTTCCTTGTATCAACCATTCTATACAAAACATAAAAACAACACAAACCAAAACAATGAATACTCCATTCTATTAGTAAACTACTTTAATATATAATACATTAAACTATTAAGAAAATACTCACTTGAAGAAATAATAAACACCAGTCAATCAATGGAGAAGAAAACCATACTGCAACAGCAACAAGGGTTAAATCACTAACTGAACCAGACTGCAACAGCGAGTAATAACGACAATGACGAACAACTAACAAATATGGCGAATAACTAACGAAGACGATAACGAGATCACGAACGAACAAATGAGATGAAGAACGAACAAATTAAATCACCGAAACAATCGATAGAGATGAAGAACGAACAAACAGAGGAGAGAAACAATGGTTTCAATGATGCAGAATGGTTTGGTAATGAAGAGTCCCTGAATACAAATGATAGGCGGTTATGACGTTAATTCAAAAAAAGTTTTTGCCATGTCACCAAATAATATTAACTCCTTAAATTAAGGACTCTAATATAATTAGTATTGTAAATATATATGGTAAATTGTCATATTTTTGTAATTATTTTATAACCGTATGATTTTTGTAATTACTTTTATAAATGTACTATAATATGTAATTGTTTCTACTTTTATTAGTTATAAATATTACTCATGTTTTTAGTGAATAAAAAATATATATGTGACCGTACGTCCATGTTGGTCACACCAATTTATAAGTTGTGTTTCAATATTAAGGTGTTTGTCAATCACTTATTTTTTAACTTATAAGTTGAGTTTTAAGGCAAAAAAATAAGTAAGTACTTATTACTTATTTAAAAATGACTTATAAGTCATTTTAAAATAAGTTAGTTTGACCAAATATAATGTTTATTTTGCCCCTCTTTTTATTAAAATCATTTTTAGTAATGTTTACATTTATTGTAACTTATAAGTTATAATGAGCCGAACACATTCATAACTTATTTTAACTTAATTTCTGACTTATAAGTCAAATTGATACAGAACGTTTTTGTGACGCCCCCAAAATAGGTATACATCACCCATTCTGAGTTGTCAATACACGGTACAGAAACAACTACAACTTTATTATTACAACAGTAAAACTGTGAGTTTAAATACAGATATTGCCATCTAAACAATATCCACATACAAATAAATCCTCATCATAATTATTGATACATTATTTTACAAAAATGGTGAGGACTACTAAACAACTCTCTAAAACCATCATTCCATACCCCCGGCTAAATACTCGCTACATTCTCGCCTCTGAGAAGAAAAATGGAACAAAAAGGAAAAGAGTGAGCTCAACTAGCCCGAAAGAAAAGAATATTATGTCTAAGATAATACTGAAACAAATTATCGTTAGTCTTCAACGGGGAAAAATTTAATAGAATACAATAGAACAACAAGTTTTAAATCAATACTACATGACGGAAAATATCAATTCATAGAAGAGTTATGTAGAGGATGAAATCTACTAATATCTATGAATTTAACGATCCATCATCAATATTTTTATCCACAGTAACATCAATCAATATATATACGGAATCATATATTCATCCTTGCTGCTACGAGGCGAGGACATTCACCCGATTAATCATGTTCATCTAAACACTGTTCATCTTTGCACTACGGGCCAAAGATATTCATCAAAAATCATTCATCTTTGCACTACAGGCCAAAAATATTCATCAAAAATCAATCATCTTTGCACTACAGGCCAAAGATATTCAATAATATCATCATTTAAGACTGAGGATGATGAAAAATATTTTTTTTAAAGAAACGAATCCAGTGAAACAAAATGACAAGGATTAAGGATTAAGGATTCGTACTTTGTTTTATCCACGTCCAAAAATACCTCAAAAATAATCATAGTGGTGTAAAATTCAAGAATGATCAAAACATGGATACAATCAAAACTAGTATCCACAATAGATATTTTGGACGAAAAGGAAAATTTTCATTTTTCGATGAATAGTCTTTGTATTAAATGAATAATGAATATGATCATGATAATGCAAGTATCGTGAATAGTAACTCAAACACCAAAAGTTCCAAATTTGATAAAAACTTGAGATCAATATTTGACGATAATGATATTGAAGAAATAATATCATTACGAAAAAAAAATAATATCCACTTACCTCGAAAACAAGATCTTACAGTTGAAATCTGGGATATATAGGCTATGACTTGAACTTGCACCAGTATAGCAATACTCAAAGTATACTCAAAATACTCACAAGAATAAACTCGATAATATAGAGAGAAAACTTGATTTAAATTGTGATTTTCAATTCTAACCTAAGCACCTATTTATAGGAAATTCTTAGAACACCAAAGCGAGAAAATTTAATATAATATTAATATATATATATATATATATATATATATCTTCTCTACGTACTCATTCTAGATTTCAATTCCCGACATTTCCTACATGCTCCTTCTAGAAAAAGTAAAAAAAATGTTTTTCTAATTTAAAATAATTTAAACTTCCAAAATCAATTATTTCGAGCTTGAACTTCAATAATTCACAATAAATAGCCCTTTTCTCGGAAAATTCAAATCTCGAGAGTTTTTATAGGAAATTCAATTCTCTACAACTTTACGGAAGAAAGTTTTTCCAAATTCCAAATGAAAATTAATCGAAATCCACAAACGGGTGATTTTAGAAATTTATAATCAAATTTCGGTCGATAAATGGGGTCCACTGACATGTTTAACATGTTTTAAACATTTATTGCAACAAAATACTCTTCCTCTCGTATACTCATATATCCCACATTCGTTGTAAAAATATCACCATTATTATATTATTAAAATAATATATATATTTAAATGAATTATTTTATCGGAAAAAGATAAAATTTCAATTTTCAACAATTGTCACATTAAAAATTTCTCCATCTATATCCACATAAAATCAATATTTTCCTCATCATATGAATCAATAATTAATTATTCACAAATAATATTACGAGAATCACAATATTGTGACGGGCGGTTTCGAGGAAAGAGGGCTTTCTAATAAGAATTTCTCCTTACTTGGCGCCTTGATTAGGTGACCAAACCTCTCCTTAGATGAACTTTCTAGACATTGCCAATAATGTTATCTAATAATATTATTCGAGGATAATATGAATTATTAGCTTCGATAATGGAAAATCTTGTGTAATGACAATTATTGAAACAACGACAATATAAAATATCAATGCGGCAATTATTGAATAAAAAATAAAATCTTTGAGCGATAATTCTTTGTAACAATTATTGAGTAGTGCCTTCTTACGTAAGAGTCAATAATTGATGCAATCTGCAGTGTCTTCTTGTCTGACAACGCGTATTCTTGTTTTTAACCACCGGGTATTCCAACGATTATAAGCCAGTAACAACTTCTGCCGTTATTTTTAAACAACTTATATTTGTCGTTTCCTTCCTCCAATCGCTTTTCGTTATGGGGCCCACACATGGTCGCTGCGTCGTCGTACGAATATTCCCAAAAGCGATCTGAATATTCCACGACCAACGAATATTCTCCAGACCAACAATGAATATTTTATAACCTCTTTGCTTATTTTGAAATATTTGCGTATTTTACCCATAACTATCCACATTAATCACATCAACCCTTACTATTTTAAAATAATAAATAGAGGAAATTAAATTTCATTTATTAATTATTTGGGGTCTTCTACAACCTCCCTTCTTATGAAATTTAAGTCCTCGAAATTGGCGTCGTACTGATGTTTGAAAAGATGAGAATACCTCGCTTTCATTTCCGTTTCCAACTCCCGGTCATTTCCTCGATAGCATAGTTTTTCAAAAAAATTTAACTTGTGGTATAACCTCGAATTACATGGGACATGTTCTTTCTATCATCCAAGATCTTGTGATTGCCTCCTCGTGCGTTAAGTCTTGGTATCTCGTCGGTTCTAACTTTCAATGGCGTGGTTGAATTAGATCCACATATTTACGTAACATCGATCGTGAAAAGCGTTATGAACACGCGTCATACTTGGCGGTAAAAGCGAGTCTATAGGCCACGGTTCTATTTGATGGATTGAAGGTTTAAGCTTTCCTCACATCACCGATTCTCGCTTTTGAAATAACAACTTCTTGCACCTCCTTCTTCAAATTCATCACTCCGGTGTGTAGCTTGAAGCGACTTTAACTTTATCGATTAAAAGTCGATTATACACGTATATCATCACGTGGGTACCTAAAGTTTTCATCTCCATCTCTATTATTTGTAAATTATACAAAATGAGTCTTTGACAATATCGTACTCGTACTTGTATCGATCTTACTACTCAACACGTTAACTACCACGTTCGTTTTTTCGAGGATGGCATGGTGAACATGTCTTTGAAATGAGTCTCCTCTTGAGTTCTTGAAGCTCTTCCCACATTCCTTGCTCCATTCGAATTTTGTATCTCTACGAGTCACCAAGCGTTAATGGAATAGCGATTCGAGAATATCCTTCAACGAATCTTCGATAATAACCAACTAAGCCTAAAACCTCATTATTTCGATTCTGACTTAGGTTGTTCTTAATCGTGACTCATATCCCAACCTTGGATATGCGTTACAATGACACTGTCGGTTTACTCTGCCGCACGAATATGGCGTCCCCTACGGAGAATCGGCTTTGGTGCATTCCACAAAGGAAGTCACCGGATAAAGGCTCGGTACCAAATTCATAGTTGAATTTTTAACTCCACGAAGTTAAATAGGAGCCATTTGATATGAGATTTTAGAAATGAGTTTTGTCTGGGTTCAAAGTCGATACAAAATTTAATATCGAGGCTTTGGGAGTAAGCGAGAAATTCTTGAAAATACGTCGGGAAAAATCAATAACAACAGAAATATTATTCAAATCGGCGTGTCTTTATTCAAATCCATAACATGGACTAAGAAAACTTGACATCCGTAATAAACGAATGACTTCATGGCTTGATATGAAAATGTTTGACTACAATGGTTTGATTGCTTGAATTCGAATAACAGGTTGCTTAGGAATATGAAAACTAACAACCTTACGGAAGTAATCAATTTTGGCATGATGAGTAGTTAACCTTAAAATCACATCAAAAGCAAATATCTCTATAGAAATAAGGTTAACAGGTAATGTGATAGTGCCAACCTGAATCAAGCAAGATTTCTAAACAACGGATGTAATAAAAGTTTCTCTAACAGAGTCTCCATAAATAGGTCAAAGCCTAATTTCTCGTGTAGTCAAGTTCAAGCGTTGAGTAAGCAAAGATATAAAAGAATGGGTAGAACCCAGTATCTAGTAAGGTATAAACTTCGCAAGAATTTATAATTAACTAACCCGTCTTAACCGTTCGGGTTCCTCGCATTTTGACCAAGTCACGACAAACGCACTTCTAGAATCGTTGACTTTGACTTTTCCGGGACATCCTTTTGAGTCACCATTCCATTGGTACTGAGTTACGATCTGCATAATCTCGGCGATATGTCCTTCTTTTCCACAATTATAGCATACCTTAAATCTGTTGTGGGCGGTTTGGTGATATGTCCCTCTTTTCCGCATTTGTAACATACGACCAGATGGTCTTTCTCCTCCCTTGGAACTAGTTCTTCTTTGCGCCGGCGTCTTCACATAGTGCGTTGTTGAATCTCCTCTTTTAAAATCTCCTCCCACTCGCTTCTTCTATTTTCATGGCCACGATTACCACCGAGTGGTTACCATTTTGTCCGTATTCTTCTTTCTCCGCCGGGTTATCGTTATTACGATGATCTGTTATCTTGGGGTATGATCCACGGTTATGGTCCCTCGGTTGAACGTACTTTCGTTATCTCGCTCTAACAATTGAGCCTGCTTAACAACATCTGAATAGAGAAAATTTATGAGAAATGAGATATTGTCGTATGTTGGGTTTCAAACCTCTCGAAACATCTCTGCGTCATCGTTCCTCATTCTCCACCAAATAAGGTGCAAACACGGATAACTCTGCAAACTTTGCCTCGTCTTTGAGACAATTGTCATGTTGTTTTGTTCTAATCGATGAACTCCACTTCCTTCATATATTGAACACTTTCGGAAAAGTATTTGTCATTAAATAGTTTTTGAAACGTCTCCCAAGACATCTTTGAGTCTGCATTGGATGGAGTACGCCACAGACTCCCACCAGTAATCTGCCTCGCCACGGAACATAAAGGTGGCGAATGGAACCTTCTGTTCCTCGGTGCATCCCAAGACATCGAATATCTTGGTAATTTGCTTGACCCATGTTTCCGCCATGATCGGATCCGGCTTTCCCTTAAATTTTGGTGGTCCCAACTCTTTGAATCGCCTTGGGCCGTAACAACCCGTGAAATTTCTATCATTTCTCCTATGTTTTGAACACGAGTCTCCTCGTCGTCGATTTTGCATGAACTGCAAAAAAGCTTCTAAACATCCCTCGTTCATCATCTCTTTCGGTGGTGTTGTTCACGGGAGGAACATCGCCATCTGTGTTGCGTTCTCCTCGTTGGTGAAAGATCTGAGGCGTCTCCACGGTCTCATTTCCATTGTTAATATTCTCAGTCGACATTCTCAAATACTGTCATAAAATAAGGGTTAATTAAGGAAATCAATATATCACATAATATCCCTATATACTGACCAACTAATAAATAAGCTTAGGTAGGACACACTAGCGAAGGATTTACTCGTCTCTCCCCTCCTCTGATTCTATTCCCCGATCTCACTTGGAGATCATATCCCTAAGCTCGATACCAAGTTGTGACGCTCCCAAAATAGGTATACATCACCCATTCACGAGTTGTCAATACACGATGCATGAAACAACTACAACTTTATTATTACAACGATAAAGCAATGAGTTTAAATCTGAGATATTGCCATCTAAACAATATCCACATACAAAAAATCCTCATCATAATTATTGATACATTATTTTACAAAAATAGTGAAGACTACTAAACAACTCTCTAAAACCATCATTCCATACCCAGACTTTCGTACTCGCTACATTCATTCTAGCCTCACGAGAAGAAAAATAGAACAAAAAGGAAAAGAGTGAGCTTAACTAGCCCGATAAAGAATATTATGACTAAGATAATACGAGAACAAATTATCGTTAGTCTTCAGCGGAAAAAAATTAATAGAATACAATAGAACAAAGTTTTAAATCAATACTCGCGATGAAAATATCAATTCATAGAAGAGTTATGTAGAGGATGAAATCTACTAATATCTATGAATTTAACGATCCCATCATCAATATTTTATCCTGTAACATCAATCAATATATATCCGGAATCATATATTCATCCTTGCTTTTCTGAGGCGAGGACATTCACGATTGGTCATGTTCATCTAAACACTGTTCATCTTTTCACTACGGGCCAAAGATATTCATCGAAATCATTCATCTTTGCACTTCTGAGCCAAAGATATTCATCGAAATCAATCATCTTTGCACTACTGGGCCAAAGATATTCAATAATATCATCATTTAAGATGAGGGATGATGAAAATATTTTTTTTTTTTTAAAAACGAATCCGATGAAAACAAAATGACAAGGATTAAGGATTAAGGATTCGTACTTTTTTTTTATCCACGTCCAAAAATACCTCAAAAATAATCATAGTGGTGTAAAATTCAAGAATAATCAAAACATGGATACAATCAAAACTAGTATCCACAATAGATATTTTGGACGAAAAGGAAAATTTTCATTTTTCGATGAATAGTCTTTGTATTAAATGAATAATCTCAGTATCGTGAATAGTCTTTAGATATCGTGAATAATAACTCAGACACCAAAAGTTCCAAATTTGATAAAAACTTGGATCAATATTTCAAAGATAATGATATTGAAGAAATAATATCATTACGAAAAAAATAATATCCTTTATCTCGAAAGACAATACTTACAGTTGAAATCTGGGATATAAAGGCTATGACTTGAACTTGCACCGTATAACAATACTCAAAGTATACTCAAAATACTCACAAGAATAATACGCTCGATAATATAGAGAGAAAACTTCAATTTACGGTGTGATTTTCAATTCTAACATAAGCACCTATTTATAGGAAATTGCTTAGAACACAAAGCGAGAAAATTTAATATAATATTAATATATATATATATATATATATATATATATATATATATCTTCTACGTACTCATTCTAGATTTCAATTCCCACATTTTCCACATGCTCCCTTCTAGAAAAAGTAAAAAAAAAACGTTTTTCTAATTTAAAATAATTTAAACTTCCAAAAATCAATTATTTAAGTAACTTGAACTTCAATAATTCACAATAAATAGCCCTTTTGTCAGAAAATTCAAATCTCACGAGTTTTTATAGGAAATTCAATTCTCTACAACTTTGCGGAAGAAAGTTTTTCCAAATTCCAAATGTAAATTAACCGAAATCCACAAGCGGGTGATTTTAGAAATTTATAATCAAATTTCGATCGATAAATGGGGTCCACTTGACATGTTTAATATGTTTTAAACATTTATTGCAACAAAAATATTCTTCCTCCTCATATACTCATATATCCCACATTCGTTTTATAAAAATATCACCATTATTATATTATTAAAATAATATATATATTTAAATGAATTATTTTATCGAGAAAAAAGATAAAATTTCAATTTTCAACAATTGTCACATTAAAAATTTTCTCCATCTATATCCACATAAAATCAATATTTTCCTCATCATATGAATCAATAATTAATTATTCACAAATAATATTACGTAATCACAATATTGACAACCGCAGGTTCCGGAAAGAGGGGCTTTCAATAAAATTTCTCCTTCTTGGCGCAATTAGGTGACCAAACCTCTCCTTAGATGAACTTTCTAGACATTGCCAATAATGTTATCTAATAATATTATTCGAGATAATATGAATTATTAGCTTCGATAATGGAAAATATTGTGTAATGACAATTATTGAAACAACGACAATATAAAATATCAATGCGTAATTATTGAATAAAATAAAATCTTGAGCGATAATTACTTGTAACAATTATTGAGTAGTGCCTTCTTACGTAAGAGTCAATAATTGATGCAATACTGCAGTGTCTTCTTGTGCAACAACGCGTATTCATGTGTTTTAACCACGGGTATTCCAACGATTATAAATCAGTAACAACTTCTGTAGATTATTTTTAAACAACTTATATTTGTCGTTTCCTTCCTCCAATCGCTTTCAAGTTATGGGGCCCACACATGGCTAAGGCCATCATACGAATATTCCCATGACGATCACGAATATTCCACGACCAAACGAATATTCTCCGACAACAATGAATATTTTATAACCACTTGCTTATTTTGAAATATTTGCGTATTTTACCCATAACTATCCACATTAATCACATCAACCCTTACTATTTCAAAATAATAAATATAGGAAATTAAATTTTATTTATTAATTATTTGGGGTCTTACAATTTTTATTTATAAATCTTCACAACTTAAAAGAACTTATAAATCAACTTATAAATTATTTTAAAATAAGTCATTTCCGAACCGATCCTACATAAGATGAAGGATACAAAAAATATGAACTCATTATGTTCGTATCTTCTTGTTAATTCATGCAAAAGCTAGCTCATAGTAATCCTTTCAAGAAACAAAAGTAAATTTTTCACTCATTTTCATTAAATTCAAAAATAAAATACCCATATCAAAAGTACTTCACATTTCTCTTAAATGAAAAATAAATAATTTGTTTAGTTTACCAAGTTGTAATTCAATAGTGTCACATGTTTTAGGTTTAATTATTTGTCGTTTAATAAATCTTTAAAGGTATATTTGTTTGTAATAATTATCGGTAGTATATTTATAACTATTTTTTTCAGTAACTTCTAGGCGCTGTTCGAAATGTCATTTTTCCATTGCCTACACACCAAACATAGTAATTAAGCATTGTGATGACAAGTCTAGTCATTATAAATAAGTCTATTATCACATAAAATCGCTCCGAATTTTTTGTTCCTTTTAGATTTATAACACTTATAATTTGAATGGACTACATTACTCGTACAGTTTTATTTATTTATTTTTATCTGAAAAAATTGTGAACTATAAAGGGATGGATAATATAATATATATTAGTGGAGTTTGAGTGCATATACCAAACGGGACATACAAGACTTATGGCCCTCAATCACCTTGCTATCACAAATTTGTTAATAACATTTGGCCTCTTTAGTTCGCTCAAAAAATTTAGCCACCAAAAGTTTATGGTCGTCAACTTTTCTCAATATTGCTTTAGAGGTGTGTTTGGTAGCCGCAACTTACCATTTTTATATGAGTCCGAGTACGAGTACGACTACGATTACGTATTACGAAAATTTAATTTATGTAGAATTATGATTGTAATGTATATTATATATAGAATTAGATAAAATTATAAGGTTGACCCATTATATCAAACGCATAATTAAAGTATTATCAATTATAAGTATTTATATAATCCGCAATTAAAAAATTGACATATAAAATCATAAGATGTATCATTTTCTTTTTATAGTTTAGCTACCTCTTGAGCTTTTTTTGGTTTTTATAAGTATTTTCTTTTGTTTTAAAACTTTCACGATTATAGTAAGACTAAAGCATATCTCTTAAATAGCACATCTCTCTTAAATAGCATACCTTTATTAAAATTACGTCATCCCACTTGCTTTCTTTTTATTTACAAAAATACCACTCGCGGCCCCATTTATTTTTTAAAATAATATCCAAAATGACATAATTTTAATAAAGGTATACTATTTAAGAGAGTGATATTATTTAAGAGTTATACTTTAGATCCGTTATATATATATATATATATATATATATATATATATATATATATATATATATATATATATACTCATCCGGATCTTAAGTTTCATACTTATCTAACGTCATACTTCTCACCCCCTTTATCCAGTCATAAGTTTATTAGCGTAACCTGTTGTCCGCAGGTGCTACCTAGTTTAGATAATTTATAGATTAAATTATTGAACAATATTATACATACTTGTGGACTGTGTATCGGTAACTAACCGGTCGGAACCGTTAGTCGGTTCGGTATCTATTTTTGTCTATTTTTGTACCAGTTGTATGGAAGCAACTAAAAAAACAGAGTTATTTAGCATTGTACTGTAAACAGAAAAATTTATTTCTAAACAACTAAATCAAAGTTCAAATGCAAAGAAAATGAACAAATAAATCAAACCCAAATGATTCAAAATTTGACATATCAAAAGAGAGCCCCATGCATCCATCCTATTCCTCCCTAAATCCCAACGAGTGCCGATCGGTTCTAGTTAAATCCCGATCCAGTTTTAAAAACATAATGTAAATCCTGTTGCAAATTTATACCCTCATTTAACTGTTCAAATTGATAAATACTCCCTACAATCGTATATTCTACTCATCAAAAAAGTAGGAAGAATAATAAAGGGTAATTTTGGAAAAATTGTCATTAATTCTCTTAGATTTGAACAAACGTCAAATAATTCGGAACAAATGAAAAACTCTAAAACGTCATTTAAATATGGACGGAGGGAGTATATAATAAGAGTTTTATCAAATTTTGGGAGGGATAGAATAAAAAATAATTAAAAGATGAAAGTGCAATAAAATCAAATTTGTAGGGATAAAAGAGGAATAAAAATTGCGACACAGCTTTAATAGAAAGTGGTTATTCGAACCGTAAAGTTCGATGCTAACGATTAAATTGTTGTTTAATTTAGACTTCTTTCTCAATCTCTCTCTTACTCCTACTCAATTTTATGTTTTGGTTTTATTGTTCTTGAGAGTCTCAACTTCCCAACTACTACTACATATACCGAGAGTAACTCTAATTCTAATCCTAATCTTAATTCTAATCCTAATCCTAATCCTAATCCTATATGACAAACATCCATTAAGAAGTTTCAATATACAGTTGGAGTGTATTGAACTGAGGTGGGTGAGTGGGTGGAAACAAACTCATCAACATACTAAGGGGTTGTATTCAATTAAGATTTTTAAAGATTTTTAAAAATTTTAAAAGTTTGGTTGTATTCAATCAAAACAGTTAAAGAATTTATAAAAGTTTAGTGGTATTCAATTACAACTTTTTTAATGTCTTTAAAAGTTAGGTGGTATTGAATTAAGATTTTTACAAAGTCTATAAAAATATTTTGGTATTCAAAAAGTCGTAGACTTTTCAGATTTCTATTAAATGGTAGAGTTTGACAGACTTTAAAAGAAGAATTATAACTATCAACCCATATCCAAAGTCTGACCTCATCTCTAAAGATTTCTAAAGACTTCATATCTCATCTTAATAAACTAAATAAATTTAAAATACAATTCACATGAATCCAATATTTCTAATTACTTTATAATCTAGACTAATTAATACTTCTGCTGTACCCACAAAAAATAAAACATTTATTTTGTTTTTGTAGTCAACGTACAAAATTCAAATGTTATTAACATACCTTGGTCGCTAAAAGGGGGTGACCAAGGTATGTTAGATAAGGGATGAACTTAAGATCCAGACTATATATATATATATATTTGTTTTTGGGGGCATATCGATACCTATCTATAACAAGCCATAAGTCGATCACAAATGAGTTTAATGGGCAGATGATTTTTAGTTTGGTTGAGTTCTCCCGAGTTAGTATTGAGTTATTGACAAAAATAAACTAAATTGGGTTTGACCATAAGTTTTCGTACGTAAATATACAATCGAGTTAATTTTGTTGGTATGAGTTATAGTCAAATTTGGATTGTAAAATCAAAGAGTTGTGATCTTTCATCCTCATTAAGGAGTGTGTATTCAATTAAGATTTTTAAAGACATTAAAAGTTTGGATGTATTCAATCAAGACATTTAAAGAGTTTATAAAAGTTTATTGATATTCAATTACAATTTTTATAATGTCTTTAAAAGTTAAGTGATATTGAATTCAGACTTTTACAAAGTTTATAAAAGTATTTTGGTATTCAAAAAGTCATAGATTTTTATCAAATGGTAGAGTTTGACAGACTTTAGAAGAAAAGATACTCATATCCAAAGTCTGATCTCATCTCTAAAGACTTTCAAATATATATTTGAAAAAGGGAGAAATATATATTTCTCACTTTTTCTCTTTACCTCAATCCTCTCAAAATAAAAACACCAAAAAGAAAGAAAGTTATTATATATATCAGGTGAGGAGAGAGAAAAAGCAGGAATGGTTAAAAAGATGGAGTATCGTTAAGGGTTTCAAATAGAACCAATGGTATAAATGAAGATAACAAATATTTTAATATCATTTTATATTTCTTCTTTTCCATAAAAAAAATCTTATTTATTATATTTGTAAGTATATATTAAGGAGATATTTTGTTTTATGTTTATTTTAAAAAGTAATAAATTTGTTAATTTTATTATTTGTTGAAAATTACAAATTGTTAGTTTTTTAATAATGACTTGATAGAAATAGACAATGAACAATTTTAAAATCGAAATTGTTATTTTATATTATTGTTAGTAGAAAATTACTTTTTTTATGAAACATAAAAATTATGAAATATGACATTTTCTTGTAAAAGACTGGGTATGATCTAATAATTCAAATTCAACAATGCCTTTTATTTAAAATTAGGTTGTGACATGGTCAAAATATTTTAACATTATTTAATATTGCACTCATTTCATCTAAATATAAGATCTTTGTTGACTTTTTAACAATTAATATAAGGTGCAAGAAATATTAGAAGTATACAAAAGTCTATCAAACTCTTGGTAAAAAATTTATAAAAGTGTGTCACTTATTTTCTGTAGTCTTTAAAAAATAATTTTAAAAATCTTTAAAAGTCATTAAAATTCACACACTCTACAAAAGACCGTAACTTAAAAAAAGTATTTAAAATTCTATTGAATACAGTCTCCTAAATGTCCTCTACAGATTCCTATACATTCTAGCCTCCTGAATTCCTCCACAATAATTATCCTCCACAATAATTATCAAAGTCTTAATATATAGATATACACGTAGAGAGATGCAATTAGATCTATTATTATATATATAAATATATATAGAGGGAGAGAGAAAGAAGGGTGTGATAGAATAGAGAAGTGCAAATAAAAGAAGATCGGAACATGTAGAGGAGGATTGAAAGAGTGGAGGTGTTGTTGATTATCAACCGTTTGATGATGATAATGCGTTGGTGATGAGCCGCCAATGCACCATATCTCTTCTCCACAACATATATATCTCCTCTGTAAAAATTAATTCTCCCTGATTTTGAAAATAAGTTTTATCATAAAATTAATTTTGTCTTCACTCAATAAAATTCTTCCCTCGATCTCTTTCTTTTTAGAATTGAATTACTTTTGAATCAATAAATTAATTACTAACTATTTTGTAAACTTGTAGATATAAATGTGACTTGCACGAATACCATACTTAAAATAGTTACGTGATGTTGTAACATATGCAATATATAACACTCCAGTCTCATATCAAAAAATAGGAGAAAAATTTATCTGCATATAAGGAAATAAGTTACTATCAATAGTACTTTTAAGTCATGACCTTTTAGGAGTCTGTGGTAGGCTAAGATGATCCAAGAAGATACTATTGGACCAGTAGTTTGAGGCCTTATTTTGATGAATTTGATTCGATTCAGACTTGTGATTTGATCCGAGATTTATTTCGGACTCGAAATTTGACCCGGGTTGTTTCATATGGTATCAAAGCCGACTCTCGAAAGCTCGGGTCGGGTCATCCGATCAAGTTGCCGAATGTGGGGACACGAAGGCTGGTGGTATTATCCCACAATGGAGAGATGGAAGTCCGGAGGTGGGGACACGAAGCCAACCGGTATTATCCCACAATGGCTAGAGATGCAAAGATCTTTGGGCCGTGTGTGTGATCAGTTCTGACGGGGACGCCAGAAATTTAAGTGGGGGAGTTTGTAACACCCTTCAAGTCATGACCTTTTAGCGAGCTCATGGTGAAATTTAAGATGGCCTAGAAGATCTTATATGGTTAGTAGTTTGAGGCCTTATTTTGATGAATTTAATTCGATTCGAACTTGGGATTTGACTCGAAATTTATTCCGGACTCGGATTTGACCCGGGTTGTTTTACAATCCTTTATTGAATCCCACTCCAAGTTTTTTTTTTTCAAACTTTCAAGTGTAAAATAGTAATAATTTGATCTTACCAGTGTGCAATGAACTACAATAGAGAGATTATTGCCATATTTTGTTTCTATTTATGTAATCATATGAATATACTTTCTAATATGTGCCACATTCCACTGCACCTTCTTCTAATGGCTTTACGTCAATCACCAAGCTATATAAGATACAAAAGATTATGGTAGTTACAAAATTCTCACATACCAAAACTTCTTATTATTATAACAGAAAAATCTTCAGCATATCTTCCCCAAGGATCACATCACAATTAATCACAATCAAGCCGGCAACTAGCTAGCATGCACAACATATATTGAACATACCTTCTTGATTCACGGTGCATGTTTCTAAAAATCATGTTAAATTGTATTGCTTTAACACAAACGTGATATTTAGGTTATCGTACCAATTAACACAATTAAATGGAATAAAATTAACCCTTGATTAATCTACAAGAAAAGTGGAAGATAATGAACTTGCAAAGAGAATAAAAGATAGTTATCTCAATTAATTAAAATGAAACTGTTCAAAATCCCTAGGAAGCATATTTATAGCTCTAAACTATTCTCCAACATCGATTAGGATAAGAAAAATTAAAATAACAATTTTTTTAAAAATATATCCAAGTTTGATCAAAAGTTTGACCAACTATAAAATTACTTTAAACAAGTTTTTCGGGCTTTAAAGATGTATGCCATGGCCATAGGCGATGAATCTTGTAAGGCTCTTCGTCGCTAGTTTCGATTTGATATATTATATAGGCCCGTAACTATTCCTGAATCAAAAGTTATGCTACTTTAAAAATGTATCGACTCGAATGCTTATTCCAACTCAACTTATATATGACTCATTCACCGTATCAATTTTGGTAATGAAATAAGAGATGTTTTAAATTTTATTAATTATCAATATTATATCTTTTTATGTATTTACCGTTGATTTTCCTAATGACTCTCTCCATACAAACAAATTTTCGATTCAATGACCAGACCATATTTCAAAATTATATCGTTTCACATTTGAGGTATGTAACTTGAGAGGCTTAACTACTCGATCAACATGATGAATAACACTCATTATATTTACTTATTAGCTAGGATTATCATTATTTAATTATCTGTTGTCTAGTCACTAATAGTCTGAGAGGTAATTAATCTAGTGTTAGTTTAATTTAGTTGTGGTAATCAAGATTAAAGTACTTGTATTTTTTTTGCTTTTGATATTTGATGCATATATAAGCTAAGATATAAAATTGTTCGACAGAAAATTAAACTAGAGAATACTCTTTGATAGAATGTTACTTTATCCACTTTGAAGTAGCAGAAGAGAAATTAAGAAAGGGAAGTAGTACATGGCCAAAGTCTTATGGATGGAAACCAATATTCTTTATTTGGTGAGGACCACAAAGCAATATATGATATTTTCTTTGGACAAATGATCTTGAATTCAATGCATGACCTAATCTCATAAATACTCTCTACCTCTCTCTCCAACGTTCTCCATCAACATTAAGTTGTTACTTCTCCCTACGATACTCACGTTTCTTCTTATTTGAAGTTTTAAGAAAAAATATAATTAATATTTTATTTGATTAATTAAAATGATCAGTATAAAATCTTAATAATACTCTCTAAAATTTATTAAAAGCGATGAAAGATAAACAAATTAATGTTTAAATGTAAGAATAATATGTTAAACTAACTCATTAATACTTCTTGTCTATGAGGTCTTAGCGTAGTGATTAAGGGCGTTAATAAACTGAATTGAGCTGAGTATTGAGTTGCTCAGATTTGGTTCATAAAATTTATTGAGTATAAAATAAAGTTTGATTGAGATACGTTTAGCTACCGAGTCGATCACGATCTAACCCGAGCAGTTTGAACTTCTCAAACGAATATTATCCGAGTATCAATAGAAAATTGTAATTTGAGGAGGTTCGAGTAATTTATCGAACTTTAAAATTTATTCATATTTTAATCATTTATATTTCGAGTCGAGCTCGAATCGAATTTTTAATCGAGCGAATACGAATCGAGCCTGAAATGTTTCTCATTTTACGGCCTTAGTAGTGATTGAAACTGAAGTACCTGACCTATAGGTCTCAGGTTCAATTCTCACATAGGTGAGTTTTTTTTTTCATTTATGTGAAGTAGGTCTCAGGTTCAATTCTCACGTAGGCAAGTTTATTTCTTCATTTATGTGAATGGTCTTTCTTCCTTTATGTGAGACTTGTTTAGTTTGTGAGTGTATTTCTTCCTCTTTTAGTGAGGTTTAATTAATTTTTGATATTGTAATAGTGATGATATACTTGATTTATATTGTACTCGCCAAGAAGTGGGGGTTAAAAAACAAAAAAGAAGTCATTAATATTTAATGATTTGGTATTTTCAATATTACCTTTGAAAATTTATTGAAAATGATGAAATATAAACAAATTAATATTTGATATTGGGATAATATTGTAAACTAAGTCATTAATATTTCTTACCAATGAGATCTTAGCCTAGTGGTTAATAAGACTAAGGTATGAGATATTATGACATATAGGTCTCAGTTTTAAGGAGTTTTGTCCTTTATGCGTGGTTTGTTTGGTTTGTGAGTTTATTTCTTTCTATTCTAGTGAGGTTTTATTAGTTTTTGATATTATAATAATGATGTTGTACTTGATTTATATTGTACTCCCCAAAAATTGAGATTTCAAAAAAAAAAATCATTAATATTTTCTTAAAATTTATAAGCGATAAAAAAAAAAAATTAAGCTTAACTAACATTTATGAATTCCAAATTAACGGTCCGGATCTTAAGCTCACCACTTATCTAACATACCTTGTTCACCCCCCTTTAGCGACGACGCGTATTGATTTATTGGTCTAGAACCGTTGTATTAGCTTTTAGCTGACAGATTTTGAATATATAATGATGTTGATAGAATCGTAAGCCCAAATGAGATCAAAAAATCGCTAAAAAAAGGTGAACAAGATATAAACGATAAGAGCGTGAAATTAAGATTCGCATCATTCCAAATTAATTGCTCCATGTGTTTGAATGGCATTGACAATGAAATATTTTTGGGGGATGGGAGAGAGTTTTGGATAAGATTGCCCAAAATATGATCAAGTAGTAGATTTTAGACAAATCCTTATATGCATATAAAAATGTTAAAAATCGGAATCTCATTTTCGGACACTAGAATCTGCTTCTTTAGCGACGGCCGCATCCTACATTGAACATCAAATGTCGTTGTTGAATTAGCAACGTTGGCCGTGGTCAGAGCTGCCGGCTATAGTTATGTCGCTTATATAGTCCGTCGCTAGTTAACAATAATGATTAACCTATTAATACCTTCATTAGAAATATAAAAAATCTGCAATATATATAGAGAGAGAGAGAAAAAAAAAAATTAAAGAGGTAACCACTACCACTTGATTGAATATATATTTAAGGATATACTTGATGCTCTATGAAGATGGGGGGACAATTGGCATCCATAAATTGGAAAAAATTTCTAAAGGCACTACATATAAGAAACATCAAGATTTGGTAAATATTTGACAGCTCTAAACCATTGATAACTAGAGGAGGACAATCATGAAATAACCCTAGCTAGAAATGGATGATATATGCAACCAAAAGTAGGTGAACAACAATATATATATAATAGAGCAAAATTTTGCAAGAGATAGCACATGATAATTCTTGTGTTGTGCCCAATTAGTATATCTTCTTCCCTGCATAGGTGTCAGGGGTGAATCCAGGATCTATTTTCAGTAAGGGTAATTTTTTTTAGCTGAAATTTAACAAGATAGAGAGCGATAATTTGAATACATTATACACGGTGTTTATTTTTTTTAGAGTAGTAGTAGTTTAAGTTTTTTTTTGCCCCTATCTAAGTTTTTACTTTTTTATAAATTTGCCTCTATAAGTTTATTAAATTTTATTTTTGCTCCTTTCACTATACCTATATAAAAAAAAAGTAGAGCATAGACAGTGCCCCATTTGCCCTCCAAATAGATCCGCAAGTGTAAATCAGTGAAACTTTATTTTACTAGGAATTGAACACTTCATCACCAATTTCTCCCATTGATAAAGTTTCAAAATAGAAATATCCATCTGAAGCTAGTTAACCCATTTTAGACTACTCAATTATCAGCTAAATTTTGGCAAGATAATGTATCATTTTCCCTTCACTATTTCATTCTTACTCATAATTTTTCTTTACTAGATTATCATGGTTAAGAAATTAAATTGATTCAAATTCACAATATCACGTCCATGAGAAAAAATACCTTCTTGATCAGTTTAGTAAATATATATATATATATATATATATATATATATTTAGCTCACCTTGCTCACCCCTTTAGCTCTGCTTACCCCTTTTAGCGACGATTCGTCCATCGATCATATATAAACCGTCGTCTTAGTTTTTAGCGACACTATAATATATAGTCATGAAAACATATATAGATGATCAACATATAGCTAGGGACCGAATCGTCGTCCGATCCGTCGTAAAGGGAGTGAGCAGCTAGCAGAAGAGCAAGTGATGACTGATCTAAGCTTCTCTCTCTCTCTCTCTCTCTCTCTCTCTATATATATATATATATATATATAGCTAGTGTAGCAAGCCATGAATATTCTTCTTAAATCATCGAAACAAAAATTTGGACCAAACTATATAAAATCAAACATTAGAGTTTTGCTTGTCACTTTTGAAACACAAGGAATCAAATTAAAAACAGGTAAACAACCTTACCCTTCTGTCAACAACCTTCATAAATGCCACAACTGGATAATGCTTCACATTTGTTGAAATAATATTCATCTAATTAGCCACACAAAAATGATGATAAGGGAAAGGAAAGGTGTTTTGTTTTTTTGTTTTTGGATTTGTCTAGCAATGTTAGTTATATTGTTATCATTGTAGCTTTAATTTGTTTTGGGTTGTGCAATTAGGTTTTACTGGTGTCCCTTCTAATGTGTGAAATTGATATATATATATATATATATATATATATATATATATATATATATATATATATATATATATATTATATCAAAGAATTCGAATAAAAAAAAAAAACACGTGATGTCAATCCAAGATATTTTTCCTACCCATATACGCGTTTTTTTTTTTGATCCTCGTTTTCTATTCACTTTTAGAAAATGTCAAATAGCATTCCTTTAGTCTGGCTGATAATTAATTATATACCATAAATCTTAATGTTACTAGAAATATTAAGGTCATTACTCGTTAATATTGCTAGAGCAAACACACATTTAGTGACACTTTTAAAATTATTTTAAACCATACTTATTGTTTTCGACAACAATATTTTTGCTCTTGCAATAGCAACCACCATATTTAAAGAGTAAAACTTTTATGATTGTACCTAAAAATATTTTGTTTTATTTTATTATCTAATTAATACTTCATCCTTTCATAAGAAAAGTCTTCTGTACAGAAATTAGTTGCAAAAAAAGAAACTTTTTCTTTTTCATCGATGAAAGTAAATGACAAAATAAGGTCAAGTTTAACAGTTACTAATTAATTAAACAATTATTATATAGAGAGATAAATATGAAACACATATGTTCTTAAAATATACTAATCTTTTTTTCCGCAAAACATATGGAGTAAAATTAATTTGTAAAAAAATGAAAATCTCTTGAAGGTATTAATAGAGGGTATATAAATATAATAATATATCCTTGTAGGACTGTATATATCATATTTCATATATATATATAGATATATATTACATGAACTTATAAATTTGCAGAATTAAAAAATAAAATTACACAGATAATAATGCATTTTCTTGTGCCAAAGGTAATGTACATAAATAGTTGCAAAATTCCTTGGAGCAACAATCATTTTCAACCCACCAAGTCAAAAGCAGATTATGACAAATCAGAAGATGTTCTCCTGCTGAGAATACGAAAACTTCTGCACACTGTTAGCAGGGCACAAAGGTTGTCTGGTATTTATATGCTGGTTGAACGAGACGAACGGCTGCGGCTACTAGGATTAATATTCTCTTTTCTCCACATTGCCTCCAGATTTTGAAAGCATCTCCTCAATGGTCCAACCTATTGACATTAACAATAGATCAAAATAAGAAACGGAACCTTCATTGCGGGAATAATGATAACCACCATGGTACATCAGTATACCCAGTTCCACAGTAGAACTAGGTCAATAATTTAAACAATTTCCTTATCTCCGGTACTAGACACAATCCATTAAATGAATTACCTGATCATTGCTATATATCCAACATTGTCTTCATATAAATTATTGCCATGGTTTTAGTTTTTACAAGTACTGATTTTACAGTTAATTTAACTTTCATGCTATGCATCAAGCTGTCCATTGATCTTTAGTTCCGTGTGTGTATATATATATATATATATATATAGAGAGAGAGAGAGAGAGAGAAGATGCATTTCTTTCAGGTGGAAACTTCCAATATATATATATATATATAGAGAGAGAAGAGAGAGAGACCTACTGTACTGTAGATGGACTCCAGACGTGGAATTATTTGCTTGAATGTTGGTCTATTGACTGGCTTCTCATTCCAACACTCCTCGATCAACCTATTAACAAAGAAGTACATTTTATTACTTTTGCATAGATGGATCATAGATATATCAGGAATACTGTATAATATTAATAATAGATATTACTAGAGCAAGAAAAGCAAGTCTATTCAACTTATTTGTGTAGTTACATTATACTCACTCTGTTCGAATTATAAAATCAGTATTGACTTTTTAAAAGTCAAATTGAAACATTTTCAAATTTAAAATTGACATGATTCATTTAAGTTTTGAAAACAATAAATCTTATAACTAGTAGTACTTTTTAGGTAATTTATAATATTCATAATTGTATTAACATAATTACATAAACTAAATGAATTCATGTCAATTTTGAGTTTAAAAATGTTGAAATTGACTTTTAAAAAGTCAGTATTGGTCTTATAATTTGGAACGGAGGTACTATTATTCAATTCATGGCACCTACTTTTGGGTCTGATAAAAACAATAGAACCACAAATATTCACATAATACAAGGGAGTAACAAAAACACAAAAGCAGGCTGTATAACGGAAGAACACAAATTAGAACATGTCTTGCTAATTAGCATAGGCTATAAACAAAATCTCCTGAGGAACAAAGAGAACTTACTCTTTAAGTCCATGGGCATAACACTTTGCGGGGGCTCTAAATGGAGGGCGATCCTTTGCAGCATATGCTTTAGGAACTTCATTTTCTTGCTTTGCAGAAAACGGTGGGCAGCCTTCAATCATCTAGAGTACAGCACATCACAAATATCAACTTATCAAGCCTGTTATGACCAGTAAAATTGGTTAAAGAAGCACACTCTTGAATATCATGGTATTTAATTTTTCCAACTAGGCTCAATAGCTGAACACCTTAATTGTTAGAAAATGATTGACAAGAAATTATCTAATCTTCAAAAAACAGGTTATAAGACTGCACTTAAATGGTAATACTCCCTCCGTCTGAATTAATAGTCCCATTTGACATTTGACTTACTTTTACACACATTAAGATTTGCCTACAACACTATAATTTCTGGATAATTTTTTTTTTCAATATTAAACATTCAGACTAAAATTGGAAGATATTATTTCTCCTCTCATATAATTGACAAATTCGACAACTCTGAAAAAAATTATGTACGAAAGAAACTATGTGCATATATACCACAAACTCTTTTACGAAAAAATAAGATGCCATCTATGTAATTACTATATTGGAGAAAAATGGACAAGTGGCAAAAGGAGAAACAGAAAGAAGCACTTTTATTTCTAATTTTATTACAAAATCAAGCATTCCTCAAACATGCTTATGAAAACTGAAAGATGAGAAACTTTTACCTCCTGTAGAATTAACGCAAATGAAAAAACATCCACCTTAGTATCATACTCTTCATTTCTGTAAACCTCTGGAGCCACATATCGGCCTGTCAATGTCATAAGACAAATCTCACTAACAATCAAATATGAATATCTAGCAAATTAACCCATAAATATGGGTGCTATGCAAACTTTTTGATTTTTGTATAAAAAAGAAATGCTATTGACATCATAGATGAAAAACAAACGCATGCTCCAGATTACATCTGAAAAGCACAAGTCATAGATAATTCACAAGTCAACTATAACTGTTAACCACAAGCATGTGAAGTAGCTATTCCAAATAAACAATTATGTAAAGCACTAAAATAACATAGCGATACCGATTCATTGAATTAGACAATTTCCTCTTTTACAAGTAACGTCCCAAAAAGATGAGGAAGTTAGACAATAAATGTTTAGTATGAAATGCAATTTACCATTATAACATTCTAACAAGTGTACTTAATATTAAAAGAAGTGGGTCCACCATTTATTTTTTTCAAGACACGATTAAGATATCCATCTTCTATTTGACTTTCACATGCCCCAATAGAGATACTTAACACACTACTAAAATTTGAATATACCATTTTCTCTGAAAGAAGCACACTTACAAGATGTGTCTTGACAAGTCAAAGGTCTATCCTCCTTAACCCTGCTGGTAACTTTTAGCAGCTTGCTAACTCCAAAGTCTGCAACTTTTAGATGCCCAGAGTCATCACGCAATATATTTCTGTAATAGAACTCACAAAAAATTAGAAAGTTTCTAACATTTCAGAGAATTTTTTTAAGAATGTACTGAAACCTTTATGATATTGCATGCGGTAAAGATAAACTTAATAAGAAACTTACGCTGGCTCAAGATCCCGGTGAATTATTGCTTCTGGTTTATTCTCATGCAAATAGTTCAATCCCCTGCAAATTCACCAAAAATGATTTAAGAAATAGCATTAGATCCATTTGTGCTCAGTTAGTAGAGTAACTTGTAGATCGCACCAGAGACACGGCTTCAGATCTTCCCATGAAATTAAACATCATATATCACCCAACTGAAACCTAGTTCAACTCCGTATGATTTACCAAGCAAAGAAGAATCACAATCTAAGTGGATGACAAGCATCCAGCAGCTAACTTAATGCCAAAAAAGACATACAATTTTTTTCACCTTATAATCTCCCGTAGCAAAGAAAGACTATTATATTAGTTGATGCTCACATAAACTCCTAGGAGGATTACTTAAAGAGTTTGACTATATCTCTAAAACCATGTAAATCATCATTCGGTCACTCCTCTTTTAAGAAAAATCTCTAGGCAGGCGGAAGGTATTACAAAATACAAACAAGTAAAAAGTGTGGATTTTTATTTTCAGCAAGCATAAATTTGAGGATTGAAGCTTTCCATTTGTTCAAGCGTTTCAAAAGGTTCCATTACTACAGAAACTCTATTTCAGCAACATGTTCAAATCCTAGTCCCCTTCAATCATTTACAAAACTGTTGTTCCTAATCTTAATCTAGCAATAAGCTGACTAGCTGAGCTTCATATCCAATGTTCAATCCTTTGTTTAATACAATATGTGCTTAGGCAGTAACTAAATAACACACAGGATGCATCATAGAAGTTGTTCTTTGATTATTTGCATTAGTAATGCTAAGCACCATCATGATTTTAGAGCAATTACAGACCTTGCAATGTCCATTGCAAATCTTACAGCTGATATAGGTTTTAGTGGTCCTTTTCGTTTCATAAATGCACAAAGATCACCCTGCAACAGGCATAGGAATGACTATCAGAGAAAAAAGTTATAGCTAGTAAATTCATCTTTATAGATAATGTCAAAATATAAGTAAATAGGGGGGGAGGGGGGGAGGAAAATGACGAAATAGGAGAAGAGAAACAGAGCACAAAATAATCAGCACAGTTTAGTGTAATGTGTAGACAGAATGATGTGTCACATTCTCATTTATATTTGCATTTTCATGTTGCTTGGTTTTATTGAATACTCTCTATGAAGTTTTGGGGGAGGATCGGTCGTGTCCCGCCTCGGAGGAGGATTTATGGCTTATCCGGTTCAAAGGGTTTTCGAGGGAAGAAGGATGCAAACATGCTTTGTAAGTGTATGATCTTTCTTTTCTTTTTTTTGCGCCGGTGTTTTGAAATAGCATTATGCTTGGGCCTCCATCATGGGTGTCTTTAGGGAATTTCAATTTCTGATCTTTGTATCGATGAAAGAGCTCTCTTTGAGTATTTTCCTTTTTCACTTCTTACAGGGTGGGTGGACTATTTGTTCCTCCTATGCTTGTATCTCTCTTTTCATCAATAGAATTTCTTCTTTAATTTATTAAAATCGTAAAATTTACCAATAACAGCAATCTAGAAATAACAAAAGACCTTTGGTAAATACTCTGTCACAATCATCATTGGACTACTTTGAGTTACAGCACCGAGGAATTGGACCACATTTGGATGGCGTATCTTCTGAAGCAATGCAAGTTCATCCCTGAAAGCCCTCCTGAACAAAACCAACTATTTTAACAAACATATATGCAAGCAACTAGCATAAATCAGGGAAAAATGTTTTCCTGATAAATTAGCACTCACACTTTATCATCATCAGTAATCACTTCCTCCGCAAGCTTCTTTACAGCAACTTGTGTACCACGCCAAGAAGCAATACGAAAGGTCCCCTGGTATTTTAGAAATTGTCAATACAAAGTAGAAAAACAACAAAGTTTTGTTACAACTTACATATATATCATATAGGAAGGAAACATAAAATGGAGCAATCACATAATTAAACCTGATTATTAATAAATCAAAACTTCAGGTTCAACTACAATGACCAAACTGTGAATGAAGAATTCATTTTCGTCTGGTTACAATTAATTGCTGATTTCTCAATACATTGATCTTAAGTTTTTCAGGGTGATCTTAAGCTTTCTTTCTTTTTTTTGACAAGTTCCTTTCTTTGCTCTAATTCTCAAATACTTTTTCATTTTCCAATTTCATTACATTTAAAGTATTATTCCATGCTTAAATTTTAGCTCTTAGCAGACTTCAAAACCTTGTTAATCAAATACAACGTTTTTTCTCACATACAAAAACAGACGCACATGGTTCAAAGTATCAGCCAATATCGATAGAAACGTATTGGCATCAGCAGTGGCCGGAATGAAACGGGATTGGGCGATACGTTAAGGTATCATCCGATATTGGTAATTTGGTATATGTATTATGTAAGATATAATTCATTTGTTTTTACAACTTTGCATCAAGAAAATGGTTAAAACTCCAATACGTACGTATCATACTACCTGTATAATGTAATATGTATTGAATGACAACTTTCTATGAATTTAATTCATTATTTTACTTATTCTTGTTTTTAGGATTTTTTTCAATTTTTGAGAAAGCTTTTTGTTGCGTATTGCCCGATGCAGATACCAATACCAAACCGCATCAAAAATTGATGTCCGATGTGTCTTCCTGTCTTCCAATTATGTGACTTTAACCTGCAGCCTTCAGCTATATTTCAACTAGTTGCAATGTTTTAAAATTGCTGTAAGCATTTTCCATTAAATAAATTCAGTTCAGGTAGACATCAACATTGAGGATCAACCCCAATTGAAAATGCAAGGACATCAGTAGAGCAAAACAAAACAATAAATAAGTTGAAATTGATGTTTAACTGTACTAGCTACAAAGTAAACTAACTACAGAATGAGTAGTAAATTACCTTTGTTAATTCAACACTGTTTGTAAAATCAAGTTCCTTGGGATTGATTTCATACTCTGGAACTTCACGAGCATTTTTAACGTGCATGGGGGCCACCTAAATTCAAAAGCCATGTTAAAAGGCAACTCTCTAAAATACTTAAAGAAGTGTCTATTAAGGGTTTTAAGCACCGAGAAACAGCATGCAGGTCAAGCACAAACTAATATGGTGACTCAAAACAAATGTAAAGGACTTACAAGAAGCTTGGCACCATGTTTCTCCAAAAGTTTAATCACATCATGATTTTGATAATGTATTGCATCCGCAAGAGGCTGTCAAAACAACGTCAAATAGTACTTTATAGTGAAACCATATGGCATAAGAAGAAGAAAACTGGTTATTCAGTTATTTGAAAGAAGAAATATAAAGTGCATAATGTGTTGGAGAAAGTAAGTGTGCACAGGCATGCAACTGACAAATTTTTCAGTCTTTCAGACAATTGTAATGATAAATGAAATAAAATAATAAATAGAACAGGGTGAGAGAGAGAGAGAGTTGTGTGGTAAGGAATGCATGCATTACAAAGATTACTTACTCTTCTCCTAAGATTAATATATATGAGCTTGTTGGTCTACTTTGTGACTACTTCTAAGTCTTTCCCTATGATACCCTCACTTGCTAATGCAAGAAACTGAAGCAAAAATAACTAAAAGAAGTAGTGGACGTAATGAATGCATTAAGGCATATGAGGAGGTTGGGAACACACACATACATGATAGATGAATTCCCTACAGTAATAAAGGTGGGGAACCTTAAATTAACAGTTTGTTGAATCTTAATATCTAAGACATCATTGTAATGTTTACTATATTTAGTGCTTAATACTCAACAAAGATTACATTTTTATTTCAATTAAGTGACCTCTGATTCTTTCATATTTAGTTGACAAATTGATGCTGTCAAAGAAAACTAAAAATTGGGCATGCCAAAGGATTACTAACCTAACTACCTCTAACCCTAATTCTTGCACATAATTGATGATCAACACAAAACAATATAATCACCAAAGAGAACAGCTCAACTGGTGTACACCGTACACAACAGTAAAGGCTTCATAAAAAGCACACTACTCAGAAGCAGTACTTAAGATTGCTTCCGTGAATAGATAGAGATGTCATGGGAATAAAAAAAATCTGAATCAAAGACTTCAGAGAGACAGAGATCCATCAAGCAAATTTCTGCATTTATCTAATTTATATAGCTTGCCAAATAAATGGTACACTAAAGTAACCAAAAGAGAAAAGCCAGTTAAAATTGAATAAAGATGCTTTTTTGGAACACCCTGGAAAAAACTAGACAAATAACAAAAACGACTACTCTTAGTTCTCTCAAGCAAGGAACAACATATGGTAAAGAGGAAAATATCTTAATACATACAGTAAGAAATTCATGCACGTGTTGTAGGAGCTCACCTTCTTACAACTCGCAACAAATATTACCTTACACAAAAGTTTACAAATTTTACTGTATCAGGTTCAAAGACGAACTACTCCTAGTCTCCCTCCATCTCAATTCAAAAAGATGTTCTCTTAATTTAGCTAAGAATCTGCTCAATTTTATGTGCCAAATCTGTTATTTAAATTATACATTATACATGTGGGTAATTTTAAAATGTCATTATTTTCTTAAAGAACTTGATTTTCAAACACTTTATAAGCATTAATGGAGTAAAAAACAAAAAATGACCAACAAATAAAAATCAGACAAAACAAACCTAAATTATAAAACATAGTTATAAATCTCCATCCAAACATAAACAGAGAAATTTATACCGTGCTTCCCCACCGATCTTTAGGGTCAACTTGAGCCCCTCTTTTTAGCAACAACTCCACAACATCAGTCCGCCCCTGGCAGGCAGACACATGGAGCGCCGTCCGGTAATCAATATCCCGGAAATTGACGTCAGTACCGGAGTCCAGCAGCTCCACAATTCCCTCCAAGTCACCCTCATTGGCCAAATACATCAATTTCACCCTCGGATCAATAATCCCTTCCCCATCTTCTGCCTCCTCCCCTCCCACCGTCTCCTCCGGCGCTAAAGATGACTGCCTCAGTAGCAACCGAGCTCTTGACTCCATTAACAATAGAAATAAGAATTGAAGATTATTTCAGTGTGCTAAAACCCTACTTTCTTCCAATTTCAACAGCTTAAACCCAAAACTTTCAAAATTAAACAGAATACACCCTAGTTTCTTCAAAATTCAACAGCTTAAGCCCAAAAATAACGCAATTAAACTGAATACGCCCTAGTTGTTTAACTTTGAATCTCTATATATAGGGAAAGAGATTTGACGGTCGTTAATATAAAGAAGTTGAATATGAAGTTTGGGGGTAATTCCGTAATTGTAAGCTGGAAGTTTGTGAAATTCACGCGTTTAGGACAGCAGGAAAACTGCGATTGGGGGCTTAAAGGTACGCGGACGGCGCAAGCTGCCCGTGGTGAATAAACTAACGTGCGCGAAACCATAAATGGAGACGACGTAAATATTTTATGGCGGTTATTTACCATGACGGCACGGCTTTCAGTTAATGGGTCCCGGGGCGGGTAGTTTGGAGATAAGTTCGCGGTTCCCCGATGACAATTTAATTTTGATGATTATATATGAGTAAAAATTGGAATAATATGAATTAAGCTTTTTTGTTGTTGTTGTCTTGTTTGATTAAAATTTTAATTTCAAGATATTTACTTTATTTATTTTTAAAAAAATGTTGTTGATAATATTTCATTTCTTATGAAAAATTGTTTGTTATAGTAAACTATTTCCATGTTATATATATATATATATATATATATATATATATATATATATATATATACTATATATTTTAGATTACATTTCAAAATATCTAGTTAATTTTAACTTAATTTCATTATTTTCTTATATTATGTGCTTGTGTGGTGTTGGTATCAATATTATTTGAATGGTCCGAATCGGTGCGATGTGATTTGAGTATAAATTTTATTAAAATTAATACAATAATACTAAAACACCTAATAATCAGAACACCACCACATTATTATTATTATTATTATTATTATTAAATGCATTTGATAAATTTATTCTCTTTATTCATTGTTCACTACTAGCTATTCTTTGATTCTTTCTAATAATCTTTGTCTACTAATTTTTTTTTTGTGCAATAAAAAGAAATTTAAGATAATGGGGGTGGGGGTGGGCGTGGGGGTGGGGGTGGCACTACAGCCAGCCAACTGGTTTACGCGGACACAAATATTTTGTTTACATTCCTTGCCATGTTTTTTTGGTGAAAAAGTCAACAACAAATATAAATGAATGAATGAATGGTCTTAAGAGTACTCCATACTTCACCCCCCATAACCAAGCTTTGAATTTTTATTTGAGATATCTCAAAACACCAAGTGGAGTAGATAGAGGAAATTGTAATTATTGTTGATTAATTTCAAAAGACCAAGTCGAGTGGAGTTATATTTCTTGTTGACATTTTCTTTTTAACATTAAAATTTACGTTTGATATATATATATATATATATATATATATATATATATATATATATATAAATTAATTTTATTTTTAAAAAAATATTTGAAAAATGAGTATAAGCGTATCAAACACCAATCTTGAAGCTTTAAATAATTAAATAAAATAAATCTTTCGGATACTACTTATATTTAAAAGCTCAAAACTTTCCACAAGGTTGCCAATTTTCAACAATCATTTATTTATATTCTGATATATCCTCTCTCCTTTTATGTGTAACGTTTTTGAAGAAAATATTAATTACACTGTTTTTTACTACATTTACAGATGAAAGACTATATTTTCTTAGCAATACAAACATAATGCACAATATCAAAGTCGAAATATCACACATATTCAAATCATAGACCTATATGTGATCGATACAGACACTTACTTCGTCGAAGTTTTGAAAGTGGGGACAAATACACAGTATTAATGCCGAGTTAAGAAATAATGCACGATCACAGTCCTTCGCTTGAATCGTTAAGAAATTTGTGATTCTCAGTCCTTCGTCGGAATCGTTGAGCAATTTGTGATTATCAGAATTAGGGTTTTTTCGATCGACTTTAGGGCTTGCTTTTGATCGATTGTTATTGTTTTGAAGCTTTTGATTTGTTTAATTTGTCTGAATGTATGGGTTGTGACCATTTTACTCTCTATTATATCAAATTCATATTTAAAAAACTATTTTTTTATACACATAAGCTTCCTATGGCCCCACCCAGATAGTCACGTCAACAATTTTTGACATGGCAGATTTAATTTGTTGAAATTGAAAAAAAAATATAGTTCAATTATCTAATTGACAAAATTAAAAGATGAATCACCGAATTAAAATATGATAAAATTGCACCGAATTATATTTAAGCTTTTTGAAATTGAAGTGCATCTTTGTCTTTAGAAAATTTGAAGATAATAACGAAGTATCATTAACTCAAGAAATATAATTCATTACATTGAGGCCTTGGACGGAAGAATAATATATGAGCTAAAATACTAATTTTGATTAAGGTCCAAAAGATAACAAGGTCACCCTAATAGGGTAGGGCAAATGAATTATGTTTGATGGATATTCCTAAAAGGAGTCTTACGATGTATTTAATAAAGATTTTTTTTAAATGATAAATTTTTATAGAATTTATGAATTTTAACAACTTTAAAGATTTTTAAAAATTCCATAAAATAAGTGACACTTTTTATCAAAACTTTGGTAGACTTTTTTATACTTCTAATATATATTGCAACTTCTATTAATTGTTAAAAAGTCAACAAAGATATTTTATTTTAGATGAAATGAGTATATTATTAAATAATATTAAAATATTTTTACCACGTCACAACTTAATTTGAAATAAAATGTGACACCCCTAAAATAGGTCTACATCACCCATTCTGAGTTGTCAATACACCTGCATGTAAACAACTACAACTTTATTATTACAATAGTAAACCTGTGAGTTTAAATACGTATATTGTCATCTGATAATATCCACATACAAATAAATCCTCATCATAATTATTGATACATTATTTTACAACAATGGTGAGGACTACTAAACAACTCTCCTAGAACTTTCATTCCATACCCGACTCGTACTCGCTTATATTCTCGCCTCCCGAGGAAGAAAAATGGAACAAAAAGGAAAAGGGTGAGCTCGATTATCCCAAAGAAGAATATTATGACTAAGATAATATACAACAAAATTATCGTTAGTCTTCAACAGGAAAAATATAATAGAATACAATAGACAACAAGTTTTAAATCAATATTCGCAGCTGAAATAATAATTCATTAGAAGAGTTAAGTAGAGAAATGCAAACTACTATCTTCTATGTATGAATTTTAAAGTTCATCGCCTATTTTTTTTATCCCTCAGAACATCAATCAATATATATCTGGATCAAATATTCATCCTCGCACTACAAAAGCCAAGGACATTCACCAACTGGTCATGTTCATCTAAACACATATTCATCTTCGCACTACTGGCCAAAGATATTCATTATAAATCATTCATCTTTTGCACTACAGTGCCAAAGATATTCAATAATATCATCATTTAAGATCGAGGATGATGAAAAATATTTTAAAGAAACGAATCCAAAGAAACAAAATGACAAGGATTAAGGATTAAGGATTCATACTTTGTTTTATCCATGTCCAAAAATACCTCAAAAATAATCATAGTGGTGTAAAATTCAAGAATGATCAAAACATGGATACAATCAAAGCTAGTATCCACAATAGATATTTTGATTTAAAAGAAAAATTTTCATTTTTTCGATGAATAAATGTCGTATTCGTGAATAAGACCGTATACGTGAATAAGAATCTCCAACACCAAAAATTTCAAATTTGACAAAAACTTCAGATCAATATTTCAAAGATAATGATATTGAAGAAATAATATCATTACGAAAAAAAAATAATATCCCTTACCTCGGAAAAGACAAAGATTTAACCTGGAATATCGGATATAAAGCTATAACTTGAACTTTCACCGTATAAAGCAATACTCAAAGTATACTCAAAATACTCACAAGAATACGCTCGATAATATAGAGAGAAAACTTCGAGCTACGGTGTAATTTTCAACTCTAACCCAAGACCCTATTTATAAGAAAATGCTTAGAACACCAAAAGCGAGTAAAATTTAATTAAAATATTAATATATATTAAATTTTCCTACGCACACTTTCAAAGATCTGAAATTCAGCATTTTCATCATATACAAGCCCCACCTTTTATGACAAAAATGTTTTTCATAATAAAAATAATTAAAACTTCCAAAATCAATTATTTTAACTCCTAACTTCAATAATTCACAATAAATAGCCCTTTTGTCGTAAAATTCGAATCTTGCAATTTTTATAGGAAATTCAATTCTCTACAACTTTGCGTAAGAAAGTTTTTCCAAATTCTAAATGTAAATTGGTCCGAAATCCACAAACTACCGATTTTGAGGCTATAATCAAATTTCAAATAATAAATGGGGTCCAATTTACATGTTTAACATGTTTTAAACATTTATTGCAACAAAAATACTCTTCCTCCTCGTATACTCATATATCTCACATTCGTTGTAAAATATCACAATTATTATATTATTAAAATATAATAATATATATATTTAAATGAATTATTTTATCGTAAAAAGATAAAATATTAATTTTCAACAATTGTCACATTAAAAATTTTCTCCATCTATATCCACATAAAATCAATATTTTCCTCATCATATGAATCAATAATTAATTATTCACAAATAATATTACATAAATACAATATTGACAACCAGTGCGCCCTGTGAAAGAGGGGCTTTCCAATAAGAATTTCTCCTTACTAATAACAAGCAATTAGGTGACCAAACCTCTCCTTAGATGTAACTTTCTAGACATTGCCAATAATGTTATCTAATAATATTATTCAGATAATATGAATTATTGCTTCGATAATGAAAAATACCGTGAAAGGACAATTATCAAAACAACAACGAATATAAAATATCAACACAAAGAATTATTGAATCAATAAAATAAAATACCGAATAAAGAATTATCGTAACCATTATCGAGTAAAGGCCTTCACGTAAGAATTAATAATTGGTGCAATACCGCGTGCTATCGTGTTTTAACCACCGAGTATTTTAACAAGATAATTCTGAATAACTACGCCTGTTATTTTTAAACAACTTATATTTGTCATTTTCTTCATCCAATCGCTCACATGGGGCCCACACATGGTCGCTACTTGTCAGCATTTAATATTCCCCGACAAAGATCGAATATTTCACGACCAAAACGAATATTCCCCGCAAACAATGAATATTTTATAACCACTTGCTTATTTTGAAATATTTATGATTTTACCCATAACTATCCACATTAATCAAATCAACTCTTACTATTTCAAAATAATAAATAGAGAAAATTAAATTTCATTAATAATAAGTTGGGGTCTTACAATAATGAAACTATTTTTATCAAAAATATAAAATTTGAAATTTCGAAGTTTGACTTTTTCCGAAAAAGTCAACTGTTGACTTTTTGACCAAATAGTGAATCCCGGAAAATTTTGTGTTTATAAAATATTTTTACTAATTTCGCTTTCTCACGATGGTATTGAATGGTACGATCGTAATCTTCAACAGCTCGAGCCAACGTCTTTGGCGCATGTTACGTTCATTTTAGTTGAAGAAATATTTGAGGGTTTTAGAAATGAGTTTTGCACTGGGGTCAATACAAAATTCTATTTCACGCTCTAGGGGTAGGCTAAGAAGTCTTCAAGAATACGTAAGGAAATTTATTAACAATAGAAATATCATTCAAAAATGTGACTCTCATCCAAGACTTGGGTAACACGTCACATTGATACCTATCAACTTGTCATCGCCATTCACAAATACGCCGCCACGAGATAGTCCGCTTCGGCATTCCACACAAGAAGTCAACAACGAATGGACCGGCTCTTTTACTTATGGCTTGATATGACCATAATTGACTTTAGTGATTTGGTTGCTTGAATTCGCATAATAGGTTGGTTAGGAATATGAAAGCTAACAACCTTACGATAAGCATGATGAGTAGTTAACCAATCGATTCCTAAAATCACATCAAAGGTGTGACGCCCCCAAAATAGGTATACATCACCCATTCTGAGTCGCCAATAACATGGTATAGAAATAACTACAACTTTATTGTTACAACATATAAACTGTGAGTTTAAATACAGATATTGCCATCTAGACAATATCCATATACAAATAAATTCTCATCATAATTATTGATACATTATTTTACAAAATGGTGAGGACTACTAAACAACTTTCTAAAACCATCATTCCATACCCCGACTGCATCTCGCTACATTCTCGCCTCCCCGAGAAGAAAAATGGAACAAAAAGAAAAGGGTGAGCTCAACTAGCCCAAAGAAGAATATTATGACTAAGATAATACGTAACAAATTATCGTTAGTCTTCAACAGGAAAAATCTAATAGAATACAATAGACAACAAGTTTTAGAATCAATACTGCAATGAAAATATTAATTCATGTAAGAGTTACGTAGAGGATGAAATCTACTAATATCTATGAATTTAATAAATTCATCATCAATATTTTTATCCTCGTAACATCAATCAATATATATCCGAAATCATATATTCATCCTCGCACTACAAAAGCCAAGGATATTCATCATTAATCATGTGTTCATCTAAACACTGCTCATCTTTGCACTACGCCAAAGATATTCATCGAAATCATTCATCTTTGCACTACAGCCAAAGATATTCATCGAAATCATTCATCTTTGCACTACGTGCCAAAGATATTCAATAATATCATCATTTAAAACCGAGAATGATGAAAAATATTTTTTTTTTAAAAGAAACGAATCCAAAGAAAACAAAATGACAAGGATTAAGGATTAAGGATTCGTACTTTGTTTTATCCATGTCCAAAAATACCTTAAAAATAATCATAGTGGTGTAAAATTCAAGAATGATCAAAACACTGGATACAATCAAAGCTAGTATCCGTATAGATATTTTGGACGAAAAGAAAATTTTTATTTTTCGATGAATAAGGTCGTATTCGTGAATAAGATCAGATATCGTGAATAGTCAGATACGTGAATAAGAATCTGACACCAAAAGTTTCAAATTTGATAAAACTTCAGATCAATATTTCAAAGATAATGATATTGAAGAAATAATATCATTACGAAAAAAAAAATATATCCCTTACCTCGAAAAGATCAAGATTTAAATTTAAACACAGGATACATAAAGCATGACTTGAACTTTGCACCGTATAAAGCAATACTCAAAATATACTCAAAATACTCACAAGAATACGCCGACAATATAGAGAGAGAAACTTCAGCCGGTGTGATTTTCAATTCTAACCCAAGACCCTATTTATAGAAATCGCTTAAAACACAAAAAGCAGAAAATTTAATATAATAATAATATATATATATATAAATTTTCTTACGCACACTAAATGAGATTCAAATATCAAATTTAGCCACCAATAGTCAACTACATCAAAAAAAAATGTTTTTATAATTATTTAATTTAAAACTCCAAAAAATAATAATTAATTAATCCAGAACTTCAATAATTCATAATAAATAGCTCTTTTGTCAGAAAAATTCGAAACACGCGATTTTCCATAGGAAATTCCATTATCTACAACTTTACAGAAGGAAGTTTTTCCAAATTCTAAACATAAATTGACCAAAAATCCACAAACCAAGCGATTTTACAGGCTATAATCAAATTTCAGTCAAGAAATGGGGTCCACCGACATGAAAAACATGTTTTAAATATTTTTGGTAAAAAAAATACTCCTCCTCCACATATACTCATACATCCCACATTCATCGTAAAAATATCATCATTATTATATTATTAAAATATAATAATATATTTAAATGAATTATTTTATCGTAAAAAGATAAAATTTTAATTTTAAACAATTGTCACATTAAAATTTTCTCCATCTATATCCACATAAAATCAATATTTTCTCATCATATGAATCAATAATTAATTATTCACAAATAGTATTACAGTAATCACAATATCGACAACTGTGCAGCGCCTTGGTGAGGAAAGAGGGCTTTCCAATAAGAATTTCTCCTTCTTGCGCAAGCAATTAGGTGACCAAACCTCTCCTTAGATGTAACTTTCTAGACATTGTCAATAATGTTATCTAATAATATTATTCAGATAATATGAATTATTGCTTCGATAATGGAAAATATTGTATAAGAATAATTATCAAACAACAAGAATATAAAATATCAACGCAGAATTATCGAATCAATAAAATATCGAATAAAGAATTACATCGTAACCATTATTGAGTAAAGCGTTTCTTACGTAAGAGTCAATAATTGGTGCAATACCGTGCTTCTTGTGTAACAAACAGACATCGTGTTTTAACCAACCGTATTCCAACAACAGAAATCTGTGAATAACTACGCCTGTTATTTTTAAACAACTTATATTTGTCATTTTCTTCCTCCAATCGCTTTCCGTTATGGGGCCCACACATGGTCGCACTGTCAGCATTTAATATTCCCTGACAAAGATTTAATATTCCACGACCAAACGAATATTCCCCGACAACAATGAATATTTTATAACCATTTGCTTATTTTATAAAATTTGCGCATTTTACCCATAACTAACCACATTAATCAAATCAACCCTTACTATTTCAAAATAATAAATAAAGGAAATTCCATTTTATTTATAAAAAAATTCGGGGTCTTACAACCTCCCCTCCTTATGAAATTTCGTTCTCGAAATTGACGTATGTACCTGGTGTTTTGAAAAGATGAAGATACCTCGCTTTTATTTTTGTTTCCAACTCTCAGGTCATTTCCTCTATAGCATGGTTTCTCCACAAAACTTTAACATGTGGTATGACCTTTACGCGTAGGACATACTCCTTCATATCCAAGATCTTGACAGGTACCTCTTCGTACGTTAAGTCTTCAGCTATCTCGTCTGGTTCTAATTCAATGATGTTATTTGGGTCGTCCACATATTTACGTAACATCGATGCGTAAAAAAATGTTATAAACACGCCGACATATTTAGTAGTAAAAGCGAGTCTATAGGCCACGCTTTACTCGATCGAGAATGAATTAATAAATCGAAGGTTCGAGCTTTCTTCTTTCATCGACTCTTACTTCTAGAATAACGCCTTCTTGCACCTTCTTCTTTATATTCATCACCTCCGTCTCAGAGCTTGGAGCGCTTTTAACATTATCGATTAAAGTCGATTCTACTCAGTATATCATCACGCGAGTCCCTAGAGTGTTTAACTCTATCTTCATCATTTGTAAGTTATACGAAATGAGTCTTTGTGGTTATCAACATCGCACTTGAACGCATACGATCTTCTACTCAACCCTTCAACCACCACGTTCATTTCTTCTACGATAATATTGAATGGTACGATCATAATCTTCAACAACTCTAGCCAACGCTTTGGCGCATGATATACGCTCATTTAGTTAAAGAAATGTCCGAGGATTTAGAAATAGGTTTTGTACTTAGGGTCAATACAAAATTCGATTTCTCGCTTCAGGGTAGGCTAGGAAGTCATCGAGATTACGCCGAAAAATTTATTAACGATAGAAATATCATTCAAAATCGTGACTCTCATCCAAAACTTGGATAACACGTCACATTGATACCTAACAACTTGCCATCGCCATTCACAACGCCTCCTATGAAAAGTCCGGCTTCAGCATTTCCACACAAGGAAGTCAACAACGAAAAGGCTCGGGGCTCTTTACTTATGGCTTGATATGACAATGATTGACTTTAGTGGTTTGGTTATTTTGAATTCGCATAATAGGTTGGTTAGAGTATGAAAGCTAAAAACCTTACAAAAAGCATGATGAGTAGTTAACCAATCGATTCCAAAAATCACATCCATGCAAATATTTTCAAAGAGATAAGATCGACAGTAACGTGAAAGTGTTGATTTGAATCAAACAAGATTTATAAATAAGAGAGGTAACGGAGGCTCTTACTAACGAAGTTTCAACCAATAAGTCAAAGTTTAACTCTCCGGAAGTCAAATTTATACGCTTGAACACAACTAGGTGAAATAAAAGAGTGAGTAGAATCCCAGATTCAACACGGTATAGACTTCGCAAGAACTTATGATTAACTTACCCGTGATAATTTTATTCAGTTCCTCATCACAAAAAAAACGCCTTCTTAAACTACGGCCTTTGGCTTGTCAGGACATCCTTTTGAGTCACCGTCCCTCACTTGAACTATGTTTTGCTACCGCATAATCGCGAAAGCAATATGTCGCTCCTTTCCACAATTATAGCATACCTTGAATCGCTGGGCGCTTTGATCGATATGTCCTTCTTTCCGCATTTGTAGATATGACCGGTGGTCGCCCTCCCTTGAACCAGCTTGTCATTGGCGCCGACGCCTTCACATGGTCATTGTTGAACCTTCTCTTCTTGAAATGTCCACTGAGTCACCTCTCCTATTATCATGGCCACGATTACCAACCGAGTGGTTACCGCTTTGTCCGTATTCTTTCCTCCCTACCGGTTATCATCGTTTCGATGGATCGCTATCGCCGATATGACCTCGGTTGTGGTTCCTAGGTTGAACATACTCGTTATCACGCTAATAATATTTGAGCCTCATTTACAACATCTCAATATAAAGAAAATTTATGAGAGATAAGATATTGTCGAATCTCGGTTTTAGACCCTCGAAACATACGCGTCATTCGCTCCTTATTTTCCACCAAATGAGGTGCAAACTCGACAACTCCGCAAACTTCGCCTCGTATTGAGACACCGCCATGTTGTTCCGCTTCCGCCTAATAAACTCCACTTCCTTCATATGACGAACACTTTCGTGAAAGTATTTGTCATTAAATAGTTTCTAAAACGCCTCCCAAGACATCCGAAAGACAATTTGGATGGGTACGCTTCATGATTCCCACCGAAGAGTCTCGCTTCGCCACGTAACATAAAGGTGGCGAATGGAACCTTCTGTTCTCCGCATCCCAAGACATCGAATATCTTGGTAATTTGCTTGACCCACGTTTCCATCATTGTTGAATCTCCTTCTTGAAATGTCCATTCTTATTGTTTTGACCATGATTACCACCGGTGGTTACCATTTCGCATGTTGATTCCATCTATGCTTATTGTCACCGCTTTGATGATCAAGTATCACCGGTATTATCATTTTGCTTAAATTTGCTTCTTTTGGTTGCATTGACTCGTTATCGCTATCTCACTAATCGAGCCCTATTTACAATATCTCAATACAAACACGCTTTATGAGAAATAAGATATTGGCGATTCTCGCTTCAAACCTCTTAAAAACATTCGCGTCATTCGCCTCCTCATTATCGATCAAATGGGATGCAAACCGGGATAACTTTCGCAAATTTAGCCTCGTATTAAGACACTGGTCATATTGTTTTGTTCCAACTTGATAAACTCCACCTCCTTCATGTGACGAATACTTTCGGAAAGTACTTGTCGTTGAATGTACTCTTGAACTTCTCCCAAGACATCTTCGATCAAGGCCAGTCGGGTATGTTTTACGATTCCCACCAAAGATCCGCCTCTTCACGCAACATAAAGGTGGCAAAAGGAACCTTTTGCTCTCTGAACATCCCAAGACATCAAATATCTTGGTGATCTCGCTTTAACCACGCTCTCGCCTTAAGTGGTTCGCTTTCCCAAAATTCGGTGGTCCCACCTTGAATTGCTTAGCGGTGACCAAACCGTGGTTGCCATTGTTTCTCCTCGCATTATGAAAAGGAGCCGCTTCACCGATGTTGCATGAATTCTAAAAAGCTCTTAAACGTATCATCGTTTCATCAATTGATCGTTGTTGTTGTTTACGGAGGATTATCGCCATCCTGCTCCACATTGTCCTCGATTATTGATCCGTGGAGACTCAACGGTCTCCTCGTGCTCCATCTTATTCTCAACATTCTCGGATGCCATTTTCAAACACCGCCATAAAACAAGGGTTAATTGACATGCAACATATTATCACTATAGTCGTGAGACCAATCAAATACCAAATAAACTTAGGTAGGTCATACTAACAAGGAATTCCGCTCTCCCTCCTAGTTCTAGTCTCACATCTTAGCCAGGGATCATATCCCTAAGCTTTGATACCAACTGTGACGCCCCCAAAATTAGGTATATGTCACCCATCTTGGGTCGCCACTTTCATGGTATATAAATTCAAATACAACTTAATAATACAACTGTCGTGTACAATACGACAAAACATAAACTGTGAGTTTGAATACAAATATTGTCTACTAGAGATTATACAAACTCAAAAGGAGTTCTTATTACAATTATTATTACACTATTTCATAGAATAGTGATGACTACTAATGCTATCATCTGGTCCGTCACTCCGTTCCCCGACTAGTCCCTGCTACGTTCTCATTTCCTGAAGAGAACAATAAAAGTAAAAGGGTGAGCTCAATTAGCCCAGTAGAAAATATTATGACTAAGATAATGCATAATATATTATCGTTAGCTTTCAACAGTGTTAAACTGATACAATATAACAACCATCAATTTTAACTGCAGCGGAACAAGCAATCCATTAAAAGAGTCAAGTAGAGAATAAAATCTACTATCTTTTATGATTTATAAGGTTTTTCATCACTTTTATCGCTGGGACTCAGCTTAATACATAATCCACATCATCGAATCACCCCTGCACTACGGCCAAGGATATTCTTTAGTATACCGACCACAATTATCCATGCACTACGGGCCAAGAATATTTGTGTATTCATTAATGGTCATGATCATGCCAACAACTGTCCATCAATACACTACGGGCCAATGAGGACTTTTACCCCCTCATTTATAACATTACGGACATGATTACACCGAATAATCCCTAGTCATAATCATACCAAGTCCATCTATGCACTATAGGCTACAGATGACTTTCAACAAAATATAAACATGAGGATGATGACAATGATATAAGAATTCAATAAAACAAGTTCAAGAATTATTTTATCCAGGAACTAATAACGTCCAAATTGTCAACATGATACTGCTTTGTAGAGTAAAATTTAAGAATGCTCAGAAGAATATTTTCATAAAAAGATATTGGATGAAGCGCTAATATCAAGGATATTCCACTAATTTCATGGAGTATAAAGTCAAAACTTTAACCAACCGAGTATAATAAGGAATGGAATAACAAAAGAAATCACCGTGCATGCGATGTATCGCATGCAAAAGTTTATTCCAATGTAATAATAAATAACGGAATCAGTCCTACAGAAAATGCATGCAGACGTGATATTCCAAATGTAATAATAAAGATGGAATCAGTCCCATAAAAATGCATGCAGCGAGGATATTCTAACGTAATAATAAAGATTTGAATCGGTCCCATAGAACGCATGAATGTGATATTTTAACGAGAATAATAAAGATTTTAATCAGTCCCACAGAAAACGCATGTATATGATATTCCAACGAGTAATAATAAAGATTTTAACCCGTGTCCGGCGTAGAACGCATGCATGTGATGTTCCAAACAGAATGATAAAGAATGGAACAATAGAAAAATTTCACCAAGTATAGGGTAGCTTGCGAGATACAAGTTATTCCAACAGAATAATAAAGAATGGATTAACAGAAGTTCTCTTCATAGATAAGAAAGAAATAATACTCCCTACCTTGGAAAAAACTAGATACTGGAATAGTGAGGTAACAGATTTCTCTTCTTCTTTCTCTCTATAATTTCTCTCTATAATAATCGCTCTAAAGCTTTTATGAATTAGTGAGAAATGGAGGAAGAATGAGCTTCTATTTATAGGAAAATATAGTTTCGATAATTGCACGTTTTGGGGCTCGAAAATTACAGTACAATACCATCAACTTTTCTTTCATTTATAATTTAGTCTTGCAAGTATTATCAATCTTGCACCAACTCCCCTAATAGTAAATAATGTGAATCAATAGTTCAATCATGTGAATCAATAGTATAATCATGTGAAAAATACTTAATTTCAAAGATAAGACTTTCATCTATACCTCCATTTTTAATTTAGTCATGCAAGTATTATCAATCTTGCACCAACTCCCCTAATAGTAAATAATGTGAATCAATAGTTCAATCATGTGAATCAATAGTATAATCATGTGAAAATACGAATTTCAAAGATAAGATTTCATCTATACCTCCATTTTTAATTTAGTCATACAAGTATTATCAATCTTGCACCAACTCCCCAATAGTAAATAATGTGATTCAATAGTACACATATGTGAACAAATAGTTATATAAGCATGTGAATTAGTAGCAATTAATTGCTCATTTATCCGATAAATTACCCGATTTATCAATATAACCCTGACATCAATTATCAACTAATAAATGTCGATTTTCACTAACACAAATAATTCCAACATAATGAAACTATTTTTATCAAAATATAAATTTTGAAATTTTGAAGTTTGATTTTCTCCTAAAAAAGTCAATCATTGACTTTTCACCAAATAGTGAATCCCTAAGGTTATAGACTATTTTTTACTAATTTTGTCGTTCGGACTCAAATATCACGTCCAAGCGTCTCCAAATTCAACTCAGAACAACATTCATCATCAATATTATAACTCACAATATTTATCAACCGTGTCGTTCTCCTGTGAAAGAGGGGCTTTCCAATAAGGATTTCTCCCTATCATGCGCAATTGAATTAGGTGATCAAACCTCTCTTTGTGAAACTTCAGATATTGTAAATATTACAATTTATAATATGAATAACTTTGTCGTCTCGGTATTGATTTAATAAAAACATTTTATGCAGGATGATCTTGTGACAATAATTGAATCAATAATATGATAGATATGATGCAAAGAATTATCGTGTAGCAATAATTGAGTATAACCGAGTGACTTCTCACGTAAGCATCAATAATCAATATTGTGTGCTACTACGCAACCACGCCAGACATCTTGTACTTTTTACTACTAAAGTAGTTCAACAGATTAACTAGTAAAACTTCGTCGTTATTTTCATAAATTATTTTATCGTTTTCTCAATCCGACAATAATTCCGTTGTGGGGTCCACCAATGATTGTGCTTGGCTTATGCGAATATTCCTGTTAAAACGAATATTCCCCACCAATCGAATATTATATAACAACTTACGTCTTTTGCAAAATTTGTAAATATTACCCACAACTATAACATTATATCAAATCCACACCATAATATTCAAAAATATATTTCGAGAAAATTTAATCTTTATTCAAAAATCTGGGTCTCACACTTTTGCTTCACAATTCCTTTCGAGTAATAAAAGTGTAAATTTGGGTCGAAAGCGAGGAATAACAAGGAATAGAAACGGTGGTCTATAGATGTTGAGGGTGAGGTGAATTTAACTTGGAAGGGTGTTTTGCCACTATCATACAAGATGTCTAATGACATACAACCTCGTGTCATCCAAATATAGGGTTGTGCTCATCCACTTGCTGAGTATATCTACCAGCACTATCTATATGATCTTGGAGTCTATTTGAAATATAACTCTCAATTAGAGACAGTGGAGATAATGATATGTCGAGAAGACTCATCATTGGGAAGAATATGATAGTAATCTTCTCGTTTTTCTTTAGGGGTCTATTAGTCAACCAAGGATAATTCTGTGCCGTATGATATCTACTATAACCTAAAAGCATGGACTCCCATGTATGAAGGTTTCTTGAAAGACTTCCCAAAGATTCTAATTTCTAAAAGGTTTTCGACTATACCTTTATGTAAGGTGTCATTATGAGGTGTTGTCCACGGTTTTGGGACATGAGTCACGATTGATATATATTTGTATCCAAACTCACAAAGATATGTGTTGTTGTATTTTTTTACGACAATTGTTGTAATAAAGTTGTAGTTGTTTTCTCATACCATGTATTTGGCGACTTCGAAATGGGTTGGATGGAATGGACCTATTTTGGGGTTGTTACATTTGGTATCGTAGCTTAGGATACGATCTCCTCAAGGAGATTGGGATTAGAACTAGGAGGAGAGATGAGTAAATCCTTCCGCTAGTGTCCTACCTAAGCTTAATTGTTGGTCGGTCATAATATACAGATATTATGTGATATGTTAATTTGCTTAATTAACCCTTGTTTTATGGCAATATTTGAAAATGGCAGCTGAGAATGCTAACAATGGAGTGAATGAGACTGTGGGGATACCTTTAATCACTAACCATGATAATGTGATGTTAGACGAAGAAGGAATTAGAGATATCCATGTGGTGAGTGAATAATTGATAGTTGACCCAGAGATAATCGCAGAGGTAACAAATTTGAGAGTGAGGTAGAAGAGAAAGAAGAGGTAATTCGAGGAGAGTTTATTAGAGGTATTATATGATCAAAATGTAGAATTTCAAAATCGTATTCATGAGTTAGAAGAAGAAAATTTGAAGAATCAACGACGATCGTCATGGAGCAAAAAGGATGTAACAATTCAAGCTTGTGTTTACCCGATATGTGATGCTTGAATGAAGCATTCTTTAGCGAGTATAAGATGATAAAGATGGAATCGAAATGAAAGAAGGAAAAAGCGAACGAGTAAAAATAAGTGATGCGTGGGCAAAAGCCGCACGACACGTGGATATTGTGGAAAGAGATGTCCGATCTAAGAAGGCTAAAATAGATGATATGAATTTCTCTTTTGGAAAGCAATTGGGAGAACCCAACATCGAGTTTTGAATTACCTGTGCAGCAGGGTCAACTGAATTCGATATGGATCGAAGATTGATGATTCGGATCATGAATCGAGAGTACGACGAAGGCGATTGAGGAGGAATATGCCTATAGAAAAGTATATCCCAACCAGAGTGATGACGCCAAATCTTTGCCCTGCATAAGTCAAAGTCGAGTAGTTCGAGGATAAGCGGTTGTCATGACTTTCCAACATGTGAGGAACCCAAATGAAGTTATCACGAGAGATGAAAGCGATGGAGAAATCATGATGACCCGGAGATAGAATCAAATGAAAGCAAGGTATTCTCGCCGAATATTCGTTTGGTCGTGGAATATTCCTTCCGTCGGGAATATTCATACGACGGCACAAGCACTTTTTGGGGCCCATAACTGAAAGTGATTGGATGAAGAAAATGACAAAAGGGAGTTTTTTAAATAGCAGGCGTAGTTATTCTGCAATTAACAACATTGGAATACCCGGTGGTTAAAATATACGATGTCGTCTTTGTTTGCAGCAAGATGGCATACCTATTGTACCAATTATTGATTCTTACGTGAAGAAGCACTACTCAATAATTGTTACAAATAATTCTTTATTCAATATTTTATTGATTCAATAATTCTTTGCGTTGATATTTTATATTCTTGTTGTTTTAATAATTGTCACTTTACAAAGATTTTCCATTATCGAAGCAATAATTCATATTATCCAATATTATTAGATAACATTATTGGCAATGTCTAGAAAGTTACATCAAGGAGAGGTTTGGTCACATAATTGCTTGGCGGCCAATGAAGGAGAGATCCTTATTGGAAAGCCCCTCTTTCACAGAACCTATGCAGTTGTCATTATTGTGATTCTGTAATATTATTTGTGAATAATTAATTATTGATTTATATGATGAGAAAAATATTCATTTTATGTGGATATAGATGGAGAAAATTTTTTAATGTGACAATTGTTAAAAATTGATATTTTATTTTTTCTGATAAAATAATATTTTATTATATTATTATAATAGATAATGATGATATTTTTATAATGAATGTGGGATATATGAGTATATGAGGAGGAAGAGTGTTTTTGTTGCAAAAGTTGTTTAAAACATGTTAAACATGTTGGTGGACCCATTTCTTGATGAAATTTGATTATAACCCGTAAAATCGTCTGTTTGGATTTTGGGCAATTTACGTTTGGAATTTAAAAAACTTTCTTACGTAAAGTTGTGAGAATTGAATTTCCTATAAGAATCGTGAGATTGAATTTTTACGATAAAAGGGCTATTTATTATGAATTATTGAAGTTCAAGAAGTTAAAATAATTGATTTTTGAAAGTTTTAATTATTTTTAATAACAAAACGCGTTTTTTTTTATTTAGTTGACTATTGGTGGTGATGTTGGATCGATTTAGTAATGCGTAGGAATTTAATATATATTATATTAATATTATATTAAATTTTACTCTTTGGTGTTCTAAGCGAATTTCTTATAAATAGGTCTTGGGTTAGAATTGAAAATCACACCGTAAATCTGAAGTTTTCTCTCTATATTATCGAGTGTATTCTTGTGAGTATTTTGATATCTTGAGTATTGCTATACTTGCAAGTTCATTCAAATATTATTCCTGTAATCTTATTATTCTTTCGACGAGGTAAGGGATGTTATTTTATTAAGTAAATGATATTATTTCTTCAATATCATTATCTTAGAAATATTGGTTGGAAATTTTTATCAAATTTGGAACTTTTTCATGTCGGGGTTACTTATTCATGAGTTCTTATTCACGATTTACTATTCATGAGTTACTATTCACGATTTACTATTCACGAGTTCTTATTCACGACGGAAGTTCTTATTCATGAGTTACATTCATGAGTTACTATTCACGAGTTCTTATTCACGGGTACTATTCACTACAAAATTGGTTTCTTTTTACAACCAAATTATAGTTGATTTATGAATATTACTCGGAGATTAAAACTATGTATTGATTATATTGATTTTATTATCATATATAACATTCTTATATACCTCGATATTGAAATTCTCTTTCACCTGGAGTGTAAAGATGGGTAGATTATTGGTATGATCATGGTAGGGTTCTCTTTTGGCGATGGTGAAAAGTTGAATTGTGGTTGGTATGATCATGACCATTGAATTTATAATTGAATATCTTTAGCTTAAGTCTGCAAAGGTGAATTGATCAATATGGTTATAATTATTGTTTATATAAATTACGAAATGATTATATATTTCTTTGAGATATGAATATCTTTGGCCCGTAGTGCAAAGATGAATTATTGATGAATATCTTTGGCATGTAGTGCAAAGATGATGCATTGATGAATATCTTTGGCCCGTGGTGCAAAAGATGAATTTATTAGTATGATTTTGAACATGAATCGTGATTTAGTATAACCATGATCTTTGATGTTTCAAGTGATGAAAATTAACTTTGTCTGGATGAAAAAAGAATTTAGAACAACAATTACGATTATGAGTTATACATGTGATTGTGGGCGAGAATTGTTGATTGATGATACTGAGGATAAAACATTGTTGGTGGACTTTTAACATAGAAGATAATAGACTTTATAGTCTATTTGACTCTTCTAATGGATTGCTTCGTTCCAATCGCAACTATGGTTGAAAAGTTTTATCATCTACCATATGTTCTAAATCTACGATTTATTCTTTGTTGAAGGCTATTGATAATTTATTTATCTTTAGTCATGATATTCTTTACCGAAAGCTAGTTGTGCTTTCACCCTTTTGCTTTACAATTCTTTTCGAGGTAATAAAAGTATAAATTTGGACAAGCCGGGGAATAACGAGGGAATAGAATCGGTGGTCATAGATGTTGAGGTGAGGTGAATTTAACTTGGAAGGTGTGTTTTGCCACTATCATACAAGATGTCTAATGACATACCACCTCGTGTCATCATAAAACACAGGTTGTGCTCATCCACTTCTTTGAGTATATTTACGAGCACTACCTATATAATCTTAGCGTTTGGTTGAAGTATAACTCTCGAATTAGAGAGCAGTGGAGATAATGATATGTCGAGAGAAGACTCACCATTGGGAAGAATATGATAGTAATTCGGTGGGGGTCTATTAGGGTCAACCAAGGATAATTACGTGGCCATATGATATCTATCATAACCTGCAGGCGCATGGCCTCCCATATACGAAGGTTTCTTGAGCACTTCCCAAAGATTTTAATTTCTAAAAGCAGGTTCTAGATTGTACCTTTATGTAAGGTATCACTGTGAGGTGCTGTCCATAGTTGGGACATGAGTCATAGTTGGTATTAAAACTCATAACATATATGTTGTTGTATTTTGCACGACAATTGTTGTAATAAAGTTGTAGTTGTTTTCTGTACCATGTATTTGGCGACTCAGAATGGGTTGGATGGAATGGACCTATTTTGGGGCCGTCACAGTTTTGCCAATTAATTATATAGTATGAAGATTGAAGAATAAAAAAGTAGAACCATTCCCCAATTAATAATTTGGTTCCTTTAAAATAATTGACGTTTATGTGATTTGTATTTTATTCTTTTTCATTTTTTTAATTTGATTGCATATTTTTTTTATTTGTGAGTTATTTGTTGCCTTATCAGATCCAAACTGTTGCCTTATCACAATTCCGCTAGTTGATTCCTATTGCATAACTATCATCCCACTTTACTTTTATTTGCGGTAGTATCTTTAGACCATCTAGCGGATGGCTTTTAGAATTTTGCTCAGACGCTGTATTTAATCAAGCGTCTTCTATTTCCCCTGTTTTAATCCCATCGCTTGGTTATTGGAATGGACGATTAAGATGCTATTTGCCTAATTTTCATCCATAGAAAATACTTGCTATGGATCATTTCCCTAGATAAAATGAGACTGTTGGGAACTTGTGACTCATAATAAAGCAAGGTTTGGAAAAGGGCTAGTCATGGAGCATAGTGGAAGCGGAATGAGCGACGCATTAGCCTTCGGGGTTGTCAGAGAAAGGTCTAGAAAGTGAGGCGTGTTGATCGATTTCGCAATCAAAGTATACGTGCAAGTATACACGGTCAACAAGTAATAAAGTGATAAGAAAAGTATCGTTCCCACGAGGAATTATTTAATAAAAATTACCAAATACTAACTCTTAACCAAATCAATTTTATTTAAACAACCATAAATTATGATTTTTCTAATTAAGAAAACTAAATTAATCAATTAAAACTAGATTACTCTAAAATTAATTCAAATAAATAAAGATTAAGACTTCAATATCCCCAATTATGAACTATAAATCAATTATCCAATTATCCCAATTATTATATCTACTGAATTGTTAACAAGAATTCTCAAATGCCAAAAGTCCTTTTCCAAGTGATCAATTGTCTTCTATTTAATCCAGATTAATCTTGCTATATTCCTATGCAAAACAATTGAATTAAACTCCTTCAATTCCAATTCCTTATGTGTTAAATGCGGTGAACAGATATTTCCATTCAATTCACAAACCTAATTATTCACTTTGCAAATAACTAAGTCACATGATATCATGCCCAGTTCTAACCCTAGAATTCCTCTTTCAATTCTTTTTAGAGTAATAAGGTAATTACTGATCAGATAATTAATCAATAAGCTCAAGACAAGATAAACAATTCAATTTGACATAAAATAATTGGAATAAATCAAATAATTAATTTATAGACATAAAAGGTTCAATTGAAATCTTAATAAAAGAGTTAGTTCATAATTAATGAATTAAAATCAAGAATCCACAACTTAATAGACATTAAAAGATAAAAGTATGATAAGAGAAGAGAATAGAATGCATTGTCGACTAAATTTGATGCTTCCTCTTCTTTTCGCTTCTTGATCTTCAGTGTTCTTCAATTTGCTTCAATCTCCAATGGCTAATTAAGAACTAGGGTTTATATTCTAATCTAATGGAGTGTTTTATCTAAGCTAAGATATGTCAATCTCCCTTTATTTTATGCCTTACATCATGTATTTATAGGTTATAAGTCCAATTTTTAGCTTAGGAACAAACCCAATCCAATTTGGAGTCAAAAAGGTGTCAAAATTAAGCCCAAAACGCGTGTCCAAAGCCATCACTAAGCCCTTCCCCAATGCCCCAAAGACTGGGCTTAACGCAATTCAACCACGCTTGCCATTCCGTGTGCCGGCATAGGTATATTTTTTGGCGCGCTCTGCCAGCTGGTCCCATGTTCTGACATTTTCTGCTCCGACGTCCTTTGGAAAAATGGCCATAACGTCTTCGTCCGAACTTCGATTTCGATGATTCAAGATGATCCGAAAAGAGGAGAAGTAGATCTACAACTTTAATTCTTTGAGTGTTTCGAAATAAGGTCCGGAGCAATTCTCAAATTGGCTCTGAAGTGACTGCTGTGTAAATGGCAAGCCAAAAACGCGCATCTAGCCACCCCAAACGTCGATCCAAGTAACTTTTGTCCCAATTCCTACAAAACAACATAAAACATGCATGAATAGACATAACCACTTAAAAACATCCAAAAGATTAAGTTCAAACGCACTCAATTATGAGTATAAAACTCACTCATCAAATACCCCCAAACTTAAACATTTATTTGTCCTCAAGCAAAAACACGAAAGAACTAAAAATAAACAAACTAACTCAACTACATGAATGCATATGCATGATCTACTTCCTAATATACCCTACGAATCCAAAGAATAAATCAAGATGATATATAAAGAATGAGCCTCAAAGATACCAATGATACTCAAACAATTTATCCAATCAAATCAAAGTCCATAACTCTAACCAGTTAGTCAATCCAAACCTGTCATCACCCATGTTGTGCGTGTGTGCTTGTTAACTTTCTAACCAACCACAGTTCAAGATAATCACATAACAAACTTCTTAGAAGGAAAATTTTAGTTCCAATTCAATTACTTTTGTGAACATGACAACTCCAGTTAAAACTAATTTCCTTAAATTTTAACCAAGATTTTCCCTTAGAAACAAATTATGAAACACTTGAACCAAGTTGATTAAAACAGTTAAACTTTAAGTGCTAATCGGTTACATAAGTTTCAGACAGGCTCAGATTATCATCATGATTAAAATTAGAGACTTAGTAGGTTGTTAATTGGATTGGGTATTATGGGTAATTGACCATAATATGATGTAGGGTTGGAATAGGATTAGTAAGTATATATACTATCTATTGTAAAGCCCTATGTAACAAAGGAATCATCAATAAACATTAAGCCGCCGCCTGTGGAGTACCCAAATTGGGGAACCACGTAAATTTTTTGTGTTCTTCTTAATTCTCTATCGTTTGTGTGCGTGTGTGTGATCCAATTATTCTAACAAATTGGTATCAGAGCATAGGTATAACACGTGGTAACGATGTCATCAAATGCATCGGTAACAAAGTTTGATGTGATGAAGTTTGATGGGACTGGGAATTTTGGGCTATGGCAACAGAGGGTAAAGGATCTGTTGGTGCAACAGGGATTGGTAAAGGCGTTAAAGAAGAAACCGGATTCTATGACGATGGATGACTGGGATGAACTCCAAGCGAAGGCGGTAAGTACAATTCGTTTGTGTCTAGCAGACGAGGTTATGTATCACGTGATCGGTGATGAATCGCCATCGAATTGTATGGAGTAAATTGGAATCTAGGTATATGTCAAAGTCGTTGTGAATAAATTGTTTACAAACAAAAGGCTGTTTGGGCTAAAGATGATTGAAGGTTCTGGAGCTTATTCAATATATTCACACATTCAATCAAACAATTAGTGACTTCTTTGAGGATTGAAGTGAAATTGAGGAAAGAAGACCAAAGCGTTGATGTTATTGTGTTCTCTACCGGGTTCTTTGGAGAATCTTGTGACGACCCTCTTATGGGGAAAATAAACTCTAAAATTGGAAGAAGTCACTTCTGCTCTACTAATGTTTTACTAGTGAAAACAACAATCCGAGGGTATTTCGGGTGAAGGGTTGATGGTAAAAGGTGGAGAACAACGTGGCAGAAAATCGGATAGAGGGAAACCAGGAACGCAGTGGAAATCTAAGTCGAGGGGCAAAACTCTTAGGACAAAGGAGGGTAAGTGTTTTAGATGTCGCGAGACAGGGCACTTCAAAAGGGATTGTCCATATAAGAATAAGGGTGAAGGAACATGGAAACAAACTGAATCTACAAAATCGGCAAACGTCGTGGAGGAATCATCGGATGATGGAGATATGTTGTCAGTGTCAACAAACACGGGCGTGATGGACTCATGGATTTTGGATTGACGTGTTTTCTTTCATATATCACCTAACGGGGAGTGGTTTGACACCTCTGAGTCGGTGAGTGTGGGGCGCTTCTAATGGTAACGATACTTCGTGCAACATCATTGGGATAGGCACAGTGAAGATAAGGATGTTCGATGGCGTTGTAAGAACTCTGGCTGAGGTGAGGCATATTCTGAGTTTAAGGAAGAATTTGATTTCATTGAACTCTAGACTCTAATGGTCGTGAGTTCAAAACCGGTGGTGGAGCCATATGAGGTGACAAAGGGTGCCTGGTAATAATGAAAGGTTACAAGGTTAATCAGGAATATCTATCGAATGATAGGGAATGCGATTATAGGTGGAGCTACTTTGCCACTTTCTGTGGAAGATATTGATGATACTACACTATGGCATATGCGGTTAGGGCATATGGGAGAACGTGGGATGCTGGAATTACATTGGAGAAATCTGTTGAAAGGGATAAAGTCGTGCAAGTTAGACTTCTGCAAGTTTTGTGTCTTGGGAAAACAGTGTAAGGTAAAGTTTAAGAGTGCGGTGAAAAAACGAATGGGAAACTTGACTATGTGCATTCTGATGTATGGGGGCAAGTGAGAGTAGCTTCAAAAGCGGGATCACTGTATTTCTTGACTTTCATCGATGACTTTTCGAGAAAGGTTTGGGTATATTTCATGCGACACAAGTCTGAGGTCTTCGATAAGTTCAGGGTGTGGAAAGCTGAAGTGGAAAATCAAACAGGGAAAAGAATTAAGTGCCTCAGGTCAGATAATGGGACAGAGTACAAGTACGAGCCATTTGTGAAGTTTTGTGAAGAACACGGAATACAACGTCACTTGATCACTGTCGAAAACTCCACAAACAAAAGCGAATTGGCGAGAGAAATGAAACGAGACTATTGCAGAGGCGGGCACGGTGCATAAGACTAAATGCAGGGATTTTGAAGGATTTCTGGGCAGAGGCAGTGAGTATGGCGGTTTATTTTATAAACAGTCGCCGAAATCTACTACTGGTAATAAAAGCGACCTGAGAGGTGTGGGCGAGTAAGGAGGTAGACTACTCGGGTATGAGGATCTTCGGATGTCCAGCCTACGTTCACGTTCCGAGTGATGAGAGATCAAAGCTTGATGCCAAGTCCAAACAGTGTATCTTTCTTGGGTATAAGAAAGGTGTAAAGGGGTATGTTATGGGATCCGAATTCAAAGAAGGTAATGTCGATAGAGATGTGGTTTTGATGAGGCTTCCATGGTGAAGGCACAACATGAAGGTCGAAAAATTTGGTGGTGGTGTAACCCTAATCTGCGATGGGAAGTTCAAATTGAACTGGAAAGTAATGACACTGGAAATTTACCACCAATGGAACAGGAAAATCAGGAGCAACAAGACGAAAGCATTGCCGCAAGGAGACCCAAACGCACTATCAAACCATCGAAGAGGTACAAGTTTGATGATATGGTTGCATACGCTCTATCTACTACCAGTGGGGACCCGTCCACGTTTCAGGAAGCTATTGCTAGTTCTGAAAGGGACAGATGGATGGAGGCCATGGTGGAGGAGATGGAGTCGTTGAAGAAAAACAAGACTTGGGAATTGTCAGAATTACTTGAGGGAAAGAAACCAGTGGGGTGCAAGTGGGTGTACAAGAAAAAGGATGTTGTATCAGAAAAGGAAAAAGAACGGTTTAAAGCTCGATTGGTAGCAAAGGGATACTCACAGAGGAAGGGAATTGACTATGATGAGGTGTTTTCTCCGGTGGTGAGACATACCTCAATAAGGATAATTTTGGCATTGGTGGCTAGCTATGATCTGGAATTAGAGCAGCTTGATGTGAAGACAACCTTCCTTCATGGTGATTTGGAGGAAGTGATATTCATGGAGCAACATGAGGGATTCAAGCAGCCGGAGACGGAGCACATGGTATGCAGGTTGAAGAAGTCACTATATGGGCTGAAACAGTCTCCAAGACAATGGTACAAGAAGTTCGATTACTTCATGATCCGGATTGGGTTCACTCGATGTGAGTATGATTGTTGTGTTTGCGTGAAAAATCTTGAGGATGGTTCATATATTTTTCTGTTACTGTATGTGGATGACATGCTTATTGCTGCAAAGAGCATGATTGAGGTAAACAGGTTGAAGAACTTGTTGGGAAATGAGTTTGACATGAAGGCTTGGGTGCTGCTAGGAAAATACTTGGGATGGAGATTCGCAGGGATATAACAGCTGGTAAGCAGTGGTTGACACAAAAGAACTATGTGGAGAAAGTGTTAGAGAGGTTTAGTATGGCTAATGCTAAACAGGTTAACACTTCATTAGCGAGTCATTTCAGGCTATCTACAGCACAGTGTCCGAAATCGACGGAAGAGATTCAGGATATGTCAAACGTGCCCTATGCGAGCGCAGTTGGTTGTTTGATGTATGCGATGGTGTGTACGAGACCCGATTTGGCACATGCAGTCAGCATAGTGAGCAAATACATGGCCAATCCAGGTAGGGAGCACTAGAATGATGTTAAGTGGGTGTTCAGATATCTTAGAGGAACGACAACTCATGGAATTATGTTTGCGAAGCAATAAACTCAGATTTCAGTTATAGGGTATGTGGATGCGGATTATGCTGGAAGGTTGGATGATTTGAGATCTACAACAGGGTATGTGTTTACTTTGGCAGGTGGACCGATTTGTTGGAGATCCATGGTACAATCTCTGGTAGCTCTATCTCTACTCTTGAATTTGAGTACATGGCATTAAATTGAAATTTGTGAGGAAGCATTGTGGTTGAAGGGTTTTGTGAATGAAATGGGCATAGATCAAGGTGGAGTCAAATTGTATTGTGATAGTCGAGGCGCCATTTACTTGGCAAAGCATCAAGTGTATCACGCAAGGACCAAACATATTAGCATAAGGTATCACAAGGTGAGGGCCGATAAATACTTTGGGGATGTGATATTGGAAAAGGTCATACTTACGAAAAAATGCGGTGACATGTTGACAAAGATCGTGATCAGGACAAGTTCAAGCATTGCTTGGACTTGATCAATATCTTCAAATGTTAGTTTGGAGGATTACCCCAGACCGGATAGGGACGTGGCGTATCTTACGAAGGGGACGATGTTATTCGTCGAGGTGGAGATTTGTTGGGAACTTGTGACTCGTAATAAAGAAGCCAACTGGAAAAGGGCTAGTCACGGAGAGCATAGTGGAGCGGAGCGAAGCGACACATTAGCCTTTTCGGGTTGCAAGAAGGTCTCGAAGTGCGGGTGGGCGAAGCCCCCATGATATCTCTTGCGCTTGGTAATGGCATGGCCGCCTTTCAGCGGAGCGTCTGGGTTAATGGCAGCAGGCGCACTGCGAATCCCTTGAATAATGTTGTGTAGCAGCTGCGTCGGCGTCACAGACTTAGTGGGTTGTTAATTGGATTGGGTATTATGGGTAATTGACCATAATATGAAGTAAGGTTGGAATATGATTAGTAGGTATATATACTATCTATTGTAAAGCCCTATGTAACCAAGGAATCATCAATAAACAATAAGCCGCCGCCTGTGGAGTACCCAAATTGGGGAACCACATAAATTTCGTGTGTTCTTCTTAATTCTCTATCGTTTGTGTGCGTGTGTGTGATCCTATTATTCTAACAGAGACAAATATATATATTTTATTTTCTTTTCTCTTCTTTGTTTGATCACCTCTTTCTCATCTGTTCATTTTCTCCCTTTCTCAAAATTTAGAAGTCTTTGAAAGTCTTTAGAGATGAGATCAGACTTTTGATATGAGTATCTCTTTTTCTAAAATCTGTCAAACTCTACCATTTGATAAAAATCTAAAAAATAACTTTTTGAATGCCAAAATACTTTTATAAACTTTATAAATATCTTAATTCAATACCACCTAACTTTTAAAGACATTACAAAAGTTATAATTGAATAGTGAATACCAAGAAACTTTTATAAACTTTTTAAATGTCTTGATTGAATACAACCAAACTTTTAAAGTCTTTAAAAATTTTAATTAAATACATTCTCCTTAATTTATTTTACAAAAATTTAAGTTATAGTGCATATTCATTGTTGGATTTGTAGGGCCTTCAGATATCTAAATATATTTAAAAATCTTGTTTATCCAAAAATAACTAAATATAATTTTATTTACCTTACAAACGATAAAATTCTATTTTTTATTTGAAACTTCAAATACATCAAACACTAACATTATAATGATAAAAACATTACTAGTTGAATATAAATTCATATTTTTGTTGTGGAATAACCTTTTTACAAGTTGTAACATTCATTTCGACTTGCCGAATAAAGTTAAATAATTTTTCAACGGGATAAATAATATTTTGGTCATTGTATTGGGGTCTGATTTTCATTGTGATTATCGAAACTTTTTTTATTACAATCGAATAACTGTACTTTCAAAAACTTACAAAATGGTCATTCCGTTCGATTTTCCGTTCAAAAAAGCAGACGGAATCTTTGACCGTCTTGAAGTTGACTCCATTTTTTTGCTTACTTGGAACACGAAAAAAAGCAATGAGGATTATTATAGCCTGAAACCAACAAAACTATTAACTACTTCACCTAAACAATTCCAAAACTAATAATAATAATAATAATAATAATAATAATAATAATAATAATAATAAAATACTATTAATAGTAATAATTTTAAAATTCTGTTTTAATTTTTTTTAAAAATCTGTTTTTTAAAAAGTTTTTTTTTTTAAAAAGCTATTTTTTAAAAAGATTCTGTTTTAAAAAGTCTATTTTAAAAATTTCTTAAATTTAAAAAGCGTTAATTTTTTATAAAAACAGAATTTTTAAATTTTTAAAAAAACGTTAATTTTTAAACTGAACTAATTTTTTTTAAAAAAAGTCTGTTTTTTAAAAAAACGTTAATTTTATAAAAACAGAATTTTTAATTTTTAAAACAGCTGTTTTAAAAAATTTGAAAAACGTTAATTTGAAAAAAACGTTAATTTGAAAAAATTTAAAAATTTAAAAAACGTTAATTTGAAATAACAGATGTTTTAAAAAAATGTGACTTTTTTAAAAAACAGATTTTTTTTTAAAAACAGCTTTTTTAAAAAAACAGAATTTTAAAATGTTAATTTTTTAAAAACTTTAATTTTTTTAAAATTTCTATTTTTAAAAATAGATTTTTTTAAAAACAGAATTTTTTAAAAACAGATTTTTTAAAAAATTGACTTTTTAAAGTAATATTAGTTCAGTTTTAAAAAATTAACGTTTTTAAAAAACAGACTTTTTAAAGAAATATTAGTTCAGTTTAAAAAAAATAACGTTTTTTAAAAATTAAAAATTCTGTTTATATAAAAAATTAACGCTTTTAAAAAAATAGAATTTTTTAAAAAATATTAGTTCAGTTTAAAAAAAATAACTTTTTTAAAAATTAAAAATTCTGTTTATATAAAAATTAACGTTTTTTAAAAAAATAGAATTTTTTAAAAAAATATTAGTTCAGTTTAAAAAATTTAACGTTTTTAAAAAAATAAAAATTCTGTTTTATAAAATTAACGTTTTTAAAAAAAACAGACTTTTTTAAAAAATATTACTTCAGTTAAAAAAATTAACATTTTTAAAATTTAAAAAATCTGTTTTATAAAAATTAACGTTTTTAAAAAACACTTTTTTAAAAATTAACGTTTTTAAAAAAACGCTTTTCAAAATGAAAACAGATTTTTTTTTAAAATTAACGTTTTTAAAAAACAGATTTTTTAAAAAAAATATTAGTTCAGTTTTAAAAAAAATAACGTTTTTAAAAAATTAAAAATTCTATTTTTTTTTAAAACGGACTTTTAAAAAAAAAAATTAGTTCATTTAAAAAAATTAACGTTTTTTAAAAATTAAAAAATTCTGTTTTTATAAAAAAATTAAAGTTTTTAAATTTAAGAATTTTAAAAAATAGACTTTTTAAAAAAATAGAATTTTAAAAACAGAATTTTTAAAAAAATAGCTTTTAAAAAAAACACTTTTTTAAAAAACAGAATTTTGAAAAACAGATTTTTTTAAAAACAAAAATTTTAAATTATTACTATTAATAGTATTTTATTATTATTATTATTTTGAAATTATTATTATTATTAGTTTTAGAATTGTTTAGGTGAATTAGTTAATAGTTTTGTTAGTTTGTGCTATAATAATCCGCCTGCTTGTCTTTTCTGTGCTCCACATAAGCAAAAAAATGGAGTCAACTTGCACAATCAGCATTTCGTCCGTTTTTTGGACAGAAAATCGAACGTAATGACCATTTTGTAAGTTTTTGAAAGACATGCTTATTCGATTGTAATAAAAAAGTTTGAGAATTTGATGAAAATCGGACCACGATAAAGACAATGATCAAAACGTTATTTATCCCATTTTTCAACACACGGATTTGGTAATATTATGCAGAAGATACAAAATCACTTGCTACTTTCTTTTTAGTATTTTATATATATATATATATATATATATATATATATATATATATATTTTCATTTTAGGGCTTAAGGAGGAAGGAAACCTATGAGAAACTAACCTTTTTCATATGGTTGACTTGAATTTTTTTAGATTTTTGATAAATGATAGACTCTAACATGTAACCTTATACAATTAAATTATTATATTTGATCTCTTACTACTTTATTTGAAACAAATAATAATATTACATAATAAATGGTATAGATATTTGATTTTTAATTGTTTTCCTTCCTGGTCAAAGGAAATAATTGGCACTTGCATGTGCATTTCATCAAAGGTCTCATTAGACTGTTCAATGATAGGAGTAACCAACAAACTTTTGGTTAAGCGAAGATGCTACGTTTAGATTGAAAGGACGGATGAAAGTGGAAATTGAATGACTTATTCATATGAAAAAAAAAAGAAAAAAAAAGAAAATTATGGATCGTCTTAGGCTCAGTTGGTATGTCTAGTACTTGCTATGCAAGATCTCCACCCCCAAACTAGGAAAAAAAATGTAACTTAGTTGCTCTATTAGAATGAAATAAATCATTCTCAAATTTTGAGTATAAATAATAAAGTATAAATGATAGTAATACATTAAACATGAAATTAAAGAGTTTTATTTATATCAAAATTATTGTATAAGTTTTTTTAATACATGTATGTACATGTTAGGAATTATACAACAAAAGATACAATTCAGAATTAACTCATTGACCAATCAAATTAATGAATAAGATATGTATATATTTGCCTTATAATATATAGTTACATATATATGTAGTTAACATTGGACATACTAAAGTAGTTGCATACCCGAAAACAAAAAGGGAGAAAAGTGCCAAATTGAAAGTGAAGTAAATTGGATGGAGATATAGTAGCAAATCAAAAGTGATGCCTTTTATAAGACAATATTATTATATTTAAATAGTAAGTAATAAAAGTAATGCTATTGCTCATGGAAATTCTGCAGCTTATGAAAAGTCGACTTCTCTCTTTTAATTTATTCCAAAAATTAACTTCTCACCTAGACTAAACTTTACACAGTTTGTTTAACGAGTTGGACTCAAACAAATTCTTATTAGTTTAATTTGTGGACATTTATGAGTCGCGTTAAATGAGTTTGTCTTGTTTGTGAACATATTTGAGTCTAACTCGAGTTTAACTCATTTAAACTCAATTTATTTAATAATATTTAATTTAAATTTAGTGTTTATGTTATAAAATTATAATAATTAAGATAATAAAATTTTATTTAAATAAGAAATTCGACCTCAACTCAACTCAACTCAACTCCAATTGACTAAGCAAAACTTACAAACAATTAAGCAAGATAAGCTCGAAAACTATATCTGGGCTTATTTAAAATTCAACATGACTCGAATTGATTTTGATTATGTGCAACATAGCCACATAGGTACAAAACTGATAAAAAGTGAATAGAACTTGGGGGTCAAAATGAAAATATATGCAAGTAAATAGGAATTTGGGCCAATAACTAAAATAGGAGTACGTATCGAGGGTTTTTTTTCTCCAATAAAAGAGATTTATGCTCTGTGTTCACGTACGAGAGAAAAAGAAAAAAGTAAATTATTGCGACAACGGAGCTGTAATATTAAGACGGCAGCGCTCAAAATCTCGGAACAGCATAGTTAATCAATCTGCTTCCCCTTTGGATTTCGTAGTAATTTTTTCTCACTCTCTCTGCTATTTGAATTGTTAGATAATTGAGAAGCACATAGAGCCCTTGAATATAATCCAGTCAAGTTTCTCTAATAATTCTCTGTTTTAAGTTTTCACCATTTTATTTTTCTATCTCAGTTAGCTTTATCAGCTGAATCAATGTATTTGGTTTATAGACTTGTAATTTGATAAGGAAGAATTTGGAGTACAAAAAAGTTGTATGTTTGTATATGTTTAGATACACATGAAAGTCAGTACACCCTTTTGTTTTAATAGCTTGATGAGGGTTTAGTTATTAAAATGCAGTAAAAAAAGCTTTCTTTTATAAAGGGCTTTCTTGTTTGCAACATATATAAGCTTCATTAGTAGAAAGATTATATAATGATATTTGTTACTTTATATTGTGTTTTGTTTATGCATTGAACAGAAATGGAGAACTTTTATGTTTGAAGTATATACATAACACAGCATTGGTCATATCTATCTTTATTTTTTTAAGTACAACATTGGTTATGTAGTCTGGTTTAAATTACTGTAAAAAAGAAGAAGAATTGCAGTTTGTTTGTTTGACTAGTATTGGGAAGTTACAGATCCAGGGAAGTTGGATTCACTAGCCCTAAATTTATTTATGATAGGTCTAGTATTGTACTAGTAGTACTGAATATTAATTACCACTGCATATTACTTCATGCCATAAAGCATAACAAATTACATTATGGATGTACTGCATCCCACCAATGTTGTAAGTTTGACTCTAAATGACTGTATGTTGTCCATATTTGCGGGAAAAAATGCAATACTTTTGTTGCCTAGTGGGAACGAAATACTATTATTTTGAGATAGAACTCAAAAGATACAATCTTTATTGGACAGACGGAGTATATAAGTGGAAGATATAGCTTGTTGTTTACTTCTTCCTTGAGGGGAACCTTGAATTTAATCAATGAGCATTACCAAGTATAGGTGTAATCTATTATTATTCGGCTTCTGACTTTTTTCCACTTTTTGTATAATACTCTTGTGTCTAAGATAAGCAAATGCATTTTATTGACAGTTATTCTGTTTCATACTTGGCTACTCTTCAGTTAAGAAGTGTTTTGCATGATATACCCACTTAACTCACCCATTTACTTATAAAAAAGAAGAAGTTTCTGAATGATACATTATTTCACTTTTCCCGTTGCATATAGAGGATTTATGATCGACCTGCAGAAAGATGGTGGAACATACTGTATTAAAGACAATTATTTTGTACTCCCTCCGTCCAACTTTACTTGTCCTAATTTGAAAGTACACGACTATTAAGAATTTTTTTTGATATCCAAATTACTCATCTTGTTACTTTATTATCATCTTTTTTATTTTATTTAATCTCCCAACTCTTTCTTGGAACAATAAAATAGAGGAGAAAGATAGGGGAAAAGGATTGTGGTTGTGATTCCAATAGCAATGTTAATAGTGCTACTTTTTCCAATATATGTCATGTTGTTTTAAATGATTTTTTTAAAAGTTAAATGAGGGTATTATTAAAAAAGTAATATCAAAAATAGCATTAAAAAGGAAAGAGGACATAGATTTGGACAAACCAAAAAGGAAATTAGGACAAGTAAACTTGGACCAAGGAAGTATTATCTTACATACCAGAAAATGCTAAACTGAGAAAATGTTATTACAGACATTAGATGAAATGTGTAAATTTTTTTTATGAGAAGTGAGTTAGTGGGCGTCGATACTTTTGGAAGTGTAACCTTTGGTGTATTGGTAAAATTATGATTGATGGTATCTCAGTTGTTGAACTTGGTTCACAAGAAATGATAGAACATGGGATTTTAAGGAAATATATAATACCTGTAATTATGTCTGAATTCAATACTCATAGTTTTTAAGTAGCGTATCTGTTGCATATTGAACTCTATTTTCTTTATCATAAATTGCAGGGGTGTCATGGATCATAAACATATCTCACCTTGTACAATAGATTATGTAGTTTTGAGCATTTATCTCAGTGGATTTATATAATATGTTTGAATACAATAATTTTTGTATCCATATGTGTTGTGTCATGCTGCACTTTGAATTTTAATAATATCAAAAAACTAGAGTACGAACTAAAAATTAGCAAATTGGAAACAAGAGGCACAAGAGTAATCGTCACTAACATGATTAAGAATATACGAAATGGTAATATCTTGAGATATAACCTAAAAATGGGTATTGATAATGTTTTGAAAGTTTAAATGGTTCCATAGATTCACTTGTTATAAAAAGGAAAAGAATGACAAGGTGCAGCTGTGATAGGTCAAAATCTCTCTCTCTCTCTCTCTCTCTCCAGTTGTTTCTTCTTTTCCCTTCCAAAAAATTGATAATATACTTCTTTTTAATAATGCTGCTTTATTTTTGGACACATCATTTAGGTCTAAACCTTTACCTTACTACTTTATTGACATATATAAGAAAGGTTGGGGAAAGAGGCCTGGAGGATAAGGGACATGATCTAGAGAAGTTGAATACTCCCGCTTATGTTGAGGGAATAGACTCAAGTGTAGTTAGTCACTTTCTATTATGCAATTGAATTTTTTTCTCTGTGAATGATTGGCTTACTGTTACTTTACACTTTTTACTGCTATTCTGATGCAACACTTATTACTACCATATCTTTACTTGTTCATTTTTGGCTCATTCTTGTGTAAGTTCTTTTGTTTATGATCGGTAAACTATGTGCACTGCGTTATGGTTGTTATGATTTTCAGATATTTCAATGGAAGACAATCAAGATGTGGAGGATAAGCAATCGGAAGAGGTATCAGAAAGTGCATCTCAGAAGAAACAAGAAACTCGCGAAGAGATGCTTTCTAGGCACAGGTGGTGTATCCATGACAGATGTCTCTTTCTCCATGGTTTGATGTTGTGACATTTCTTTGTTGTGCTCCATGATTATTTTTTCCTTCAAATTTGTTTAATTCTGGTTTATTGGGGAAATGACGTGGAGTGGGATATTTATATAAATAAAAGAAAAACAAGAGTTTGCTTCTGAAACTTGTGACAGAAGTCACAGAACAGTTTATGGGTTACAAAATTAATAGCAGGACTTAGGTGAATGAATCTTGAGTACTTCTAACTAATAAAGACTCTTTAGTAGTTTCAACTAGTAAAACAACTAAAAGAGAGAAAGCAAAGGTCCTGAGAGAAATGGAGAAGATTTAAGAATATTATATAAACACTGTAGAACTTCACTAGCCAAAGGTCAGGAAGTATATCCCCAGTACCAAAAGTGGCATACGATGATGGTGCTGGAATTACGCATGTACGTGGGCGGTGTTAGAGTGAGGACATAGAAAAATTAGTCAAAGCCAAGGCTCTTTTAGATTTTTATGTCTTAGGCTCTCAGCCAAAATGACACCCTCATAGGGAAGGAGTTGCATGCGGTACCAAAAAATACTGAGTGAGTGGCCACACTTGCTGATCTTGAAGCTGAAAAGGAAGTCATGTATTATGAAAGATATTTCTACACGGGTCTTGTACTTTGATGATACGATAGTAACTCTCCAAACAAAATGCAAAATACACGCATATTTATACTCCGATTTGAACATTTTAGAATATAATCATACACAGAATACATGTTGAACCCTGCACAAAATTAGAGTTGGCAAAAAGTAGTTATAGTTAGTTTTGTGTTATACAAAAATGGTTATGGGTCAATTGAAAACCAAAACCATATAACCCACTTAAAATATGGTTTAAATGGTTTCAACCCATATATAGTTATAGATTGAAACTAGTTAACCATTTTTCATCAAAGTGGCCATGGATATAATTGGTATTGGTAATTGACAGCTTTAGCGGGTTTAGTGAATTTTAATTGAAACCTTTTCCCTTTAATTTGATATATACAAACTTTGGATTTTAGTCTTTCATTATATAATAATAATTATTATTATTATTATACAAAATAATTTTCAAATTAAAAATAATAATTAAAATTTAAAATTAAAAATAGTAGTTAATGTTCAAATTTTTTGTTATTCTTTTGAAATTTGAATTATTATTATTATTACTGTTATTGTTGTTGTTATTATTATTATTATTAATTTTATTTTATTTATTTTTTATTATTATTATTTTGTATTTGTTTTGACATTTTAGCCCTGATTAAAACTACAAATGCTTAGTTGTACATGCTTTAAATTTTTGCCCCTGATTAAAACTACAAATGCTTAGTACATTTTTTCCCCGATTAAAACTACAAATGCTTAGCACTTTTAAAATAATTTACATTAATAATTTCTATATTAATTAAAATGAAAAAAATTATTAATACTTTTATTACAGTTTTTCAATTAATTTTTTTTCTTTCTTTTTTCCCTTTTTTCAGAAAAAAATAAAATGATACCAAAAAGTATGAATTCAATTTAAAATAATAACATCTTAAAATATTTTGTATCCAATCTTTCCTTTGTGTAATAGTATAAATATTACTATTACTATTTTTACTTTAAAACTAAAAATGGTTTACATAAAATCACACAACTGTTATTATTATTTATTATTTCATTTGACCAACCCAATAGATTCAAGTAATTTTGGTTAACTATATGGTTCTCAACTTAAATTGTCAGAATAGAACAGATTAATTACATTTCCACTGGACAAGCTCTGTGTTGTTCTATTCTAACTTCTGGTACAAAGATCTATAGTTTCAACATTACATTTACTTATGTCATGGTTAAAGTGCTTTGTTCAATATACTACTTATTATGGTTATTTATTTAACTCGCGAGAAGATGTGGTAGTGACATATGTCGCCACATAAATGTGAGTGAATTGATCATTTATAGCTGTGTTTATGAGGAATGTATATGTTTTTGATTGTGGCAATATGAATTTGGTAAAATGTTTGAGCATTTGAATGGAATTTTAATCTTGGGATTATTATATATTTTTTGTTAATCTAATACATTGCAGGAAAGAGATATCCCAGCTGCAGAATAAGGAAATCACAATGAAAAAGGCAGCTGCTAAAGGTAGCAAGGCTGAACAGAAAGCTAAGAAAAAACAAGTGGAGGAAGAGATTGCTCAACTTTCCATGAAGCTCAAAGGAAAACATGCAGAGGAACTTGCTCTACTAGGGTATAGCAATAGCAATGGGAAGGAAACAGGCAATCTCGACACTTTGGTGAAGGCCATAGCTGGTGTCTCTGTTACCAGCCAAGTTGACCATACAAAACCCAGTAAGAGTGTCAAGAGGCGTGAGAAAAGAGCCAAGGAAGAAGCAGCTAGAGAACAAAGAATACAAGAAGAGCAGAGCAACATCGTAAGTGATCGAATGATTGAAAACGATAAGTTGGAGAAAAAGCTTGAACCACTTGGCTTGATTGTGAATGAAATAAAGCCTGATGGGCACTGTCTCTATAGAGCTGTTGAAAATCAGTTAGCCATTCTCTCAGGAGGTTCTTCTCCTTACACATACCAAGAACTTCGGAAAATGGTGGCTGCTTATATGAGGAAACGTGCACCTGATTTCCTCCCCTTTTTTCTGTCAGAAAATATGGCTGATGGAGATTCTGGTGATTCTCTTGCTGAAACGTTTGAGAAATATTGTAGAGAAGTGGAGTCAACAGCAGCATGGGGTGGACAACTAGAGCTGGGTGCTTTAACTCATTGCCTGAAGAAACATATTATGATATTTTCAGGATCATTCCCTGATGTGGAGATGGGGAAGGAGTACAAATCTGACAGTGGCGCTGGCTCATCTAGTTCAAGCATTATGCTATCATACCATCGACATGCATTTGGACTCGGCGAGCATTACAATTCTATCAGTTCGGTTTAATCCAATAGGTATCATTATATCATATGTGAAAAGATTTTAATGTATTTTTGTGTGCGTGCAAACCTCTGACGATTCAGTTTCACCCTAAGCATGAAACTACAATTCTGTGGTAAACCTTAAACTACAGTAATGACTTCTTACCAAGTCAGATTTAGACTTGAGTTGTCTTTCAGAATCTCTTTCTTTGAAATTCTTTGTGATATGTAGTCCTCCTGATATGCCATATCAAGATTTACTGTGGTTGGTTTCTCTTTATCTGAGCCAACAATGTCTCCTGTTATGAGTTTGTTCTGAGGGCCATAAGTCTGGCCACTAAGTCGAGAGCCTTATGCCTAGTGACTAAAACCTATATAATGCCGGTTAAAACTGATATCTGCTGGACATGTAGTCAGTCTCTGGCGGCTTTTGTGTGGCATGGTTCGAGTCTACATAGGGAAACTGGTTACAGTCTCCAGGCATTTTAGATGGGAACCTGGAGGTGCAGATAAGGCCCAAGCCTTAAAGCTCGGCCAGCCCGATATGTTTTGGGCCAGGGTCTGTCCTGGGCCCTAAACTGTCCTCTTTAATTTTCCAAGAGCCCAGAGTAGCCTGACCTAAAATAGGGCCTGGACTGGCATGAAACCTGAAAAAGCCCTCTTGGCCTAGGCCTGAACAGGCTATAACATGAGAGCCTGTTATAAAAATCAGACTTTTTGTATTATTATTTTTTTTGACCTTTTTATCCCTCCCTAGCTATATAAAGATTGGTCTGCCAAATTTCAAAATTATATTTTATTTGTAATTTTCATGTCATTTTTTGTATTGCACATTTGTTTTTATATTTATCAATCTATGTAATATTAACTTATTTGAATCTTACTTTTATGTTATTTTAGTTTTTTTTTTGAAGTAAAATAGGTGTATAAATGGATTAAAGAAAAAAAAAATCAGGTTTGAAAAAGCCCGAAGGCCGGGTCAGATGCCTACTGTAGGCCTTCATTCCCTGTTTTTTGGGGCTAAGGTCCTGCAGGTTGGGTCAGATGGTTTCATGGATGTTTCTTTTTATTTTGGTTTAAATATAAATTACTATTCTAAATTATATGTCATATTCCACTTTGGTGATTCACCTTTCAATTTTAATTTTGTCAATTAGATGATTGAACTATTAATTTTTTTCAATACCAACAAATTGAGCATGCCACGTTAGAAATTGTTGACGTGGCTAGTTGGGTGGGTCATTAGTCAGTTGAGTTGTAATGAGAAAATAGTATTTTATTTATTCATTAAACAATTTTGATATAACAAAGGATAAAATAGTCACAACTTATACATTAATTAAAATTAAACAAATCAAAAGCTTCAAAAACAATAACATCATCGATCAAAAGTAAAGAAGGTCTGAGAAAGCAAACCCTAAAGTCAAATCGAAAAAACCTTAGCATTAAGAATCACAAATTACTCAACGATTCCGGCGAAGAAGGTCTGAGAACAGCAAATCGATCAACATACTAGGGTTTCAGTCATCTGTCGAAGCCTCCAATTGGGTTTGAGAATAAATATTCTGGGTCGATTTAGACCTCGCCGGACCACCTCCGCCGCTCCTAAAATCGGCCATAGATTGATTTCGCCTCATATTCGATCCCGATCTAAATCCTCCTTCATCAAAATTATTCCAATTATCCCACCTTCCATTTCCCCTAGAATTAACATTCCTAACGCCAACACTCAACGGCGGTTTCTTATTGCTATTAACAACACTTTCCTTCACCACCGGTGGGTCCCGCCATGATCGGCCCTCCGCTAGGGCTTAGATACGATCATCGGTAAATATAGCCTTGACGTTGGTGTCGTATTTAATAAGGATGCTTTGTTTCTTTAACTGCGGCGCCATATTGGGAAAGAAATTGATTGAGCTTTTCATTGCCACCATATTCCATCTTTTGAAATTTGGATCTCGCACTCACCGAGTCCATAATATGGATCGACGAATGAGATGTGAACAAGAGGCCGGTGCTTTTGCCGAACACTTTCTAAGCACATGGCCTTAGTAGAGATACCGACGCCCATTGGGGATTCTTTTCTTGAACAATCGGTGACGTGTTTTGTTTCTCTACCGGGGATTTGTAAATCTTGAGCTGTCGCGATCTTACCGCCATTGGATGATCGTGGTGGATCCTGCACTTACACTCTGTTTCTGAGTTTTGAACAGAAAAGAAAAGAATAGAAAACTTAAATTAAAACAGAAAAGAAAAGAATAGAAAATTTAAAGTTTTCTTTTGGATTGTTTCTGAGTTTTTAATGGAAAAGGATAGAAAAATTAAAATTGAGGACATGAGTTGTAATTTAAAATTTATTATATTAAAAGTTGAGGATAATATGGGAATTATAAAAATATTACTTATTCTAATTTCTTTTCCAAAGTCAAATCATGCCAATTTTGGACGAAAAACTTTAGCGAAAAAAGTGGCCAAGTTTTACTACGTCCATTTCTTTTCTTTTCCGTTTATTAAAAAACTCAGAAACATAAGAATTGGAAAGAAAACTTAAATTTTTCGTCCATTTCTTTTCTTTTCTGTCCATTTTAAAACTCAGAAACAGAGCGTTACAGAATCGGATGTGAGAGAATAAGTATTAGATCATAGATTTAACTGTTTTTGACCGATTGTTATTATTTTTGAAGCTTTTGATTTGTTTAATTTTAATTAATGTATTGGTTGTGACCATTTTACCCTCTATAATTATATCAAAATTGTTTAATCAATAAATAAAATACTATTTTCTCATTACAACTCAGCTGACTAATGGCCCACCCAGCTAGCCACGTCAGCAATTTTTGACGTGGCATGCTCAATTTGTTGGAATTAAAAAAAATTAATAGTTCAATCATTTAATTGACAAAATTGAAAGGTGAATCATCAAAGTGGAATATGACTTATAGTTTAGGGTAGTAATTTATATTTAAGCCTTTTATTTTTTATTTTTATTTTTGGGTGTAAAAACCCCATGGGAATAATATGAAACACAACTAAAACTTTTTTTGGCCAACAGATTATGATCAATCTTAATCCAAGTATTGGAGAATAAGATTTTGGATAGAAGTGACTTATACTGTGATGTGGTAGCTAGCTCTAAGCTCTCTGCCTTGTATTTTGGCATCTTGAAAAGCATAAAAGTTTGGTGTATTAATGGGTGTCAGCATTTTGTGTGAGAGAGAGACCACACTTGCGTACATATCTTCTTCACCTGGGAGGGACCATGAATATGTGATGCCAGGACTCGTTCTTTATGTAATATTCTAGTTGTTCACATGCTTCAACCAAAAGTAGTTTTATCTTCTATATTTATTTGTTTTTCCTCTACTTAAAGGCCATCCCTTTGTACTAATCATGTGATTTATGTGGATAATATCTTTGATGATAAGGGAATCCCATTCCGGTTGATATAATTTGGAAGTGGTCAGTATGAAATTTATTTTTAAGTAAATTTTTCAATTAGTCAATAGACTGCTGACACGCATGCGAGACTCTATGTGTGTAAACATTTTATTAACAATTTGCTAAAAAATAAACTGTGACGCCCCCAAAATAGGTATACAACACTCATTCTGACTTACCAAAATACATGGTATAGAAAGCAAACTACAACTTTGATAATCTGAGATGTAAGTGTAGAATCTGACAATACAATTTGTGAGTTTAAATACAAATATTGTCTTACTGATAATATACACACCCAAATAAGTCCTCATTAATTATTCATACACTATTTTTACGAAATAGTGAGGACAACTAAAACATCTTCCTAGAACCATCACTCCCATACCCGACTTGATCCTGCTTATGTTCTCACTCACGAGAAGAAAAATGGAACAAAAAGGAAAAGGGTGAAATTCAATTAAATTTCAAAGAAAGAACATTATGACTAAGATAATATACAACAAATTATCGTTAGTCTTCAACGAGAAAAAAATCGATAAATTATAATGAGACAACAAGTTTTAGATCAATAAATGCAATGAACGAGAATCCATTGTAAGAGTCACGTAGAGAAAGAATTCTACTTGTCTTACAGGTTTAAAAGTCCATCATCAATATTTTATCCACCTCAGAACAACAATCAATATTCATCTTTGCACTACAGCCAAAGATATTCATTTAAATCACCAGGTTAGTCATGTTAATCTCAACACTTTCTTCATCTACTTTGCACTACTGGGCAAAGATATTCATCGATTAATCGTTCCTCTTTTGCACTACGGGCCAAAGATATTCATTTATATCATCATTTAAGATGAAGATGATGAAAAATATTTTTAAAGAAACGAATCCAGGTGAAACAAAATGACAAGGATTAAGGATTAAGTACTTTGTTTTACCCATGTCCAAAAATACCTCGAAAAAATAATCATATTGGTGTAAAGTTCAAGAATGATCAAAACATGGATACAATCAAAGCTAGTATCCGAATAGATATTTTGGGCAAAAGAAAAATTTTATTTTTTAGGTGAATAGTCTTAGTATTCGTGAATAGTCAGATATCGTGAATAATGGTCGTATCATGAATAGTAACCCCCGAACACAACAAGTTCCAAATTTGATAAAAAGTTCAACAAAGATTTTGGCATAATGATATTGAAGAAAATAATATCATTTCATGAAAAAATAACATCCTTACTTCAAAATAACCGTATTTCTTACATTGAATTTTCGGTATAGTCTTGTGAAACTCATACCGTATAGCAACACTCAAAGTATACTCACAAGAATACGCTCGATAATATAGAGAGAGAAGAGAGAAAACTTTGTTTACGGTGTGATTTTCAATTCTAACTTAACCCTCTATTTATAGGAAAATCTTTAGAAACGCTAAAGGAGACTAAAATAATAAAATATATTATTTCTTTACCAATTTCTCTCGCATGCTAGGTTGGAATCACCATCTTTGAATAAAATTAGCGACCCATGTGCATATTCCACCAACCAAAAGTGGGTCCCCCATAAATTTAATAAAAATCATTTTATTTTTCTAAAACTTCAACAATTCATAGAAAATAGCTCGGTTATCGATCGAAAAATTCAAAACTTACGACTTTCCATGGGAAATTCCATTCTCTACAACTTTGCGTAAGAAAGTTTTCCAAATTCCAAATGAAATTGACCAAAATCCATAAGCAGGCGATTTTATACTATAATAAATTTTCGATCAAGAATTGTGTCCACCGAACACACAAAATATGTGTTAAACATTTAATGTCACAAAATACTCTACCTCCTCATATACTCATATATCTCACATTCATTATAAAATATCACCGTTAATATATTATTAAAATAATATATTTAAATGAATTATTTATCGAGAAAAAGATAAAATATTAATTTTCAACAATTGTCACATTAAAAATTTTCTCCATCTATATCCATAAAATAAATATTTTCTTTATCATAATAATCAATAATTAATTATTTTAAAAATAATATTACGAGATCACAAGATCTTGACAACTAGTAGTTCCTGGAAAGAGGGGCTTTCCATAAGGATTTCTCCTTCTTGGCGTTGATTAGGTGACCAAACCTCTCCTTGAGGCGAACTTTCTAGACATTGCCAATAATGTTATCTCGATAATATTATTCAAATAATATGAATTATTGATTTGATAATAGAAAATCTTTGTGTAATGACAATTATTGAAACAACAAATGATACAAAATATCAACGCAAAGAATTATTGAATCAATATAATATTGAGCGATGGCTAATTACTGTAACAATTATTGAGTAGTGCCTTCTTACGTACGAATCAATAATTCAACAATACTGTGCAATACCGTGTGCTACTGTGCAACCACGCATATTACTGTATTTTAACCACCAGGTAACCCAACAGTGTTAACGGTAATAATTTACGCCGTTATTTATAAAACTCAATCTTTGTTGTTTTCTTTCATCCAACCGTTTTTTTCGTTATGGGGCCCACTAATGATCGCTACTTGCAATCAGTCATCGGAGATTCCCGAAAAAAAAAGAATATTCCACGACCAAACGAATATTCCCCGATAATGAATATTTTATAACCACTTGCTTATTTTGTAAACTTTGCACATTTCACCCATAACCAAAGAATTATATCAAATTAACCCTTATTAATTTAGAATAATGAATAAAAGAAAATTAAATTTTATTTATAATAAATTGGGGTCTTACATAAACTTCGTATGAGTCGAAATTATATGTAGATTTCCATGGGTAGCATGGTTGCAAGTTTTCTTGAAATGATATGGTCCTCCCCACAATTAACCTCTTCATGGATATCTTATAAAGAAATGCTACGGATTGGAACAAAATTGTACTCTCTTTTTTTCTTCTACTTTGCATATGCTTTAATTTATGAAAGGACGTTTACCAAAAAAACGTATGAAAAAAGAAGAATATTAGAAACAAATAAAAAAATCCAAACCTCGATCGCTTAAGGGGTTGTAACCTTCTCACTGAATTAATTACTTCACAAGTTGAAATTCGTATATACTAATATTATTATCTTTATGATGCGCTCAAGTGACAAATGTAGCTGCTTAGTTGGTTGATGAAGTCTTAACAATAATTTTCAGTATGATTTAGTACAACCAACACTATTTGCCAGTTGTGCTACACTAAGATTAGACAATGTCAAGCAGTATTAATTAGTGCTTGTTCTACCTGGCAGTGCAGTACTATATATGTTGTTGCGATTCCAGTCAAAAGTGTTTTAGAATCCAAATATCTACTTTTGAAAAATTAATTCCAATTTTAATTCAAAACACAAAATTAATAAACAAATAATCAAAAGTTGGAATTAAGAATCCAGCATGCACCCTTTCGATCGGGCTCTATATATAGTCTGCGTGGCAGGATCAAGTAACTCATACGGTTAAAGCCAACCCTCAACTCTTCTCACTAGCTCATATATATATACTATATATATAATATACAACTCTCTCTCTCTCTTCATACACTTGTATATATATATATATATATATATATCCATATATCTATATTGATATATAAATGGATACGGTGAAGAGGTTGGGATCTGAAGATCCTGTGGTAATCTTCAGTAAAAGTTCTTGTTGCATAAGCCACACCATCAAGACATTGATACGAAATTTCGGGGCGAATCCGACGGTTTATGAGCTGGACGAGCTGCCAAACGGGCAGGAAATGGAGAATGCACTGGTGGAATTGGGGCGGAACCCTAGCGTACCCGCCGTGTTCATCGGAAAGAAGTTGGTTGGTGGTGCTAATGAGGTAATGAGCCTCAATGTCAAGGGAAAGCTGAAACCAATGCTCATCAAGGCTAAAGCTATATGGGTATAATAAAAAATCATATCCATGCACATTCATATATAAATAAATAAATAAATTTAAATGAAAGCACTATTATATATAGGCTTTTGATTTAGTATCATACAAGAGTTGGTGTGGTACAAGTAGTTATATATTAGGGTTTTTTTTTAAATAATCAAACTCGTGTCACAATACTTATATTAATTAATAGTGTGTTATACTATATATGTTCTTGTAACTATATTAAGCAGCGGTTTTTGTTTGGTGCGCAGTACAATATCATGTTACATTGTTGGTTATGTACAAAGAAACGATTCATAAAAATATTTTGTTAGGGTTTTTAATTCTTAAATATAATTGTTTTTAGTGCAATTTCTTTAAATTATAGGAACCGTTATTCACACAAGAACAATTTGATATGTCCACAAGCCCTTAGAATCTCATTTACTATTCAAGTGAGAAGACTCTTATGAAACTATCAAATTTTCTTATGAAAATATTAATTCCCAAATTATATATATATATAATATTTTACTTCCAACATTTCTAGGATTAATCATTTTATTATGTAAACAAATACCATAAAATAGCACATTTTATGGAAATTATATTTAGTTAATAACACATTTTTTAAAGTTACAAGTAAGATTAACTTGTGGAAACTGAACAAGTGCTATTTTAAAATAATAATAATAATAATAAGAAATTGATATTTTCACTAGTAAAATTATTAGTTCCACTAGTTACTCTTTCACATAAAGGTGAATCCCAGTTATTATTCATGTGAAGAGAAATTTATAAAACTATCAATTTTACTAGTAAAAATATCAATTCCTAAAAAATATTTTTTTTCTGTAATTGGTGAACTACAAATCAAGAAAGCAACATGAGCCTCAATAGCATCTCTGTTTCTTCTTTCGTCTCTATTTTATTTTTCCTCAATAGCAAAAACAATGTTGTGAGCTTTGTTCATATGTGAAATCCTACTAGATTAAAGGCTACGTTTGTTTATAACTGTTTTATTAGATGGTTGAAATTGATTCTAAAATTAGAGATATAATTTGATATTTGAGGTCAAATGGCGACGATATATTAAATTTTAAATTGATATGAATTTATTTAATTTTAATTGATAAACTTATTATAATTGTATAATACTACTACGTAACAAAAATAATTAATTATAAAATTTATTTAATTTTAAATTTTTATTCACATTTAATAATATATAGAGTGCTACAGAATTCTGACCATTTCGTTCGTTTGTGCAAGCCTAAGAAAATTGACAAGCTCATATTGGTCGTACGTTGCAGGAGGAGACAACCTTCAAATTAAGCCAAATGTTGCCAATGTGTGTATTTCCAATTTCCTTAATTGGCTTGCACAATAACGAAATGATTAAATTCTGACCCTGCCCCAATACACTATCCTTTCCATTGGGTGGAAAAAATCTATGAATTAATTATCGGATATATATATATATATATATAATTTTTAGGATTAATAATTAAAATATATATTTTAAATTATAAAAATTGGGGTTGATAAAAAATTATATATATTTTCTTTTAGTTAGAATCTTTTCACTTATATTTTGACAAAAATGATACACATTAGTCTTAAAAATAATCCATTTGACATGAAAAAATAAAAAATAAAATATTTAATTTAGAACGGAGGGAGTTGTTGTGTTCCGAATATATAATGATGGGATCAATACACTATATAATTTAATTGTATCAACAACATATCCTGTAACACAATTAACAACACTGATCAATTGATGAAAGAACATAAAATTGAAAAAGGATGATCATGTACGGATTGAGAGAATTACCAGGGAGAGAGATACAAGAAAGAGAGATAGAATTGCACCATGCACTTTTGATGAGAGGGAGTGGTGGCAGGTTAAAGAAGTTGCCGCCGGTGAGGGTAAATGTGCATAAGAATCGCTGTAAATGAAAGTGAGAGGAAGGGAAAGTTGAAGAGAACGAATGAGGTGGTGCAATAGGGCTAGACTTATTTATATATGGGGCGAGCTGTCCATCGTACGGTCCTAAATAAGGCGTTACATACAAGGTACGTTCATCAAAAATAAATTGTTATTTACGAGATACAGTTGTTCGTTGATAAATAAAGTAGTAATTAAGTAAGGCGTTATTTACGAGATATAACATGTTCATTGATCATAAATAAGACGTTATTTAAGTATGACGTTATTAACGAAATACAACATGTTTATTGGTCATAACTAAATAAGGCGTTACATACAAAGTACGTTTATCAAAAATAAATTGTTATTTACGAGATACAGTTGTTCGTTGATAAGTGGAGTACTCCCTCCATTCCTATATGTAGGTCATTTTAGACTTTTTTTTGTTATTCCTAATTATTTGTCGTTTGTGGTTATTTAGGAGAATTGATCACTATTTTTCCAAATTGCCCCTTATTACTCCACCTAATTTTTTGATCAATATTTATCATTATCATATACTACTCCTCTACTCTTAAGTCTTTCTCTCATTATCCCAATAAAACTCTTTCATCTACTCCTCTACTCTTATATGTGAGGTGAAGGGTATTATAGACAATTAATAGTATAGTTAATGTTTTTCAATTATTTCCTTAATTTTTGTGCACATGTCTAAAACGACCTATATTAAAGAACGGATGGAGTAATAAGTAAGGCGTTATTTACAAGATATAACATGTTCATTGGTCATAAATAAGACGTTATTTAAGTGATACAACATGTTTATTGGTCATAAGTAAAACGTTATTTACAAGATACAACATGTTCATGGTAAATGTGTCATTTTATAAGTCGTTATTAACTAGGTACAACATGTTCATTGGTCATAAATAAGACGATATTTACGAGATACGACCTATCCATATTGTATAATATTAATTGTCTATAATACCCTTAAATTCTTATAATTACCATACTTATCTCATACTCTTTCTCTCAACAATATTTTTCCATGAGAAATAATTTTAAAAAAATTGTAGCTAATTCTCCTAGATTATATAAAACGACAAATAATTTGAAAATAATAAAATTATCTACAACGTCATATATTATGAGACGGATGAAGTACGTCATTATGTGTCATTATTTACGAGGTACAACGTTTTCATCGTAAATATGTCATCGTATGATTCTTTATTTACGAGGTACAGTTGATCGAAAATAAAAAAACCATTTGATGCTTCAAAAAATTTCCGTAGTCCAAATAATTATGCATTAAAATGCATCCACATTTATAACGGAAGTGGTTAGTATGAAATTTATTTTTGGGTAAGTTGGTCAATTGATCAATAGAGTGCTGACACGCAGGCGAGGTTCTATGTGTGTCAGCATTCTATTAGTCAATTGACCAACTTACTAAAAAAATAAACTTCATGCTAACCGAATTCATTTATAGCTGATGCCCATCGCTAATCAATGAGCCAATTTTATTTATTTATTGGTGTGTGTGTGTTTTGATGGCTACATATAGTCTAGCCCGTCGTAAATGTGCTCATTTACAATGGACATATGTCCGTCGTTATTTACTCTTTTTGTTGTAGTAATCTATCTAACAAAATATAACTGATTTTAAATTTCTCGCTCACCCTAATAAATTATCTGAGCCGTCCAAAATTTAAGATAAATCTCACCGTCCATTTAGTGTCGGAAGCACGGAACACAACTAGTTATAATTATATTGCACATGTATTTATGACATTATCTTGGCTATTCAGCAAGAATAAGAGAGAATGCTGGGTGTCTAATCTAAAGGATATTGTGTAAGACCTCGAATTTTATAAAATAAAAGTATTCAATTTTTCTTATAATTACAATTCAGTAAATGATTAAATTTATTAAAAGTTTAAAGTTAAGGGTGAGATATGAATTTTTTTTTCAAAATACGCAAGTGGTTATAAAATATTCAATTGTCGGAGAATATTCGTTTGGTCGTGGAATATTCTTTTCGCCGGAGAATATTAAATGCGACGGTAAGCATGACCATTTAGGGCCCCATAACGAATAACTGTCGGATGAAGAAAACGACAAAAATTGAGTTTTTATAAATAACGACGTAGTTGTTACCGTTAACACTGTTGGAATACCCGATGGTTAAAACACAATAATACGCGTGGATGCACAGTATTTTTGAATTATTGATTCTTACGTAAGAAGGCACTACTCAATAATTGTTACAGCAATTATTGTTCAATATTTTATTTTATTGATTCAATAATTGCTGCCTTGATATTTTATATTATTGTTGTTTCAATAATTATCACTGCACAGTATTTTCCATTATCAGATCAATAATTCATATTCTTTGAATAATATTATTAGATAGCATTATTGGCAATGTCTAGAAAGTTCTGTCAATGAGAGGTTTGGTCACCTAATTACGCGCCAGTAAGGAGAAATTCTTATTGGAAAGCCCCCCTCTTTCTTGGGAACGGTCTGGTTGTCATAATTGTGATTCTGTAATATTATTTATGAATAATTAATTATTAATTTATATGATAAGGAAATATTTATTTTATGTGGATATAAATGATGGATATATTTATTTTTATGTGGATAAAAATGAAGGAATTAATGCTGAGGTGTTTTATCAGTATTTTGTCGGTGTAGAGGTATTAAAAATCATCCGTTTATGAATTTCGGATATTTTTGGTCTGGAATTTGGAAAAACTTTCTTCTGTAAAGTTATAGAGAATTCGATTCCAGTCAGAATGGACATAAAATTCGTATTTTTCTGATAACCGGGCTATTTTCTATGAATTGTTGAAGTTTCGGAAAATAAAATAATTTTTTATTAAATTATGGGCGCGACCCACTTATGTTATAAGCATGTGTGCTGCTGAATTTTCTTTCTTAATGGCTGCTGGTGGCTTGGTTGGTGAAGTGGCATAGAAGGAAGAAAAGAAATAATATTATTATATTATTTTAGTCTCCTTTGGCGTTCTAGCATTTTCCTATAAATAGAAGCCTAAGTTAGAATTGAAAATCACACCAGAAACAAGTTTTCTTTCTCTCTATATTATCAAGCATATTTTTGAGAGTATTTTGATACTTTGAGAGTTGCTATTTAGTAGAAGTTTCCTTCGTTTTTTCATCCGATATTCCAGTCAGAAGTACTGCTCTCTTGAGGTAAAAGATTTTAAGGGTTATTATGTTTTTCAGTTCGTACTTCTTCCGTCCTTCAGAAAATTCTGGAAAAATTTGAAATGATATTTTGATGAGTTTTATTGATTGTGTCCAAAAATGGCGATTTTTGGATGTATAGATTAAGAGTTATGAATTTTACGAGAAAAGACTATTTTAAAAGTAACCGCTTATAACACCTTGTGGTTAACTCCAAAATTGATGAAATTTTTATTGGAAGTATATCTATATAATATCAGTATACTTTGTGAATTTAGAAATTTTTGGATAAAAATACAATTTATGATAAATGTCTAAATATTCGGCGGTTTTGGCCATATGAAAAATAGTAAATGAATTTTAAAAATTTTGAGAAAAATATATGTTCAATATGGGACTATATTCTGCAAAATCCCAGAAAAGAAATATTTTTGGAACTGATTTAGTATTTTTCATGAAAATGGACTAGTTATGAGTAAATGAATTAAATATGTTATGTGAAGTAAGAAAATTGAAAAATAAGATTTTATGGCTTGAGAATCCTATATATGAGGTATATATCTTGATTTTTGATGAGGGTTTTGGTTATTGGTGATGAAATCTTATGAGTTTGGAATTTTAGGATGATTAAATGTATTATTTAGTAAAGTGTAAACAATTAAAATAAATTATTTATAAATTTAAGAAATGTTATTTCAATATCATTATACCGAAATATTGGTATGGATTTTATTGTGAAATTTCTATTCACGAGTTACTATTCACGACAAAATTGGTTTCTTTTTCTGACCAAATTATAGTTGAGTTATGAATATTACTCTTGAGATTAAATCTATATGTTGATTATATTATTTTTATTATCATATATAACATTTTTATAACCCTAATGATGATATTAATTTCTCTTTGACTTGAGTGTAAAGATGGGTAGATTATTGGTATGATCATGACTATTGGTTCTCTTTAGTCAGTAGTGCAAAGTTGAATTGTTGACTGGTATGATCGTGACCATTGAATTTATAATTGAATATCTTTAGCTTAAGTGCAAAGGTGAAATGATAACCATGGTTATAATTATTGTTTATATAAATTCTGAAATGATTATATATTTCTTTGAGATAATAATATATTTGGCCTGTAGTGCAAATATGAACTGTTGATGAATATATTTGGCTTGTAGTGCAAATATGAACTGTTGAGGAATATCTTTGGCCTGTAGTGCAAAGATGAATTGTTGATGAATATCTTTGGCTCGTAGTGCAAAGATGACATGTTGTTGAATATCTTTAGCAAGTAGTGCAAAGATGAACAGGTGTTGAGATGAACATGACCAACTGGTGATACAAATTAATATCTTTGGCCGTAGTGTGACGCCCCCAAAATAGGTCCATTCCATCCAACCCATTCTGAGTCGTCAAATACATGGTATAGAAATAACTACAACTTTATTATTACAACATATAAAGCGTGAGTTTAAATACGAGATATTGCCATCTGAAAATATCCACACGCAAATAAATCCCCATCATAATTATTGATACATTATTTTACAAAATAGTGAGGACTACTAAACAACTCTCTCTTGAACCTTCATTCCATACCCCGACTAGTACTCATACATTCTCGCCTCTGAGAAGAAAAATGGAACAAAAGGAAAAGGGTGAGCTCAACTAGCCCGATAAAAGAACATTATGACTAACATAGAGCAAATTATCGTTAGTCTTGACGGAAAAAATCTAATAGAATACAATAGACAACCGGTTTTAAATCAACAATCTGCGGTGAAACAACAATTCATTAGAAGAGTTAAGTAGAGAATGCAAACTACTATCTTCTATATATGAATTTAAAAAGTTCATCGTCGATATTTTATCCCTATAACATCAATCAATATATATATCGGAATCAAATATTCATCTTTGCACTCTGAGCCAAAAGATATTCATCGATTGATCATGTTCATCTAAACACACATTCATCTTTTTGCTTCTACGGGCCAAAGATATTAATCGATCGATCGTATTCATCTCAACACTGTTCATCTTTTGCACTACGAGGCCAAAGATATTCGATAATATCATCATTTAGGGTGAGGATGATGAAAAATATTTTAAAAGAAAGCGAATCCGATGAAACAAAAGAACAAATATTAAGGATTAAGTATTTTAAACAATCCAGTTCAAAAATACTTCATAAGTAATCAGTGGAGTAAAATTCAAGAATGAACAAAACATGGATACAATCAAAGCTAGTATCCATAATAGATATTTTGGACGAAAAATGAAAATTTAATTTTTCTGTGAATAGTGTTGTATTCGTGAATAGTGTCGTATACATGAATAGTAATTTCGACACCAAAAGATAGAAATTTCATAAAAAACATCATCATGCTTCGTAAATAGTACTCGTGAATAGTAACTCATGAATAGTAACTTATGAATAGTAACCCCAACATGAAAAGTTTCAAATTTGATAAAAATTTCCAACCAATATTTTGGCATAATGATATTGAAGAAATAATATCATTTATGAAGAAAATAATCTCCCTTACAATCCACACCTCGAAAGACAAGTACTTAGTTGAAACATTGGGATATAAAGCTATGACTTGAACTTGCAGATATAGCAATACTCACAATTATACTCAAAATACTCACAAGAATAAACTCGATAATATAGAGAGGGAAAATTTGATTTACGATGTGATTTTCAATTCTAACAACTAAGCACCTATTTATAGGAAAATGCTTAGAACACCAAAGTAGAAAATTTAATAAATTAATATTATTTATTTATTTTTACATTTTCCAACACATCAAGCATCTGAATTCAGCAACTTGACATGTGTTAAAGATGCCCACCAAACACAAAAAACGTTTTTCTTATTTAAATTATTTTAAACTTCTAAAAATCAATTATTTCGGAGCTTCGGAACTTCAATAATTCATAATAATTAGCTCTTTTATTAGAAAAATTTGAAACTCACGTCTTTCCATAGGAAATTCCATTATCTACAACTTTGCGAAGGAAGTTTTTCCAAATTTCAAATGCGAAATTGATCGAAATTCACAAAACGAAGCGATTTTACAAGCTATAATCAAATTCCAAATAAGAAATGGGTCTCTGAGACACACAAAATCATTTTTAATATTTATTGCAACAAAAATATTCTTTTTCTCTAGTATACTCATATATCTCACATTCATTGTAAAAATATCACCATTATTATATTATTAAAATATAATAATATATTTAAATAAATTATTTTATCGAAAAAGATAAAATTTTAATTTTCAACAATTGTCACTTTAAAAAATTTCTCCATCTATATCCACATAAAATTAATATTTTTCTCATCATATAAATCAATAATTAATTATTCACAAATAATATTACGAGAATCACATCTTGGCAACCGGTAGTTCCCATGAAAATGGGGCTTTCGATAAGGATCTCTCTCACTTGGTGGCCTTAAATTAAGTGACCAAACCTCTCCTTGAATGCAGTAACTTTCTAGATATTACCAATAATGTTATCCAATAATATTATTAGGATAATATGAATTATTATCGATAATAAAAATCTTGTAATGATAATTTATTGAAACAACGATAATATAAAATATCAATGCGTGAATTATTGAATCAATAAAATAAAATCTTTGAGCGATAATTCTTTGTAACAATTATTGAGTAGTGCCTTCTTACGTAAGAATCAATAATTGGTACAATCTTGAATATCTTCTTGTTCAACAACGCCATATTAGTGTGTTTTAACCACCGGGTATTCCAATAGTATTAATTCGGTAACAACTTCTGCTTTATTATTTATAAACAACTTATATTTGTCGTTTTTTTCATCCAATCGCTTTCAAGTTATGGGGCCCACAAAAGATCTGCACCGTAAATAATATTCCCCACAAGATCTGAATATTTCCACGACCAAACGAATATTCCATGTAGAAGACCCCAAATTATTAATAAATAAAATTTATTTTCCTCTATTTATTATTTTGAAATAGTAAGGGTTGATTTGATTAATGTGGATAGTTATGGGTAAAATACGCAAATATTTCGAATAAGCAAGTGGTTATAAAATACTCATTGTTGTCGGAGAATATTCGTTTGGTCGTGGAATATTCTTACTGTCGGGGAATATTCGTACGACGGCGCAGCCTTGTGTGGGCCCATAACGAAAAGCGATTGGATGAAGAAAACGACAAGTATAAGTTGTTTATAAATAATTGGCCATGTTATTCACCGTTAATCTTGTTGGAATACCCGTGGTTAAAAACACGATGTCTGGCGTTGTTGCGAGAAGAAGATTACCCGATTGCACCAATTATTGATTCTTACGTAAGAAGTCACTACTCAATAATTGTTACAGTAATTACTGTTCAGTATTTTATTTTATTGACTCAATAATTGTTGCGTTGATTTTTTTTATATTACTGTTATTTCAATAATTGTCACTACACAATATTTTTCATTATCGGAGCAATAATTCATATTATCTGAATAATATTATTAGAAAATATTATTGGCAATGTCTAGAAAGTTCTGTCTAAGGAGAGGTTTGGTCACCTAATCAAGGCTACCAAGAAGGAGAAATCTTTATCGAAAGCCCCCTCTTCCTGAATCTACCGTCAAAGATCGTGATTCCAGTAATATTATTTATGAATAATTAATTATTAATTTATATGATGAGAAAAATATTGATTTTATGTGGCTATAGATGGAGAAAATTTTTAATGTGATAATTGTTGAAAATTAATATTTTATCTTTTTTTGATAAAATAATTCATTTAAATATATTATTTTAATAATATATTAACTGTGATATTTTTGTAATGAATGTGGGATATATGAGTATATGAGGAGGAAGAGTATTTTTGTGGCATTAAATGTTTAACACATGTTTTGTGTGTTGGTGGACACAATTATTGACCGATATTTGATTATAGCCTGTAAAATCGCTCGTTTGTGGATTTCGGTCAATTTCTATTTGGAATTTGAAAAAACTTTATTCTGCAAAGTTGTAGATAATAGAATTTCTTATGGAAAATCGCGTGTTTCGAATTTTTCTGATAAAAAGAGCTATTTATTATGAATTATTTAAGTTCCAAAGCTCCGAAATAATTGATTTTTGGAAGTTTTAATTATGTTTTTTAAGAAAAACGTTTTCAAATGTTGGTGGCCATCTTTAACAAGTGCTTGGTGGTCAAATCGATTTCAAAGTGGGCGCGGGAATGTGTTTTGTAAATATTAATATTATATTAAATTTTCTACTTTGGTGTTCTAAGCATTTTCCTATAAATAAAATTAGGTTAAATTGAAAATCACACCGTAAATCAAGTTTTCTCTCTATATTATCGAGCGTATTCTTGTGAGTATTTTGAGTATACTTTGAGTATTGCTATACTGGCAAGTTCAAGTCATAGACTATATCCTGTGTTTTAACTGTAAGTATCTTGTCTTTCGAGGTAAGGATGTTATTTTATTCAAAAATGATATTATTTCTTCAATATCATTATGCCGAAATATTGGTTAAAATTTTTTATCAAATTTAGAACTTTTTCATATCGGGGTTACTATTCACGAGTTACTATTCATGAGTTACTAATCACGAGTTACTATTCAATGGTTAAGCGTGAAGATGTTTTTTGTGAAATTTCTATCTTTGGTGCTCTGAGTTACTATTCACGATACTAAGACTATTCACTTAATACTGAAGACTATTCACGAATACGACACTATTCACCTCAAAATGAAATTTCTTCTTTTTATCCAAAATATCTACTATGGATACTAGCTTTGATTGTATCCATGTTGATCATTCTTGAATTTTACTCCACTCTGATTACTTATGAAGTATTTTTGAACTTGGATTGTTAAAAATACGAATCCTTAATATTTGTTCTTTTTGTTTCACTAGATTCGCTTTTCTTTAAAATATTTTTCATCATCCCCAAATCCTAAATGATGATATTATCAATATCTTTGGCTGTGAATAGCAAAGATGAATGATTTCTTGATGAATATCTTTGGCCAGTAGTGCAAAGATGAACAGTGTTGAGATGAACATGACCGATCGATTAATATCTTTGGCCGTAGTGCAAAGATGAACAGTGTGTTTAGATGAACATGACCAATCGATGAATATCTTTGGCCCTCAGAAGTGCAAAGATGAATATTTGATTCGGATATATATTGATTGATGTTACGAGGATAAAATATCGACGATGAACTTTTAAATTCATATATAGAAGATAGTAGTTTGCATTCTCTACTTAACTCTTCTAATGAATTGTTGTTTCACATTGCAGATTGTTGATTTAAAATTGGTTGTCTATTGTATTCTATTAGATTTTTCCTGTTGGAGACTAACGATAATTTGTTGTATATTATCTTAGTCATAATATTCTTTCTTCGGGCTAGTTGAGCTCACCCTTTTTTTTTTTTTGTTCCATTTTTCTTCTCGTGAGGCGAGAATGTATGCGACTACTAGTCTGGGTATGGAATGAAAGTTCCAGAGAGAGTTGTTTAGTAGTCCTCACCATTTTGTAAAATAATGTATCAATAAATGTGATGAGGATTTATTTGAGTATAGATATTGTATAGAAGATAATATTTGTATTCAAACTCACAGTTTTACTGTTGTAATAATAAAGTTGTAGTTGTTTCTGTACCATGTATTGACAACTTAGAATGGGTGATGTATACCTATTTTGGGGGCGTCACATCCCCGACAATAATGAATATTTTATAACCACTTGCTTATTCAAAATATTTGCGTATTTTACCCATAACTATCCACATTAATCAAATCAACCCTTACTATTTCAAAATAATAAATAGAGGAAAATAAATTTTATTTATTAATAATTTGGGGTCTTACACGTAGTGCAAAGATGAAGTTATTAATATAATTATGAACAGGAAATGTGATTTGGTGTAACCATGATCTTTGATGTTTCAGGTAAAGATAGGTGATAAAAATTATCTTCGTCCTAGATGAGAAGAGGAATTTAGAACTACAATTATGATTATGAGTTATTCATATGATTGTGGACCAGAATTGCTGATTGATGTTACAGGGATAAAATATTGTTGGTGTATTTTTAACATGGAGAAGATAATAGACTTTATAGTCTATTTGACTCTTCTAATGGATTGTTCGTTCCGCTGCAACTATGGTTGAAATTTTTATTATCTACCATATGTTCTAAATCTCTGATTTATTATTAATGAATGCTATTGATAATTTAATTATCTTTAGTCATGATATTCTTTCTTGAAGCTTGTTGTGCTCACCCTTTTGCTTCACAATTCGCTTTAGGGTAATAAGAGTGTGTATTTGGGTCGGCCGGGGTAACAGGGAATAGAATTATGGTCATCATTTAGTAGTTATATTTGGTAAATTAAATAGGGTGGCGAACCCAACGTTGGAAGGTGTTTTGCCACTATCATCATACAAGATGTCTAAAGACATACAACCTCGTGTCATCATAAAGACGGGGTTGTGCATATCCACTTTCTTGAGTATATCTACGCCAAGACTACCTATATGATCTTGGTGTTTGTTTGAAGTATAATTCTCAATTAGAGACAATGGAGATAATGATATGTCAAGAGAAGACTCACCATTGGGAAGAATATGATAGTAATCTTCTCGTTTTTCTTTGGGGTCTATTGGGTCAACCAAGGATAATTTTGTGACCATATGATATTTATCATAACCTAGACGCATGGCCTCCCATGTACGAAAATTTCCTTGAGCACTTCCCAAAAATTCTAATTTCTAAAACAGTTTTTGACTATACCTTTATGTAAGGTGTCATTGTGACGTGCTATCTAAGGTTGGGATAAGAGTCACAGTTGGTATATATTTGTGTCCAAACTCACAACATGTGTTGTTATATTTTACACGACAATTGTTATAATAAAGTTGTAATCGTTTTTTGTACCATGTATTTAACGACTCAGAATAAGTTGGATGGAATAGACCTATTTTGAGGTTGTCACGTATTGAGAGAAATGAAGAGTTTGAAATTGATAAAAGAGAGGGAAGTGGAAAACAAGTAGCAACCAACTGCTAGCTATAAAAAGTTACTCCAAACAAGTAGCAACCAACTGCAAAAAGTTAAAAAATAAAGACCCAAAAGGGGGAACAAAACTGCTAAAACAGACTAGGAATTAAGTTCCAGTTCCAAACGCACTAAATGCACAAAACACCCTATTATAACCAAAGAAGCATATGAATCAACTTAGACCACATATGGTAAGAGAAAAGAGGGGCACATTAAGCCTATAGTCCATTCAGAAACCCAGATGAAAAGTAAAATTCTAAATTCTTCACTATTAAAGTGTAGACAGAACAGCCAGCTATATAGTTTATTACAAAGTAAAATTTACAAAACTAATTAGTGTCAAGGTTGCATTCAGCCACCTTCTCCCAGGATTTGAGGGTTTTGTCTTCAGTATCTGTTTTGTACAATGCAAGGTGAGTTATCTGAAAGGTCAGGCTGCCGATGCTTTCATCAAAGGCATTGGCTTTCTCTTGAGCTCTTTTCTTCTCCTCCTCCCAAATCAGCATATAGGAGGCTCAGATGTGGCATATAAGCTGCAACATCATGCAATACATTTGTTACATGACAACTTACATTACCATGAAAAAACACAACTCACGTGAACATTTTAAACAAGGGGATCATTATAAAGAGAAAGAGGAAGAGAGAAGAAAATGGTTAAACTTCTAGACTCACTAGTAAAAAATTAAGCATTATAAATGCCATATTCTAAAGCAACCTCGAGAATTCCTGACACAATATCTCTTGGTAACTGAAAGCCAAACTCAAATGTCCTTTAGACTCAATAATTATTTTTAAAAAAAAAATTTGTTGCCAAATTGCTATAAGTATCCTAGGCAGCAAATATTGGTTTTCACCAGAAGTTCTCTAGAAACGGACAAGGGACATTAAACAAAGAGGTTTGATGATGCCAACGCAGAACATCTATTTACATAAAAGCTTTCCTTTCCAGTGCATGATTTCTTTTGAAATTTAAGAAATGAATCTACAGAAGTTCCTCTGCCAGAGGAGTCTAATATATATGATTTTGTTAATGTATAATGACCAATTCCTCCCAGAGTCCAAAATTGTAATCCAAGCCCGAAGCGTACATGACCATCTAGACTTGAAAAAATTTGCAAACCCATTTTAAGTGTCAGTATTTAACCTTACATAACTAGCAAAATGATGTAAAAAGACTGTCCGTATGGACTTCCAACTGTTCCCACATTTTCCTTTATAATTCTAGAATATTTGCCAAAAAGTGTTCCTACCATCAGAAGTCAGCTTCGACATTATAATTTCATATCACTAAAAGCATCATCTAAAATAAATCAAATTACTTCGTGGAGCTGTAATATATTTACTTTGGTAGGCTCCACTAAACAACAGGCTACATAGCCTGTTGTCAATAGCTTCCTTGTTCAATCATTTATAACCTCCCTTTCAACTTCTTTGTCCAGATCGTCTCACAACACATTAACTCCCAATTCAACTCACATATATGACAAGCAAAATTGCACTGCCACCGCAACCCCCACCCCCAAACAAAACACACGCCAAAAAAATATACAAAAACAAAAAAAAACACAAACAAGATTTTTAAAAACAACTGTACTGATATATGTCCTCTGTTAAGAGTCCAATTTTAAGTAAATTTTGTGTTAACCAAAATACGCAATTTACGTGAGTGTACAAACAGATATAGCACATTATTGTTGAAAGTGGACTATCATTCTAGATCGTTCCAAAATGATAAGTTAGACTCTCAATTTGGGATAGAGGGAATATGAAACTAACTTTGCACAGATCTGCAAGATTGAAGAGTTTTGTTTTTACTAAGTTATAAATTGGATTTACCCACTCTAAACCCAAGAAACACAATTCGAGTAGTTAAATCATTTCAGATGTAATCCTAAGAAGTCCAAAAAGTTTCACCATCTTATGCAGTTTGAGTCAGGGAGAAAGCAAAGACTTTTACACGAAGGATATGGGTATAAAAACTTACGTGTTGAGCTCTTGAAACCAAAATGATTGGTGCAGTGTGCACTAGGCTCCACAACCTGAAAAAAGAGTAATATCAACGCACGAAATATGACAAGAAAGCAGAAAGAAGAAGAGTATAGCTACATATGATTATGCCTCCATGACTCCATAAAATTAGAGCACCAGAAGATTCAAAATTCAACATATAAATATTTCCACTTAGTTATAGGAAAAAGGTGAGATATGCAATTGAATACAAACTGAAAAACAACCTTTTACTCATCAGTAATTCAAATAAATAATTAAAAAAAATCATTTTAAGACTGATAAATTTTTATTTTTAACATGAGATCACAAAGAAGACCACAAAGACAGAACTCACTGCCATCTCCAAAGTCTGATAAGTCCCAACCCTTGAAGGAGAGATGGATCAGGAATTCAGGACCTAATCATTCAATATTCATCTTATCAGAAGGTATGCTGTTTGGTTTGTTATAACTGATGTTGGGAGCTCAAGTGGCTCATAGCAAGACACTGCATGTCATTGTCCATTCACTTGATCGTGTTATTATGCCTTTTCATACCATGTTTATAATCTCTGTACCTAAAGGCCATCTCTACGCCTAAATAAGTTTAGCAATGTTTGAAGCTTTTATGTTCTTTTGTTCTGAAAATTCCTACTACACAGCTCCAAGATCCAGTATTAGTAATGCAAAACTAACACGACATGACGACAAGCTTTGAAAGAAAATAAATACGATCATTAAGAAAATACCCTACTCAATTATATAAATTCAAAAAATCCTATTGCTATTTGCTACATTTTGTATTGGTATCTCATATAACAACAAACATATCCAGCTATCAATATTAACACCAGACTCTCTTTTAGAATACAAAATTTAGAAGGACAAATACTGTACACATCAACAGAAACCCTTCCCATCAAAGGTGTAACATTATAAAATTTAAGATAATTCTGTAATCTGTTAATTCTCTGTATGTCATAAATTCTTCGTAATAACTTGAAAGAGCCCATAAATTGTTAACTAATAAACATGTATCCATACTTCATAGGCATAAATATCAAGAATATGTAAAAAGAGGGAACCTTTTTACCTAGAAAATCCACCTCATATAACTGAAAAAAGAACAAAAAAATCTTTTTACAAAGTAAATATATCATTGAAACTACCTCAGCCGTTGGATGGAGTAAAAGAAAAATGCACTGATAAAAGAAAGTCCCAGTAGCCACCTTCTCCACTTTCGCAGTGTACGCCTTCAAACCCTCACAAGCTTTCGCAAACTTGTCACGTGCGTCGCTCTCAGTCAAGCTGATAGCTCCGACGGCGGTCACGTGAGGATCGAACTCGGGCCCATTAAACTCCGATCTGAGCTCACCCATCAATTTCTTCAGCCTAGGCCTCAGATCTTCCTGTGGAAGCGCCCACACCGAATAGACATCCTTCTTGATTTGGGAATCGCCCAACTCTTGAACCTCCATGAAAACTGATAGTAGAAAAATGCAGAATCCAATAATTCCGAGAAACCCAAGAGATCTAATGATGTAGAGGCGAAAAGACATGCAGAGAATCAAAGGGGAAAGATTGGGAAGAACCCATTTTTAAAGCTTTCATGTATTTTACAGGCAGTAGTTTTTTATTGATTATTGCCAAGTTGCAGAGTTTTCAGTGATAATGTAACAGCTAGTCTCACATTTTCGATAGGGGAAAAATTTGCGTGCAAGGAAATAAGTTACTATAATTGTACCTTTAAGTTATGGAGTCTGTGGTGGTGGGTTAAAATGATCAAAAAAAATATTATTTGGTCAATAATTTGAGGCTTTATTTTGATAGATTTAATTCGATTCAGACTTTAAATTTGATCTAAAATTTATTCCGGACTCGAAATTTGATCCGAATTGTTTCAGATAAAGTAAAGTGCGCTCCGATTTCAGATTAGAGATGTCAAATGGAATTAAAAATAGGGATCAATTGTATTTTCTATACGAGAGGGCCACAGCTTTGTCTAACTTTATTGGTCAATTTGAATAACAAGTTGCATTTATAGTTTGTATAGCCTCATTCTCTCTTCTTCTTCTTTTTTCCTGACCATCAAGATCAATGCGTATTGTGCATTTGTGCAAATAACAAATATGTATATATGGAGAGAAATAGAAGCATTAAGTAAGAAAGAAAGGAAATTATTATACGTACTCCGTTCCATTAAAAAAAGAAAAAAATCTCATTGAGATCGACTTCTAAAGTTATTTCCCGAAATGTTATATTTTTTTTAAAATTTAAATTAATGTTAATTAGTTTAAATTTGAAGACATATATATATATATATATATATAACTAAAATTCACAATTACAAATATCAAAATCAAATAAATTCATGACAATGAGGCTTTTGTTGTGAGAGAATAATATATACTCTATTCGTTTTAAAATTAAAGATAAAATTTAATTTTTAAGGTCAAATTATTGACATATTAAATACAATTAGTACTAGTATATAGTAGTACTAAAAACTATTAATATGTATTCTAAAATTTTATCCGTTTGACTTCAAAAATTAAATTTTATGAATGTCTACTTTTGAAACAGAGGAAGTAGCTACCAATGAGTCGGGCCTTGGAGTCGTCTGAATCGTAAACGGCGCACTGGAGAAAGTCCTGGTTGAGGCGAGTGAGATAGTAGTGAGTCTTTATTTGCACTACTGCAAAACAGTAAATAAACAACACGGAAAAAACGTTGTAGTTTCTGTTAGAAAAATGTCGTGGTTAAGGGTGTTGTCTATTTGACACCCTTACACAACGTTTTTAAAATGTTGTAGTTAAGCACAATACACAACGTTTTTTTAGGAAAAAACGATGTAGATTTGTTTTCAAAAAATTAGCAGATGCTTAAAAACGTTGTAGAATGTATAATTCCACAACGTTTTTTGGTTAAAAATGTTGTTTATATATAAGACAACGTTTTTTAAATGTTGTAGAATAAAAAAAAATGTTATTATTTAGTATATCACACAACGTTTTTTAAATGTTGTAAATAAAAAAAAAAGAAAAAAAAAGATGTGGTTCACCTATATTATCAATGCACTCGCATATCTTAATCTTGATATATATAGCCAAAATGTATCAACCATTCAAAATACATCCCAATAATACCATTCGTTTACAGTTTCAAATTACTACATCCACAAAATATATACCAAAATATATCCATATATGCATCTCAAATATATCCATATATGCATCTCATAACAAAATATATACCAAAATAACAAAAATATATATCCATATATGTAATCACTCAATTCTCTGGGCAGCCTTCTCCTCTCCTAGGCCATACTTCAAAAGCATGGCAGCACTTAGCACTGTTGCTGAAGGATTTGCTTTATCCTGCAAGTATTAACAGAAAATATGTTACAAACCTTGTCCCAAAAAAAAAAACTTCAATAATAAGCTACAGGTATTTTATATGGAGTATACACATTTCCTTCTGTACCTCTTTTCTAAATGTTCAACAAAGAGGCATTTTACTAGACCAAAATAAACAAAACAATGGTGTAAAGTAAAATTTTATCTAATACCAAGAGCCAAAAAAATAAAATTTTGGCGCAAATTCCAATTCCCAACCTAGGCATTACTGCAAACTTATGCATCTTACTAGTTCAGTTAAATGAAAATAAATAAATTAAAATGGATACAGGAGCCATGGCTCCAAATGTTTATGAGTGTATAATAAACAATTAACTAGGTTCAGCCTAGCTATAGCTGCACATATAATCCGTTGCTTAAAATAGCTGACACACTTGCGGAGACAGATGAACTAACCTTAGAAATAGATAATGCCGACTGGATGACAAAGTTCCCAAAGGGATCCAGTAGAATCATGGAAGCATTGGGACTTCTAACCAACTCCATTATAATTCTTGTTGATTGCTCTTCTGCTGATTCAATCAGACATTTCCCCACAACATTACTGCCATATAGGATTTCATAGTATCCTCAGCAGCCTCCTTCCGCTCATCTCCAACTTTAAACTCCGCCATATACTTATGATAATCCCCTTTCATCTTCAAATAAAACACATTCGACTCGCTCGTGGAAGCCGACGACACCAGATTCGACTTTAATACCATCTACAAACCGCGGGAGAGAAACAAAGAAAAGCCGCTAATCACTTTCCCCCGACAGTCCAGAGGCAAGAGGGCAAGAGGCTGAGGAGTTTGGAATCAGATTTCAGATCTGGCCTCTTAGAGACGGGAGCGGGCTAGGGCAAAATGGGAGATAGAGTATTTGATAGAGTACTGTTATAAAATTATTTCAAAGTTTCACTTTCGCGTAATTTTTTTAAGCTCCGTGTTTTTACATATAGACAACGTTTTTTTAAAAAAAAACGTTATCTAGTTAAAATCAAAAAAATGTCTTTTTAAATAGATAACGTTTTTACATATATATTTACAACGTTTTGTTTAAAAACGTTGTGGAAAAAAATACCACAACGTTTTTGTTAACGCCAGGATCTTTCTCCACGTCCCAATCACCAAGACGCGTCCGATATCCTGCACAGTTCAACAAGTCAACACCAAAAGCTTGACGGCTGGACCGTCGAGGGATAACTCCGGCGTGAGAGTCAATATCGGCGATCACAAGGTCAACAATGGAGAGAAAATAATGTCTAATGCCTGAGAGAAAATAATAATATGATCGTGTGTGTAATAATTTGTTACTTACCTCTTTCTTTTGTGATCCTAGCCCCATACATACTCCAATCCCGGTTTACCGTGCCACCCATCACCTCCTGACACCTTTTCCCCACTCCCGGTCATTTCAGCCGAAAGTATGTAGCCTACTTCCTCACCTGCTACCACTATTTGACACCGCCGGTTATCTGAGTCCCATCCTCATTAATGCCATGCAGAAAAGTGGCAGACATAACATTCAACTATTATTTGGCGTAATGATTACCGGTCAAGGTTGGGTTAAGTGACAATCTACATAATGGGCTAATTCAATGACTAAGCCCAAATAAAGGAAATGACCCATATGACCGGATCCAACCGAGATAACCCAACGAAATGATCAAGTAAATGGGTCCAAATCATTCGGATCAATAGGACAAAAGTAACATAATCCAAGGAAGGAGCCCATTAAATCTGGCCCAATAAGGAAAAAGATTATGGCCCAACAGTTTTTATAAAAAATATTGTCTTTTAAGCGTTGTCTATTTATTGTTTTGTAGTAGTGTTGGCTAGTCATGTCATGGCTAAGCTATAAGAAGCAAAACTACGCACATGCTGTTTTATGGCCTTCATGGATTGAGTAATTATCTGAGCTCCTTTGTCCAGCAGCTGCCGCTTTATTGTCATCGGCTTCCCCGGCGGCATTGCATCGGAGCCGGATTTTGATCGCTCGAAGCCATTTATTTAACTCACTTCTCTTTTTTCTTTCTTTCATTTTTTGCTTTGTGTAGTGTGTGTTATTAGAGTAGTTATGCATGAGAGTTATGTAATAGAGTTATAGCGGGGTAGTTGTTGGGGGGACACGTGTATCTGCATGGGATGTGAGGTACTGGCGGAGAGCTGATGCCACGTGGAGAAGTTCCATGCATAGGATACCTATTAGATTAATTTTAGATTCTATATTTTTCTTTCGACTTCTTATTTAATACACTTTTACTCGGATTTTAATAACACTTTATTTTTAATGACACTTGTTAATAATTAATAATAATAATAATAATAATTCTAACCTTATCAATTATTATGTTGTTAATTATAGAATTATGTTACTATCACACAAAACCGTTCACATACACTTATATACATATGGGTTATGTTCTCCACGTGGGTCATATCAATATGTATGTGAGCAATATTTAAACGGTTTTTTTGTGATAGTAAATTTATTATTTTTATTATTATTATTAAATATAATATGTATAGCTAAATATATATTGAAAAAAAAATGTAAGGAGGATCCTACTCGCAATTATAACTACACTGAAGTTGATCAGATGTCGAATAAGTGTTGTTACATTTTACATCAAACTTTCAACCAAAAACTTCCCACGACTTCAAGAAGAAAAAAAATCAACACATTATTTGCTTTGCAATACAATACATCAGCCAAAATATGAGCAATGAAACAGTACAGATAAAAGAAGTAATACTTCCTCTACTTACATTAAAAAATTACAAAAAGAAGACAAATTAAAAGAAAAAGTAAGAAATTAATTAAAATAAAGTCTTAAGTTGACACAGTACCCTTCATTGATATATCCTTAATTCAGTTGATCGAGTTACCTACTTACTTAATTCCCTATTTCAGGCCTCAGCTCGTGTCGCTTACTCCCATCTTGTTCAACCTCAGGGCTTTCTGGCCTATACTTGTACCTCTTAGCAACAAACAAATAGATGAAGAAATTAATCAAACTCAACAAAGAAAGCAACCAATAAAAAAGATTTAAATGGTTCCTATTAATATTATTCCCAGCCAACCACCCTCCACTTCTAGTAACATTCTTGGTAGCCGCATTCACAATCTGAACAAGAATTGTGCTCAAAAAATACCCAAGTGCCATTGAGCTCCAAAGGAAACAAGTAGAAATAGATTTAAGCCCTTTTGGCGCCTCCGAGTAAAAAAACTCCAATAGTCCCACGTAGGTAAACATGTCAGCTATGCCAAAAATAAAATATTGGATTGATAACCAAAACACACTTATAGGCAATGGTTGCACCAGGGGGATTGCGTCCAGCATGTCATTGTGTCTGGCCACGCCTTTTCGTTTGACTTCCATTATTCCGGCTGCGGCCATGGACAATGAGGAGAGGATTAGCCCTACTCCGACGCGCTGGAGGTGAGTTATTCCGGTGGGAAGGTTAGTTATTTTACGTGCGAATGGGACAAAGAGTTTGTCGTAGGCGGGGATGAGGATGATGAGGAAGACGACGGGGAGGATGGGGAGAGAGGCCGGTGGGATGTCGAAAGATTTGGTGATGCTTGTGTCCATGGTCACACCTTGTTGGATGGAGAAGGTTTGGAGTTGGGCTAAGCAAAGGGTCATTACAATGGTGCAAATAAAAATGGGAACCATGCCTAGGAGGATTTTTGCATTTTCTACTTGGGTTACCCTGCATAGTTTCCACGGACTAATTTGATGGTGTGACGGATTGTTAGGTTCTGTTATTTGGATGGCTGCTTTGTCTAGGCACCTAGAAAAAATTGACAAGAAAATGTCAGTTTTCAATTAATTGGGATTTATTAATTCAGTATAATAAGATTTTCTGAGATGTGTAAAATTACTAATTTACAGCATCTATATATAGTGACTAGAAAACAACTTTAAAATGTCTAAAATGAAAAAGTCAACCAGAGTATCACTTTTGGAAGGTGGAGTAATACAATGTTTATATTTTATTTATTTAGGATATTGATATTGATAGAGTAAAAATATTAACAGTACCGTAATTATAAGTTTAGTACTGACGACACTTTTGTTTTGTAATTCACTTATAGTGACATTTATATATATTGGAGTGTGTTACCATATTTTAATATTATTAAATTTGTAGGAGAAATAGTGAAAGCTGACCTGAAAACTTCTCTGTGGGGAAGAAATTCTACTTCTAGCGCAGCTTCCTTGTCCATATCGATCTCATACAGCTCTGCAGCATCCTTGGGGAGTATAAGATTTCTGTTTCGAATAGCTGCTACATACACCTGCATATATATATATATATATATATATATATATATAGCACGATTACATTTAGACCGATAAACAAGAAGGAAATCGCCAATAGATCGATGTTATTTATATATACTCCCAAAATGAGAGTCCCATTAATTAGACTTCTCGACCTATTTTTATCTTATGCAATTTAAGGCTTGTCTTGCATACACATTCTTTGAGATTATTTTTTAAAAATAACAATAGTTGAACTTTTGATTTAAAATGTGTTGAAAGTCAAATGAGACTGTCATTTTGGGATGGTGAAAGTATAATTTTGGCTCTTGCTTTATCAAAAGGGCCATTATATGCATGAGAGATAGATAAACTTGACTAGAAATGCAAACTAACCTGGATAATTTCAGTGAAAGCACTATTTCCTTGATAAACATGTATTCTGTATCGAGGCAATCCACCACCAAAAACAATTATTCCCACAAACATGGCAATGGTTGAAAGAGCAAATCCCCAGTCCCATCCTTTATTATCTTGAACCCACACTATCAAAGTTAAACTAACTGCACCCCCAATGCACACCGCTAGTAACAGCCAATTGAAGAAACTCGACATCTCTTTTCCCTCTTTTGGATCTTTATCGTCGAACTGATCAGCTCCGAGTGTTGGAAGCGCCGCCTTTACTCCAGCAGTGCCAACCGCTAACGAGTATAGAGCGATAAAGAGCATTGCGGAGTTTCCTCCGTTGACTTGCTCACACTTTGCCGTTGGATCAAAAACGTTGCATAAAGGTGGCTGGAGTTTTGGGTAGTGAGCTTGTATTGTTAGTAATCCAAGTCCCTACATAAATAAATATAAACATCAATAAAATTTATCAACAGGTGATGACGAGCTTAAATTATATTAACCACTTGAATAATATTGTCTGATCTAATACCAGATTGAAGCATCCAACTTGGGTTGTAATTTGTTGGATCATGGATGTGGGACCTTTTTATTGTAGAAGTATCAGTAACAGTAGGAATATTAAGTGTTTGATAATTATGAAATGCTTACATACCAAGAATTCTATAGTTAATGAAATAATAGCAGCTTTAAATCTGCCCATGCAGCCGTCTGCTAGGTAAGCCACAACGATGGAGAGGATGTAGCTAGTCCCCATGAAATTGGTGAGATGGTTAGCTGCATCGGCTATCTTATAATGCATTACTGTGTTGAAGTATGTCACTAAGTTCACTGCCAATGCCACAGTTGCCATGTTCTCGAAAGCAAATGATACTGCAACACAAAATCAATACAAAAATCTCATTAGCCATTTGGTTATAATTATAATTCAAATACTTGATGCCTAGCCACTGCCATCTCATTAAAGTGTTAAAATTAGCATCACCATTAGATGCTTCATCTTGACCCACCAAAAAGTCGTAACAATTCTTTGGTAGTCTTGATAATAAAGTCGAGACCTTATATACAGTACAGTCTGTAACCCTAAATTCCGATGTGGAACGTACGTATTACATGTTGTATGCTTGGCGGCACCTTAGTAAGTTGAACTGTTACCTAGTATGAGAAATGCAGTTCGTGTTCCTCCATGCTTATCCTTCCCAACTGTTCTTCCTTTCCAGTCCTCCTTCCCCTCAACCAGTTGCTCACCTTTATCCTGGAAACAGAAAAAAACACAGAAATGTCAGGAGTAGAACTAGAAATTAACTAAAAGGAACATAATGGTAGTACATGATCAGTAGAACAATAATGCTTCTAGTTAACTATACAAAAAATGTCTAGTTTACCTAGACAAGACATTGATGAGTTGTATTGTACAACTCATCAATACCCTGTCTATTTTTTGTCTAATCACCTACTCCCTCCGTTTCTTAATATAAATTGTTTAAGAAAAATATTTGTCTCTTAATATAATTCGTTTGAGAATTTCAAGTAAGCTAATTGTTTATTTTCAATATTACCTCAAATATTAAATATAACTTTGGTTTCCTTATTATTTTATGTCCAATAGATAACACTCTATTTTGTCAATACAAGAACGAAATAGGCAATTGATATTATATTTAATGCTATACAATCATTTCTTTAATACTTGTGCATAACTCTAAAACAACTTATATTAAGGAACGGATGAAATAATATTTTTCTGAGTAGAATGAGTGTTAAATTACCATGACTACTAGGGTTTTGTTAGCTGCTGCTCGAAAACTTCAAGTATATATTGAGAAAGAAGAAGCTAACAATATTATACATTTGGATGGTACATCTACATGCATATATATAGGAACCATGTAAATACCAGATACTAATGAATTGAAGTTGACCATTTCCATATACCAAGAATGAAAGCATCTTCTTGTCCGAACGTAATTGTACTTAGTATGGAATGTTGCCGACTTGAAGAGAGAGATTCCGAAGACATAATCAATATGAAAAAATGGCCGGAAGATGTAACAGCTCTAGTGGATTTTTATGGAAGTTGGAATTCTCAACATTAGCTAGTGTTTTACTCCATATTGTATCTTTTTAAGAGCTTAATTAATTCATAATTCATTATATCATTAGTTGATGATGACACTATTTATTTTAAAACTTTGCTATCATTTTCAGCATAATGTTTAATTTATGTTCCTGTTGCGTAAATGAGGCGCAACGATGAGAGTGATTTGGCTTTTAATTAATTTCTAGTGAGCAGTAGAATTTTATAAGGGAAAGGGGTATAGGGTTTATATATATGAACAACAGTGAAGTCCAAAAATGGTGGAGTAGTTTTGGACATTTCATAATTTTCATTTGTACTAGAAAATAAAAGATAGGTTGCGTGCCTTAATATATATAGGCTCCATTTGGATGAATATATACTTGGATTTCAAATAAGGGATTTTTCAGAATGTTAAGAGCAAACATCAATTAAAAACCATAATATAACAAAAAGAAGAGGTAAAAGACATGCAAAATATATATTACTAATTAATAACATAATATTTTTAATAGGAGTAATGGTAGGTGCTCTTAAAATTAATGTGACATATATATATATATATATATATATATATATATATATATATATATATATGTGATTCATATATTAATTAATTAGAACAAATTTCATATCTAGTAATTTAAATCCTTGACTCTAATCATATGGTAGATGCATGGTCCATCTATATTAATATTCCCAAAATGAAACAAGCTCTACCAGGTAGATAAAGGCATGCATTTATTTTTACTTATGTTATAGTACGTAATTTCTATGCATGATTTATGTACATACGCTAAGCCTCGAGACTCGATACATAAACTTCGAGATCGAGCTAGCTATTAATTCCACTCGTTGTCTATATACATAATAATTTTGAAGTTGTACGTATGTTTCAACATGCATAAATTAATTAATATTGCATGATCAACTAGTCTATTTAGGGTTTGATACTAGCACCAGCTTGAGCGCCAGTCATGACTCATGATCATTCCACTCTTTTTTTTCTTTTGTTAGATTCATTGCTATTATTCTTTTTTCTTTTGTTAGATTCATTACTATTATTTTTTCGTTATGTATATATCCTTGTCCTTAATTAAATTCCATCAGGCCAACGGTGCTTTTTAAATCAATCTGTTAACATCAAGATCTTCTACCACGTCTCAATAGACGTCCTGATCCTACATAGTAAACACAGTAAACACTACAAGTTTGACAGCGATTCCGTCGGGAGATAGCTCAGGCGTGAGAATTAGTATGTGTTCACAAGGTTAACAGTGGAGGAATGTACTGTCTAGTGTCTAGAGAGAGATAATAATTTTTTCTTTTGTGTATGTGAGATAAAAATGAATCTTAAAGTGTATGAACGAACGTCTCTTCATGAAGGCTTCCTTGCTAGGTTATATTATCTCCTTTGGATTCTTGTGTCACCCACTACTACCGACACACCCTCTCGATCTAATGGGCTCTGCCGAAGTAGATATAGTTTATCCACCGCTTTTGGCCATCGTTTTTCTCTCACGTACGGCTATGATCCCATCCACATTAATGCATGGCGGGAACTTTGGTCAACCGCCATGCTTTTTTCATCATCAAAGTCAAAGTAATGAGATATTAAAATATTTAACAATTCGACTCTCTTGGGCCCCGATCCGGCCTTAAAGGTTAAAATGGATATAGTATGAGGATCGGCCCGATGACTTTAACGGATTAAAAATAAAGGCCCAATGTACCCGCCCCGAAAGATAGAAATATCACGACCCAACATTTGCCCTAGTTTTTTGTTAAAAGTAATGTTTAGTAGAAAACTATGAATATTGAAAGATAATTTACTAAAGGTCCATAGTGAGAGATAATTGAAGTGTACCCAATTGTTGTTCACGAAATGAAAGGAGAAGAAGAATCGGAGGCCCAAATCGAAAAAGCCCTATTTAATAGATATACGTGGACCGAGACCCGGACCTTCCCATTCAAATTCCAAATCATTACTAACATTTAATGAGCCGCCTTGAACAACGTGGCAAATCACAAGATAAAAGGTAACTTTACCAATTTTGACAGCTTTTACTCCCCCATTTGAAATTCGAGCGCCTTTCCGAACTCTCTAACTTTCTCGAACTTTCTTTTTCTTCTGCAATTTGGTTAACAATGGCTTCCCAAAATTACGAACAAGGTTCTCCCATACTAAGTAACACCGATCATCGTTGTTCGCCCAACCCTACCATTCACGAAGAAACTTCTACCTCGAATCCAAAGGGGTCGAAAACCGATGCGAATCCTCTCCCAAAACTCCCAAAACCCCCTTTGAGTACTACAGGAGCACTATGCGTTTCTCGCATGCCAATACTCCCTCTATCGTGGTCGAGGCCGAAAGTTACGAAGATTCGATCCCGGTACCACATTCCGGATACCTACGCGATTAGGGCTCCCAGATCCGGTGAGAAGATGTATCAACGGCCAGAGAGTTGGACGGCCGTCCCTATGACTCTGTTAGAGAAGGGGGTTCGTTTCCCTTTGCACATTTTCATAGTAACCTTGCTGGGGTTCTTGGGGGTGGGGTTCGCCCAACTGGTACCAAATTCATACATCCACATCTTGGCCTTCGTGGCCTTCTGTCATGAATTGGGCGTGGATCCCTCCTTAGATTTCTTCTTCACCGTATACAAGATAAAGACAATCTACTTTGAGAAGGGTTCAAGGCCATTAAGAAGCACTCTCCGAAGTCAGGAGAGAAGTTCGAGAGGCGTTCGCTGGTAAACATGCCTTCGAGCAATAGGGGCTGGCATGAGAAGTGGTTTTACGTCAAGGGCCCCGAAATTTCTTCCTTACCGAACTGGGCCACTGATGAGAAGATTTCTGCTGACTTTGGCGATATTTCTGAAGAAAGAGAAGTGGAAATGATGAAACTTTTTGACAATTTCCCGAAGGAGGAGTGGAAGTATGGACTCCTATCGAAACAAGCATGGTTGTATGACCATAAATATAAGTATCGGTCTATTTTATATGTATACGAATTTTTTTAAAACGCTTTTATAAGGTGGATTCTAACACAGAGTTGGTTGGTTATGCAGTATCTTTGATCAAACCGAGCTCTTTGGAGATAAAAGAGTTTGAAGATTTTTTATCCGGGAAGTCTTCGGAAGCGGTGGAAACTCTGGCAACAGAAGCTGCTCCCGAAGCCGAACCAATCCCGGAAACACATACAGATTTGAGTTCGAATTGACGAACGAAGTCGATGAGGTTCCAGCCTGGGCGAGACCCTCCGTCCCTCGTCGAGAAGAGGAGGCAATCGAAAAGCCAAGATCAACACCCTTTCCAACCCCTTCGAAACCACGCTTTGAAGTTAAGCCAACCACCACATCCGTCCCATGCCGAGGAGGTCTACTCGATCGTCTCCGATCAAGAAGCATCCTCCGCACCAAAAAACTGAAAAGTAAAATAACTCCTCTGACCGCCGAAGAGCTTAGGGTGCCCCAGTCTTCGATCATCCCTCCCTTCGTACCGCCTGTAGAAATACAGATTGCCGAAGAGGGTGATCAGGATGAAGCTATCCAAACCCTGTCCAAGAAGAGGAAACGCACTCCCGACAGCTATCCGAGCTCTGCATCTGCAGCTCCTTTCCAAGAATCCAATTTAAACAAATCTCCATCTCCAAATCGTATGTACGCGAACTGAACCTACTCCTCCCGAAAGAACCAGTTCCTTTCCGGAAAATTGAAACCTCGCTTTGAACGACCCTTGTCCTTTCAAGTCGAGGTTATCATGCCGAGCCATGGGGTCTCCGATTCGTGGCCTAGATTCAATGCTAACTTTCCTTCGACCTTTTTGGGCCTTCGTGAGAAACGTTGGCGATCATCGGTTCAAATGATCACACAGACGAGAATCGCTTCGATGAATGGATGAGCTATCCGCTAAGGTAAATAAGCATTTCTTTATTTCCTATATCTCTGTTCTTGCTTGGATATTTGGGTATTGACTTGAGTCTTGTTTGAACATATCGCAGCCAATCTCAGTTTTCTTGAGCGTTTGCGTCGAGGCACATAAATGGGGAAGCCGAGGAAGATTTCATGAGACAAGAAATAAACATCTTTGAGATCGACCTTGGCTCGAGAAAGAACTAATCACGAAGACGCTTATTCAAACCATCGATGGCCTCCAAATGAGACTTAGATCGAGCTAAGATGGACTGAAAGGCGTCGACGATGAACTAAGGGCCCTGAGGGATGGGGTGTTTTGTTTGCGTCCGAACCGACCAACAAACTTTAATCGATTCGATCGAGCCGGCCAGTCAAGAAAACCTACTTACAAGGCCAAAATGAGGAATTTTCTTCGACCAGCCGGAGCTTGGAAATTCAGCTTGGCGACGCTCAATCGAAAGCCGAGGACGAAGAGCGTAGACATAAGAACAAACGCCACAAACTTCATCATAAAATAAAGGAGCTTAAGGGAAGGGGTCCTCTTCTGACCGAAGAGCTGAGAAAACAGATTCAAGCAGAATACAGGGATTCGGACGAACTTAACGTCGAAATCATGAAGGTCTATTCGGAAGGCTACGAAGACTAGAGAGAGAGCAAAAAGCAACTGCCTCACGCTTCAATGGATCCAACTTTGCTCAACTCCGAAGACGAAGGTGGTGCCTAGGTGTTCTTCCTGCTTTCATTCTAACTTATATAAAAATTTGTCTGTTTAAACTTTTTATGTTTTTGGGATCATTTTGAAATTTTATATATGGAGGTTGTCAATGTTCCTATATTGGTGTATTTAGTTCATGAATGAATAGATCGAATGAATGTTTTAGTTTTCATGATGAATCTGTAATTTTCTTAATTGTGAACTATGTTTTCGGTTAGTTTCTTGTTAATAATTCAATATCAGTAAAATGAACCTAAACAGTGAATCAGTTAAGACATATAATAGTTAATGTATGAGACGAAGTGAATTGAATTTCATGGATGTAATTTAACTTAAGCTGAGCAGAAAAGGACCGAACTCAACACTTAAATAAAATAAAATAACACATACTCATCGGTGCTAGAAGTGTGAGATCGGTCATTTGTTTACCACTCGAAGGTGGAACAATCATATAAGGACCAATATATAAAGATCAAGATATAAGGATCAAGATATAAGGACCAATTGTGACCATTGACTTACCACCACCGTAAAATCAATATAGGATCCTTCGCCTACCACTCGGTAGAAACGACAAATGGGTCGCCATTGAATGGCCAAAGAAGTCCTACCATACCTCCTTACACCATAGTGACCATGGGACAAATAGGACCGGGATCATTAGTGACCATTGATTTTCCACCCCGTAAAATCAATATAGGACCTTCGTCTCTTTCACTCGGTAGAAACGACAAATGGGTACGCCATCGAATGGTTAACAGAAGTCCTACCATACCTCCTTACACCATAGTGACCATAGGACACATAGGACCAGGATCAATAGTGACCATTGATTTACCACCCTGGTAAAATCAATATAGGACCTTCGTCTACCACTCAGGGTAGAACGACAAATGGGCTGCCATTGAATGGCCAGCAAGTCCTACCATACCTCCTTACACCATAGTGACTATAGGACAAATAGGACCAGGATCAATAGTGAAAAAGTGACTTTTTATTGATAATGAACAATAATATACAGACTTTCGATGAATTAACTTGATCTTTATTGAAAGTATTTCCGAAGCCTGCCAGCGTGCCAAGTGTTTTTGATTTCAGAACCATTTAACGCCTTTAACCGATAAGTGCCCGGCTTTGATACTTCGATTACTTCATAAGACCCTTCCCGGTTTGGCATTAACTTTCCCGTGTTTTGAGGTGTAGAAGCTTGAACTTCTCGACGAGACGAAGTCTCTACTTGAATCTGCTGAAGCTTGACTCTTTTGTTATAATGCTTAGCTACTCTTCGTTGATAAGAAGCCAGTTTAAGTAGAGCCACCTCTCTGACTTCTTCTAGCAGATCCAAATTGACCTTCAGTCCTTCGTCATTATAGATCTCTTTGTATTGGCTGACCCGAAGACTGAGAGATCCAATTTGATAGGGACTAAGGCATCGATACCATAGGCCGATCAAAAGGTGAATCTCCAAATGGTAGTCCTCGGTGTAGTCCTAGTAAGCCCACAACACGTTTGAGCATTCTTCCGCCATCTTCCTTTAGCTTCATCCAGTCTGCGCTTGATCCCATTCAGCAGCGTCCTGTTGGTCACCTCAACTTGGCCATTTGATTGTGGATGAGCCAACCGAAGTCTTCTTATCTTTGAATCCCCAACTCCTTTAAAAATGCTTCAAATTTTAATCCCACGAACTCAAGTCCGTTATGCGATATTAATACTCTGGGGATCCCGAAGTGAAACACTACGGACTCTTTTATGAACTTCAAACATTCTTGCTCGTTATTAACCGGTAAGCTTCGCCTTCTACCCACTTAGTCATGTAATCAATAGAACTATGACAAAGCTAACTTGACCTTTAGCTTTAGGCAATGGACCCGATATCTCTACCCCAGACGGCAATGAAGGGTATAGGAGATAAAATCGAGTATAGCTCTTTCGATTGGTGATGTGGATCGATCATTGAGTTGGCACTTTTCACATTTCTTGACATACTCTGTAGCTTTCCTTGAAAATTGTAGGCCAATAGTATCCTTGCCAAGTACTTTGTAAGCCAAAGATTTAGCGACCATATGATCATCATAGAAGTCCTCGTGAACTTCCCCAAGAAAGCATATTCGCCTCGGATGGGACCAGACACACTTGATGTGAGGGAAGAAAAGGCCAATCGATAAAGATCCCCATCAATAAGAACAAAATTGGCACTCCCTGTGCTTGATCTTCTTTGCCAACATCTCGATCCGGGGAAGGACGCCATCCGCCAAATACTCGATGTAGGGGTCATCCAAAGAGCTTAGATCGCTTCGATACACATCACCGCTTCATCTTGAACACTTTCGGTTCTTTGCAATACTTCCAAATAAATCGATCCGTTGAAGACATCCGCATCCGTAGTGGCCAACTTCGATAAGGCATCGGCAATGGAATTGTCATTACGCTCTATGCCACGAAATTACGTATGAAGAAATCTCGAAGTTACCTTTAACTCCGCCAGATATTTGATCATCCGGAGTTCCACGAGCCTCATAATCTCCCGCAATTTGCTTGACGACCAACCGAGAGTCATTTGTAAATGATAAACTTCGGATCTCTGGACTCTTTGTCAATCGAACACCCGCAAGATCGCTTCATACTGGCCATTGTTACGTCGCTTTAAATCCAATCGATGGCTGTTGAACTTTGAATCCGTCCGGACTTGTCAAGATAATTCTCCCTTACTAACAGCTAGGGTAGAGGAACCATCTGCATATAGAGTCCAAACATTCGCTGCTCACCATTGAAGAATCGCAATCGCTTTCGATCGACGATTGACCTAGGTAACTTCTAAGATTCGCATCTGCCGGTGAACGAACATTCTACCATGAAATTGGCCAAAGCTTGACCTTTGATAGCGGTTCGTGGATGGTATTCGATGAAAAACTGTGACAACTCCATTGTCCATGCCGCTTAATCTTCCCGAAACTTCCGGCGTCACCCATCACCTTCTTCAATGGCTGATCCGTGTAGACGACCAGGAGCCGACCTTGAAAATACTGTCGAAGCTTTCTACTAGCAATTATCAAGGCGAAGGCAAATTTCTCAATATTCGGATATATACCTGGTTTCAGCATCTCGCAGGACGTGACTGACATAATAGACCGGATGCTGCTTTCCACTGACTTCCCGAACTAATCTCGCACCAACCGCATTAACGAACTTGCTTGCGAAGGTGCAGATATAAGGTCTCTGCACGGGCCGGGCTTCACCAATAAAGGAACAGAAGAAAGATCGCCTTTATGCTCCTGGGGCGTCTTCACACTCTGAATTCCACCGGAACGTCTTCGCATTCTTGACCTTCTTTCAATGTATCAAAGAAAGGAAGGCACCTCTGCGCAGATGGCGATGAACCTCCTCAAAGGCTGCAATCCCGCCATCGACGTTGGACATCTTTGAACGATCGAGGAGTCTTCATATCAAGAATGGCCCGAATCTTCTCTCGGATTGGCCTCTATACCCTTTGATGACAAGATAACCCAAAAACTTCCTGTGACCGAGGCCAAAAGTGCACTTGGCCGGATTAAGTCTCAGAGTTGACGATGGCCAGATGATGCAAAAGCACTCCTCTAGATCGTCTAAATGACTCACGAACTCGCATGCTTTTCACGATCATGTCATCGACGTATACCTCCATGTTCTTTCCTAGCTGCCTATCGAAGATGAAATTCATCATTCTCTGGTAAGTGGCTCCAGCATTTATAAGGCCAAAAGTCATCTTCTTGTAGGCGTACACCGAACGGTGGGTAATAAACGTGGTCTTTGGGATGTCCTCTTTACGCATGGATATTTGGTGATAACCTGAAAAAGCATCCATAAAGCTTAGTAATGCATACCCCGAAGTGGCATCGATGAGCTGATCAATATGGGACAGAGGATAAAAGTCCTTCGGACAAGCTTTATTGAGGTCGGTGTAGTCGATGCAAACCCGCCATTTTCCATTCTGCTTCTGCACCAACACCACATTCGCCATCCACTCGGGATAATCAATCTCATAGATGAAGTCGGCAGCCAACAGCTTTGCGATTTCCTCATCAATGATTTTCTGTCGCTCGGGTGCAAAGATCCGTATTTTCTCGCCGAACCGCTTCTTGAGGATCTACATTCAGTCGTGTCACCATCTTCCTATTAACTCTGGCATGTCCTTGATTCCCATGCAAAATATCCGCATAGCGGACGTAAGAGTTCTATAAGGTTTATCCAAGAGGTTACTGTAGACCCGAACCGATCTTCACGGTCTTATCGGCTTTTCGATGATCAATTCAACCTCCTCCGTCCCACTGCGGAATCACCATTGGTTGTAACTACTTTTCGGTAAAGGGCTCAATCTCAATTGCCATAGTACTGTTTTTGTTTGCTTGACCCCCACTCCCGAGGAAATAACAAAGATTCCTAGTAGCATCGTCGGGCGAGATCCATGTCCCCGCCACTTCACCTACTCCGCACCGGGGAACTTGATTTTGAAATGAGGATGGAGGTCACGACTTGGAGAAGCGATTAAGGTAGTCTTCCCAAAGATATAGCGTTATAAGTTTGAATCAACGTGCACAACATAGAATTTGCAAATTATTTCGACTTCTTTGGGGTGTTGTGTCAAGATAACCGGAGTTCAATAGTTTCACAACTTTGGACCGATCAATTCTTGGCAGTCTGAAAGGAAGACGCCCCGATCCTCGCGCATAAAACACCACAAGCTTGACGGCGGTTCCGTCGGGGGATAGCTCAGGCGTGAGAATTAGTATGTGTTCACAAGGTTAACAGTGGAGGAATGTCTTTGTCTGAGTGTCTGTAGAGAGAGAATAATTTTTTTCTTTTTGTATGTGAGATAAAAATAAATCTTAAAGTGTATGAGAACGTTTCTTCATGAAGGCTTCCTTGCTTTAGGTTATACTATCTCACTTTGGATTCTTGTGTCACCTACTACTTACCGACACACCCCTCTGATCTGATGGGCTCTGCCGACTATATATAGTTTATCCACTTGCTTTTTTGTACTTTTTTTTTTACCACGTAATGGGTATGATCCCATCCACATTAATGCATGGCAGAACTTTGGTCAACCGTCATGCTTTTTTCATCATCATGAAGTCAAAGTAAGAGATATTAAAATATTTAATCTGAATTGCGAATCTACCGGATGATCCTGGTCTTAAAGGTTAAAATGGATATAGTATGAGGACTGGGCCCGATGATTTTAACGGATTAAAAATAAAGGCCCAACGTACCCGGCCCAAAAATAGAAAATATCACGACCCAACACAATCCAAAAAGGAATAATGACAGAATTGTTTTTATTAGTCCGTTTCATGTTCAAGTAAATTAAAGTACTACATATATTGTAAAGCAATTTATATATATTCCCCCTTCTAGAGATATATTTTCCTTTTTACTCTAAAATTATATATATATATATATATATATATATATTTTTTATTTTAAATTATAAAGTGATATATAATTTTTTACATGTCATTATTTTGTTCTTAATTGATTGAGAACTACATTACCATTACTATTACATTTTTAATCAATGTCGTTAGAGATAAATTTAAATAAATACTAATATTTTTCTTGAGTAAATGTATTTATAACTTTAGGATTTAGGATGGGTGAAATTGGTAAATTTAATAATGACAGGGAGCTAGGTCAACTAAAGATTCCATACGAAAGGTAATTAACAGGTGTTGTTACTTGGGAAAAAGCATAATCAGGAGCGGACAATTGCTTGATTCAAACATTTGTTCCAATACATATATATATGGACACCGATTTATAGTTAACGTTGTAAAAAAGAGTATCTTTACAATACATCGTGATCGTTGAATGATCTAATGATTTAATAGAAGTCTCATCAGCAGTTTAATTTCCACTATTCTGCAGTTTAATACTGCGGACAGAAAGAATTGCCAAAATACCCATCATTTACAATTTTGTCCGTCCGCAGTATTAAACTGTGGACGCTGGGTATAAAAAAAATTTAGTATCCACAGTATTAAACCGCAGAGCTTGATAAACTTCTTTATTTTTTTACATTCTTCCTTCATTCCTTTTCTTCTCCATTCTCTCTCCTCTCATGACTCCTATCATTCACCCCATCTCTAATTCCCTTATATTCTCTCTCATCAACATTATTCATACATGATCCATGATCATAATAGAGCTAATAAAAAGTGTTTAATATTTGTGTTAGCTTAAAAGTAGTAGTTCAAATATATATGATTTTCATGAGATACCACGTATGAAGAAGGAGAAGTGGAAGAAGATAGGCTTGTTGTAGTTTCTCTGTGGTTTTTTGTTGTTTATAGCCGCACATTACATACTCACTAGCTCGTTGAGGATGTCCTAAAAGATTATATATAGGACTACATTTTTTTGGTCTATTCTCTAGAAACTAGACAAGAATTCAACTTTTAAACAACTGGGTGAAGAGTCAAAACTCCTAGAAACATGCAACATGATTTCTAGGCAATTGAACTTGTATAGGTTGAGTAGATTAAAAGGCAGGGCAATTATGTATAACATTAAAACGTTAACAAATTAATTTTATAAACAAGGCATATGAAGAACTTTTCGGTTATGTGAAAACATACTCTGATACAAAGGATAGGGAGGGAGGGGAGGCAGACATACCTGAACAAGCATTAGAAGTAAACTGAGACATGCGAAGTCACAAAGTCGAATCTAAAGTAGTGTATTATATATCGTCGCCCGAACCCGAAGACATCGTCGCCCGAACCTGAATACATCCGTTATCGTCGCCCAAACATTTCTGAAGTCAACTAAACTAAGTCGACTCCCAACCCCCGAAGACATCAATGTACGTCCGCCATCCTTGCGCCGAACCGCATCTATCCGATAACCCAGTGATATCGGACAAATCCTCATGCATCAGAGTGCCATGGGAGCGTTGTAGATTCAGGGGAGGCTGAAGCGCAACAGTTGGCATAGATGACGAGATAAGAGGTGTCAGCGGTGTTGATGAGGAAGAAAAAGGTGTAAAGAAAGAAAAGGGTTTGAGAAAATTTGTAACATGATTGTTGTTATTAATTGGGTCAGGTAGAAGTGAGCAAAAAACGGATAAAATCTAATTATCGAATACAACCGAATTTTTTAAACCGACTTTTTCCGTTTTTTCAATTTTTTCTCTAATTTCGGTTATATCCGATTTAATAATCGGTATTCGGTTTCGGATATGATTTTTAAAATGGGTTATTCGGATACCCGAATATATAATCGAAATGTTAATTAAAAAAATAATAGTTTTATAATTGTGTTGTGTCTTGTCTTTATATATTCGCAACCCCTAATTTCTAAATCTCAGATCTTGCCTCTCGCACCTCTCTATACTTTGTCTCTCTCCGACATCCTCTCCGGCTCTCCGCCTCTCTGGACTCTAGCTATCTCCCGGCCCCTGCGTGTTGCGACCTCTTCCGAGTTCCGAGTTCTTTAACCTCGACTGCTCGATCTCTTTCGAGTTCTTCAACCTCGACGGTTCGACCTCTTCCGAGTTCTTCAAGATTGAAGTGCATGTTGTTTGACTCTCGTCTCTTTGACCTTTGTACTATGTTTTGTATAAATTTTTATTTTTTTAGTGTTATGATTTTCAGGAGCTAAAGATTTTAAGCCTTATGTAGTTATGTATAATATATGTTTTACATAAATAAAGTGTCATATTTTGGGCATCGATTGCTGTTGGGATTTCACGGGATTGAAAATTAAATTTTGGAGTTTTTATATTTTCTGGAAATTTGATTTCTGGCTGGTAGAGATTTCAATTGAGATGTTTTGGGGATTGATTTTAGAACCCTTCTGGCTGTTGATTGCTAGGCGTATTGGGAAATGGGACCAACGCGGCTGAAATTTTTTTTCTTCTTCTGTGTGACTTGGTTTTGAGCTGAATTTTGCTGATTTCATTTGAAACGCAGAGGTTAGGATCTCTTGTTTTGCTTCTTTTACATGCTCCTCATGTAATAATTGTCTATTGAGCTTGTTACAGTTGTAAAAGAGACATTTTTTTGGGTTGAATATTCTTGATTTCTTTTGAGTTTTGAGTATCTGTAAATTTTGTCCAACCATTTTAGTTTCTATTATTATTCTAATACTTCGAACATACAATTCTGATAATCGGTTATTACCCAAATTAGGTTAGTAGTTCTGATAGTTAAATTATAAAAATTCGGTGACTTCGGTTATAACCTAGAATAGCCTTATTTGGTTCTTATTTATAACCGAATGATCGATCTAAATTCGAGAACATCAGTTAGTGACATTGGAGAAGTAGACGAAGCTGGAAAAGGAAGGGGAGGAATTTGTAGGGTTGGTGTAGGAGAGGGGACAACATTAAGAACAGGAAAGGATAGAGGTACGGTACCACAAGGCTCCGCAGTTTAATACTGCGGATGTCAATTTTTTATTCTTTTTGCAGTTTAATACGGCGGACGAAGGAATTGTAAAGAAAGGGTATTTTGGTAATTCGTTCCGTCCGTAGTATTAAACTGCAGAATATTGGAAACTAAACTGCGGACGAGAGCACTATTAAACCGTTGGATAATCGGATAGACACTCACGATGTGTTGTAAGGATAACATGGACAAAATTGACAATAAACTTCTACCCCCCCTACCCCCACCCACCCACGCAAATAAATATATATATATATATATATATATATATATATATATATATATATATTATGTCACTAATAATTCCATTGGCAATTTAAGTTGTTCCCAATCCAAAAATATGCCGGCAGAAATATTTAAAATAAGTAGTTTGACCAGTACCAAAAGTTTTTTCCATCATTTTGTTCAAGTACAAGAGAATAACCTATGAAGTATGACTTTACGAGGGAGGGGTGGTTAGAATCGAAACCCAGTATCCACTACCGGGTATCCTTGCCAATGCTTCCCACAACCGGATGCTGAATCCTTACCAATGCTATCAGCCAGATTCTTGAGTAGACACGTCACTTTAATTACCCTTTTACTTTCTATTTCTTCATGTTTATTGAGAACAAAACAAACTACACCAAGTAGCCAGGGAGAATCCAAATTATTTAATTTCAAGAAGCATTTCATGATATGATCTTTTGTAAATTCCCACAATTATATATTTGAACAAAAAGATTAGTATATTCCAAGACAGATCTGTCCTTCAAATAACCAAAATCAAATACAAAAACCCTCAAATATCTAAGAAAATCTGTCAATTTAAGAGTGCAAAATCAAAAAAAAAAATGTACAGCAACCTTAAGTTACAATCGCCTGTGCAAAGAATGCTTAGCTATGCTTTCTACTCAAAAAAGGGAAAACTCCAACAATAAAACAGCCTAATTAGTAGTTCAATAAAGAGTATTTTATGCGTAAAACAATTTTTCCCTTATCTACCCCGAGCTTAGCCCCTGTAACTAACCAGTGACCTGGAATATCTTGAGGTCCCTTCGACATTTCTGTCATGTCCACGATTTTGGCAAGTTTTCCTATGTGGCCTGAACTATCCGTAGCTCGTTCATTTAACAGTGAAGTAGAAGCTCCGTTAGACCTTTGTACACTATAGACGTTGGAGGGGCTGTGATCCCATACAGATCGACGTATTGTACATCCCGGAACTTTGGAGAAGAGAAGTTTAAGGTGTAACACACTTTTGGAGGCACCAAAATCCCATACACCAAACTGTGCCCCTGTAACAATGTAAACACCAGAGAGATCTCCTATGCATGTCTCAGTGTGCTCTATAGGTGCAGTACTTACGTGCGAGAAGTTCTTCCACTTGATTGGTTCAAACCAACGACTGTCTTGCTCCTCGGGACCTTGCCACTTCGGTGCACCTATGGCCATGTGCGCATCCCAATGGGGTTGAAGAATTTTTGGAAGAGAGACTAGGTGCTGCAAATGGATAGCAAGTCGGTTTTGTTTGCTGCCTTCTAGAGTGAGTCTAAGTCCAGTTACTGGCTTTCGCCCAACTGTAACCTACAATAAAGCACCATCGAATATTAACTAAAGCAAATTAACAGCAATAATGCTTGTTTGTTCAAATTAAAACCGACTGACCATAGACGAGAAGATGATGAACTATATGATATCTGGTGTGTTTTTCATTACTAATAAGAGGACTTTGTTTTAGGAAATTGTCTTAGGCTTTGGCACTTTCCTTCACTGATTTTCTTAAATAATTTGATTAAGCACAACCTAGTCCATCAATCTCTAGATGAATTGAATATGAAGAATTGCCAACAATTTTAAACCTTTGGTTCATGGCAGCAAATTCAGCAACAGAGTATCAGAAACTAAGCATGATACCTGATCTGGACTTATATAAAGCTTGGGGCCCATCAAACTGAAGTGAAGGGATTGACACACAGGATCCTTTCTTTGGAGGCTACTCTGCTCCGGCGCCCAAACTCGAGCAATTTGAAATTCCAAGAAATATTGTAAATCCTCTATAGGCGGCTTGTCTAAAAGAAAAAAAGAAGGAAAGTGACAGATGTCAGATATACTTGGTAATGATAAGATGGAAGTCCTTCCATCAATGCATATCCTTAATTTATTTTTCTAATTACAAGTAGAATTCTATAATTCTTTCACTAGAAATAAGTGAATCTTATGAATAGACAATTAAATTACTAAGTCCATTGTTTACTATAAAACTAATTGCTTGGTCTGACTTATACCCTGAAACTATGCAATATCAGTCCTCTTTGCACTCAAAGTTCGTTTTGATGTATTGCGATAAACAAATGAATGACCTTCCTATTGTTCATCCAGCTCAACGTATATATTTAGAACCATCTTAGCAAACAATGTTATCTTTATTAATATTTTACTCATAATTTACAATTAAAAAAATCAAACATCATGATTGAAATAAGGTACACTTTTAAACCAGTTTCATAGCCATCTGAATTATATCATATAAATTATTGTATTAAATAAGAATCTAAATCCATCTAGGAAACTTTTACGATGAGTAATTGTGCTGAAGAATCAGAATAAGATGCTGGAATCAAGTTAAAATCTGAAACTAATGAGCCCAATAAACACAAGAATAGATCTTACACTCTAAGTATAACTCGATGGCACGGGCCAAGTGCTTTATCCCAGGCACCCCTTCAAGCAATGAAACAATGGGGATAAATGTCATGTTGACCACATCAGGTGATGTTTGTACAGTCTCTGCCCATTTTATGTGACTCTGCTCAAGATCATCACCTCCTCTTCTTCTGAAAATAACTGTAACATCCTGCAGCAAGAAACTTTATGTCATGTTGTCAGTCTTTTGACAACCATAACTACCACTAGGAAGTTATATGCATCAGAAAGGAATAAGTAACTTTTCAGACAAGGAGATATCCCAGATAAAAACAGTGTGCCCCATGGATCAAATCTCATTCAAGGGTGGGACCATTAAGGTGAGTCAATCTTCTTATTTTTTTTATAAGGGGAAAACTAACCTTATCCTTGTACTTTAAGGGGGCGGCACTTAGAAGACTTCTCAATTCCGAGTACCTCTGATCTGCAATGTCTTTCACATAGTTCTCAATGTCTGATACTGATAAAGGTGATGATTGATGCTGCCTGATATACACTACATCTCTTCCACCAACTGTTGCTGAGGTAACAATATGGGTGCCATAATTTTCAATAAAGCTGAAAAGAGGAACTGTCATGTCAGGAATCAGATTGCATCAAGCTTTCAATTTGTTCTAGCTATCTGATTTGAAGCCCCCATTTCTAATTATTATCTTGTAATTTTTTGAATTGCCATTCAAACCAACATTACACTTCACAGTTACGTATTTAACTTTCCGAAAGGAATATACAGGCTTTTATCCAAAATACAGCTTTTGTAATTGTTAAATCCAAGCAATTATGAATATGTTATATATAACAACAATGACAGTTTAGTGAAATTTACCTAGCCAAAGATGCAGGATCCCAAGAGTATGGAACAGCACGCTTGACTTCCTCATTCAAAACTAAATCTAAATTTGCTAGTTCAACTTTAAATAATGGAATGACAGAACCAATCATAGCTAGAGATTTTGTAGTTGCAGCATCAAGTTGCCAAGAGCCAGTTAAATTGAACATGGCATTAAAGCTGCCCAGTGGAACATGCCCTGATATTTCAGACTTCTCATTGAAATATATTGCCATCTGAAATTACAAAAGTAGGATACAAGATACAAAAGTAAATACAAAATATGAATACAACAAGAATCTAAAAATATGTTAACTGCTAAGGCCCGAACTTACAAGCAATTCACATTTGAAACAATGTTAAAAGACAAAACACTTTATAAAGAACATTAACCATTGCATTCATCTATAGCGAGCAATATGTTTATGTAAGAAAATCCGGAAAAAGGAAGCATTACAATATTTACAAAAAGTTTGGGTATAATGTTATAGCTCGCTTCAACATATTATCAATTAATAAGTTGTAACAGGCCAAACCGAAAAAGGATTTTAATTCGTGCAGGAAATCAGGAATATTGGACATCTTAATTTCCACTATTTTCACAAAACACAGATGTATAGATCAAAACTTTGATTAGTTTTCTTTCGATATGACACTTGAGGCTTGTTAACATTTTTTTTCCTTTTAGAAAAATGAAAGAAGATGTATGAGAGACCAATTTTGCTTGCAAAAAAAGAGACAAAGAAAGCAATTCACTTGCAGAGATGAAGAGAGGAGTTTTGTTCAGTACATTATATGCCCACAACGGAACTCCAGCTACAATGTAGAAAGGTGCACCTTGTTCTGTCAAAGGCAACCCTTGTTATTTTTGTTTAAAATTTTGCTTAAATATATCAAAGTTCCCAGACAATTATAGGGAAAATGGAAACAGTTTTGAGTGAGTGGATTCAGTTTCGATAAAGATGATAGTGACCTGAGGAGCATTTCTTAGTGATGTGAATAGATCAATATCAATTAACTTGAATCAATAACGATAAAGATAAAAATAATGAAAAATTACTAATACTTTTTATATCGGAAACTTAATTGAAGCCCGGAAATTTAGGTTAGTTTAGTCTTTAAACCCTTAAAGCAAAAGCAACAAGAACAAAATCCAGGAACTAAACTCAGAACAGTTCAATCCTCAACCAGCCTACCACAATTGATAAATAACCAACATGATAATTCCACTCCCTTTTTAACCAGAACAAACAAAATCAAGTAACATAAATCCCAACAAGAACTATTCAAGAAATCAAACACAGATATTAATTAATCTAAAACCAGCATTAACTAAAGTAATAAACAAAGGGATTCAAGAACTAAGATATACCCAAATACTTATTTCAGCACCAAACCACATTCAAATCAACAAACATAAGAACCTGAGCTACAAAACAACAATCAAACCAAAAAAAGAAAAAAAAATCAAACACAAACCTCATGGAAGCTACAAACAGAGGTGGTCTCAGTGACTTTCTCCCCTCTAGAACACTCAATATCAACTGAGACATTTGGAATAACAAAATCATCAGACACAACAAGATCCTTAGTAACCCCATCATTAATTTGAACCAAACAAGACCCAGGAATTCCTTTGCAATAAAGAAGCCTAATATCAGAGGTGACATCAAAACCTCGACCTAGTGCTTGGATTGAGTTGCAGAGAGTGGTGTTCAAAGCATCTGAGCTCGTGCTCTTTCTTGGCTCCATAAAAGAGGGATCTTTCATTGATGAGAGAGAAAATAACAAGAGTAAATTTGGTGGGGTTTTTTGCAGAGAGCTTCACTCCATTTCTCAATTTGGTGCCCTGTTTTGTTGAGATTTTTTTGTTGGACTTTGGATTTTGGATTTTGGACTTTGTGTGTGGGTGAGGGTGTTTGTCTGAAGGAGGAGGAGGAGGAGGAGGAGCTTTTTGACTGTAATAATAATGGGTGCCTGTTTCTAGTAGTATTATTAAATTAAAAACGCGTTGTGTGTTGATCGGATGATTCAATGTTGACTGGGCCTTTTCTTTTCCTTCCCTGCTAATTTAATGGTCTTTCTTGAGGATATAATGATATATCTAATCCAATTGCCTGTTTCATTTGACTTTTAAGCGGCATAACATAATTATTCTTTTCAAATAAACTTCACAGTAATTATTTTTCTATTTTTTGGTATGTAATATGGAGTTAGGTTATGTATAGGTAATATTATATTTGTAATAATTTATTAAATAAAATTATTGACATGTGACATATTAAATCAATTTACTCAAATGTTTGATAAATAGTATAGGCTTTTCAAATATAATGTGGTTTTAAATTATTATTTTAAATAATTATTTTCGAGTAAACTTAACTTAGTTTTATTCAAGTTCAACTCATCTATCAAGCATATCTAATGTAGTAAAATTTAACCTTGGTTTTTTTTTTTTCATTTTTTCTTAGATGGTACTAGGGTCTAGGAGGGGCATTAGATATATTTTTCCACCCATCTCATCCACAAAAAAATACAGAAAATTTAGGTAGTCAACCAGAATCATTGTTCATTGCTCTTGATCATTGATGATGGATGCCTACAGATCATTAAGCTTTATGGTTTTTCCATTGGAAAATAAACAAGTATTGCTCCTACATTTTACAATGAAAGGTCTGACTAAATTAAATATTACTTCTCACCCTTGTGAATGAACAACACATAATTTAATTTAGTGAACATAAAACTTGCAAGTCATTTCTCAAACTTTTGGGCTTTAATAGAATTTCAAACTAGCATCAAGATTTTATGTATTCAATTAGTATTATTACACAAAATTCAGCTAGACTAGAGAACAAGCTACTCACCTGTAAAAGTATATAAGACAACATTATTTCCTAACTCCCTAAGAAATATATCGATTTACATTATCAACCCAAGTTAACAGAATTAACAATAGGTACAAATTCAATACTCTTTCAGTTTCAGAACCAGCTCCCAGCCAATAAGTAGTCCATTGTCAAGTAACACAAAAACTGCTGCACTAGCCAATCATGCAGATTATGATTCAAATATTGTTAGTGAGGTCTCGTGTCCGGTTGGATTTCAAATAAATCTTCAGAAGATATAGAGGAAGAGCGCTTATCTGCTTGGACTGCAGTCGAATTTAGGGTTTGGCTCCCAGTGAAACTTTGAGTAGATGAAATTGAAATCGAATTCTGGGTTTGGCTGCTCCCAGTGAAACTCCGAATTTGTTTATCTTGATGAAAGTCCCTCATGGCTTTGAATCTTAAATCATGAACATAGGTATTAGCCTCTGGGATTGCGTCTGGAATGGTTAATTGTCCCTCGAGCATGCTCACTACCTCGGACATGATAGGTCTGAGCGATGGAGATCCATTTGTACACATGAGTGCTACTTTCACCATTCTTTCTGCTTCTTCCTTGTTGACTTTAGACCCCAACCTCTCATCAACAAGCTCCTCAAAGTTTTTACTTTGTTGCAAATGGCAGGCCTGCAATATTCAGTGTCTCGTAACTTTTAGAAAATTAAAAGGATAGAAAGCACTCTGCAACAATGATTGGTACAAATTATCCAATATTTAGGCTAAGAATTTCCTTTAGAGTACCCAATCTAATAGACAAATGTAATTGTTGCTTGGCATGTAATTGTTGTTGTTCTTCCCACTGACAATTTCCAATACCACGACTCCAAAGCTGTAAACATCAGCCTTGTCACTCAAGTAACCCCATAGTGCGTATTCTGGAGCCATATATCCTCTGAAAACAAAGATTAAGATGTCACAGTTTCTTATATGCCTTGTCAATCGAGAAACATATTGTCAAGGGTACATAATATAAGAGAGGAGACGAGGTAAACGATTAAACACACATTGTTCCAGCAATTCGAGTACTTATGTGGGACTTCTCATCTTCATTAAGCCTAGCCAAGCCAAAGTCAGAAATTTTAGGCTTTAGGTCTCCATCAAGCAGCACATTAGTAGCTTTGATGTCTCTGTGAACAATTTTGAGTCTTGATTCTTCATGAAGAAAAGCCAAGCCTCTAGCAATTCCAATACAAATCTTAAACCTTGTTGGCCAATCCAGTATCAGTCGGCTATTTTCCGAACCTAAAGATCACCAATACCCAAATATTTCTAAAGCCGCATACATTAAGACTTGTAATTTGTAAAAGCATTATTTACTAATTCCCAATGAAGCCGCATGACATAACCAGAACAGAACTCACCAAACAAAGCATTGGCAAGACTATTGTTTTCCATGTACTCGTATACCAGTAATAACTGGTCTCCTTCAATACAACATCCATGGAGCTTTACAAGATTCGGGTGTTGTAAACAGGATATCATGGCAACCTCATTCAAGAATTCACGATTCCCTTGCCTTGATTTGGAGGATAGCTGCTTCACTGCGATTAGCATCCCATCAGATAACAGACCCTGCAACAGTACTTCAGTTCAGAGTACAAACATGGGCATAAAACAGAATTAAATCCAGTTCTGAACTAGTTTTAATTAGAGTACCTTATAAACAGGACCAAAACCACCTTCTCCAATCTTGTTTATGGAATCGAAGTTGTTAGTAGCAGCTTTTATTTGCTTTAGGGAAAAGGAAACTGTTTGCAACTCTGCTCCTTCGAAGTCTGTCCAAGGATAATACATAGCATGATGCTAAACAATGCATACACTTGGCAACATCCATTCAAATTTTAATACAGTGAAATTTCAAACTAATTTATAAAGTCTCTCTTTGCTGGAAAACACACGTGGAATCTTCTTCAGCAAGACTTTTTCTGCACAATATTGAAATTTTATAAGAAGGAAAAGTAATAGTTGCCAATATCTCTGAAAGAACAACCTAATTACAGAGAACTTTGCCATGTATATCTCAAGATCTATGTTTATTCAGTCAACACAATAAACTGCCTTTCTTGACAACTGATGCAGTCTATATTCAGTAACACACGAACAATTTACAATCCAAGTGAAAGGATAAAAAGATCTTCATATAATCTCTTTAAAACTATTTTCTTGTTATGCATCTGAGTTATTTATTCATTATCGAAACTATTGCAGGTAAATGAAAAATAATAATACTAAGCATATATATGAATTTCTTGTTTTACGCTAGTTTTCAACATTGATATAGCTCTCACCTTTTCCTTTACTTTTTTTGCCTTTCAAACATCCTCTCCACCAAAGGATTGCAAAGATTAAAGCAATAACGGATAATGCCACAACCCCAACAGTAACATAAACAATGGTGTTCTTCTTTCCACCAGTTGTACTAGATTTGAAGTCTGATCAAAAATTCAAATCACAACAGTTATGCTGGTAGTAGACAACAACAGACATAACACAACCAGAAACATGACCAGATACAGATTAATTCAGTAGTTTAAGCATAGATGCATTACATTTGCTAAACAATTAACTAAAATGACAAGAATGCATGCATGCATGTGCAGTATAAACTCTTACAAACACCTAAAGAATCTAAAATCATGGCTGAACTTTGATGTTTGTGTAAATATGATCCATGGTTGTAAACTTTTAAATAATTTTCTTTTTATCAACTTTGAAAGAATTTCAATATAGAAATAATAGCTGACTAGTTGTTTCAATTGCCTAAGCCTCTACGTTTCTCTTTTGTACTCTTCTCTTCTAACAATTATATATGTTCTATTTAAGTAATTCATTTAAAGTGTGCCAAGAACAAATCTCCTGTAAGCTTGAAAAAAGTACTATGTATGTGATGAGGACTTGTATAAAATGCGAAAAAATAAGGATCTGTGGAACATTATTAGCTTCCTTAAATAAATACAAATATTATCAATGAGAAAAGGAATATATTGTCACTGAAATGATTGATCAGTTCTTCAAAAACTTATTAAGGAAAAAGAAAAAGAAAGGAAAAGGGTTGCTGCAATTAAAGCTCGATGTCCTTTTCCTTTCTTTATTACTATTTAGCTACTTGTTAGATACTTCTTAGCACATCTACAGGCTTCACTTTTGATAGACAAAGGGTCACTGATTTTGTTCAATACAGACGAGAAATACATACCATGTACCTGAAAACTCATTTAAATAATTATCCCTTGATTTAAATGAATGGTTTTCGTGTCATGCATATATTTCATTTTTATTGTTTTTTTTTTTTTTTTGGGGGGGGGTGGGGGGGAATACTTACTTGGCTCAACCGAAATAGCTGATATTAGGGGACCATAAACTCCTCTACCAGGAATACGTGTAGTCCCTTTACCAGCCCAATAAAATCGGATCTCTAAGATATTGTTTGTCACGCTGCCATTAAAATATTTGACCAAAGGCCGTTGGGCCCCACCAGCCTCATCTTCAATATTAAAATCCTTTTGAACTAATTCTCCCTGAAACAATAATGAGCTTCAATCTAGAAATTCTTTGACGAAATACACATTTGATCACAAATTTAAAAACTTGCCTGAATATAAATATCAAATATCCGCCTCCCAAGATTGTTGGATGTATTGTCATTTGTAAATTGTATTTCTGCAAAATGCAGACTAACAGCATAACTCCCGTTTTCCAAACAATAACGGAAGTAAGTAAGAGAAAGTGGAGAAAGGCGTGCTGTACTATACAATTCAGGGATGTTTGTTGATGGCGCAGTTTTAACATAACGTTTATTTTGATAATTATTATCGTCCATGAAGTCCCCACTGCTACTAAATCCCCAGTAATTATTACTTATGTAATATCTTGCTGTACCACCTTCAACTTCAGCATCTCCTTCATACACGACTTTGCCATCACTTTCTTTGACCTTCAATTCATTCCCACCACTATTAATATGTAGAGAACACCCATCTGCCATATGCAAATAGAGTAATTTAAACGCACATCTCTAAATCAAAATATAGACTACAAAGTAAACACACATAAGTGTAAGCAGCATAAGTTTCTATACGTCACTGCAGTACGTATTGAGAAATTTTCATAAGCAAGCTTATAAGTTACATTAGACCTGTTTGGATTCCCTTCCACTTTTTCACTTATTTAGGCTATCAAAATTACTTGAATAATCTAACTATTGTTACTGTTGAATTATTGGGAAACACTGTTTCGATTGGCCAACCAAATATTGTTGAAATAAGATAAATAAGCAAAAAAACTACTTATGCTTATCTGGAGACACTTTTGCCTTAAATTGCTGAATCGAATAATCTAGATTCTAAAAATCTAAAAACATCTCTCCTTACTTTTTCAGATTTTGCAAAGATTCATTTAAAGTGAATTTAAACATGCTTAATGAGCTCTCATCTATAAGGTGTTTGGTTATTACCGGACTAGCAGTGTTTGTCAAATCTCTCATTGGGAATGTTTCATGATACGAGCGTAGAACATCAAAACTCAAAACACTAAACTGCCTTTTTAAATCAAAGGATATACAACATACTGAAAGTAGCATCAGTTTACAACCATCTTTTCCTAATAAATAAACTGAAGTTGGCTCACAAGCTGAATTTGATCATCTACAGCTTATTTTTTTCTACTGAAAAAGTACGGATGTTTAACATAGGGAGTTGTAAAAATATGGTATGTCCTGAATATTGCATAGATTTATGCTACGTTTGGATTGCAAGAATCAAGGTGGGAATGTAATGACTCATTCCTATGGACTGAAAATAATTGTGTTTGGTTGTTCCATTGTAATGGAAACCATTCTCATTCTTATCAAATTTGTGAATTTTATTCCTTGGGGAAGGGTTGGAATGACTCATTCTAGCTAGGAATGGAATGAATCACTCCGCTCACCATTCCATTCCATTCCCTTCTCTATTCATTCCTTCACCAATTCCATTTTTTCAATCCAAATGCAGCATAAAGTCATATTGATATATTCATGTCAGAGTCTTCACATTTTCTCTTTCATTAATACAATAAACTGGACTTATTCATCAAAATAAGAATATGATATTAAATACTGACAGTTATAAAACAATTTTCAGGTACTTAGAAGTAAATATTCTCCAAAACAGTAAACTTACATTTAGGACAGGTGAAATCTTTTGTGCACGGAAGAATTCCCCTTCTGTTACAGATTAGTATGCAAGAAAAGTTAGAATGAACACGTTAAGTAGAAAAGAAGTGCGATTAAATAGAAGCTTCTTCACTTTCAGCTACAAAATTTAAACTAAAAATTCAGAGAAGCAAAAACAGGAACTCACAAGGTGTTCTCCCAGGAAGAGCTTTTGAACAAGTTGATGTAAAGATTCCTAATGAAAAAAAACAAACAAAAGAAAAAAATCAGTACTTCATAATTTACCAATTTACTGGGTAGCATACAGCAACAACAAACAAACAAAAGAACTATTCAGACATGTTCGACCGACAAGTGGGTTGCTCCGGGCCCTGCCATGTAAAATTATTGTAAGAAAGATCACTGCACAGAATCATCAAAGAGTAGATGTCATAATTTCGTTAATAAATGTGATACATATGTAATGTAACGAACTCAAGAGCTTCAAGGATCATATAGAAACAGTTTGCAAACTCAAACATATATACAGATGCTGCAACCCCCAGCCCCATGCGCGAGCACAAGTGAACCCACCCTCACAAGGCACAAACATTTGTTAAATAAGCATCATAGATAATGACATACACGCTATTTCCGTCCTTCAAGATTGATTCTGGGACATTTCCACTTAGCATGTTGCGGTTAAAACCTATTTACAGCAGCAGTTGTTAGTATCTCAAATACTTGAACAATACGGCAGTTTTAAATGAATTGATAGCTTGTGTGAAACAATTTTGGAACAAAAGCAAGTAAAAGAATTAAAGAAACCTACAGTAGCTTGAGAGAATCTTATTTTCTTAGACAGGTTAAATATAAGATTTTAATAATAGAAAAACAAAATGAAAGTATTTCCAAAACTTTGACTGGTTTAACATTTTCTTTTCTAAATTCAAAAATTATATCAGTAACTTGAAAAAAACTCTTGGAAAAACCTGCTACAATAAACCTGAAATTTGTTGTCATACTTACACGAATCTCAAACTCCTAGCGCTGATGTCATTTGGAATTTCACCCCCTAATCTGTTAAAGCTTACATCCCTGTCCATATCACAATAAATGGATGTCATCAAACAAACGGAGGTGGGAGAAAAGTAACACTCCATAAGGATTGAGGCTTTTCTGAAAGCCATGTTTATTTATGGAGTCTCGTCTTATAATCACTTGTAATAGCAACAAAGGAACTTAGAGGATAGAGAAATACAATAGTGGACTAAGAAAAAGCAAAGCACACAATAAATATAGGGAAAAATCCACATAAATAAAATATGTATTGAGAAAAAAAAAAATTAAAAGAACCATACGAAGGTGGCTTATATTCTTAATATAATCCCCAAAAGACCAAGTTTATTTGACTTTATTCATCTTTCTTTCTTTTTATTTGTGTGTGGTCAGTATCTATGTCGAAAAGGACTTGAATCAACTAGAAGATTTTCTAATGGGCGCAAAACAACGAATCTTATTTGGAGCAAGTGCAAGAGCTTAACACTCAATTACTAAGGAAGGATAATGGGGAAACTAATGCACATGTACCTTTTGTACTTTTCAGAAAGACGCATAGTCGCACATATATCTCATACATTGCATTACCAATGGATATCCGAAGTTAAGCATGCTTAAGCAAGAGTAGTACTGGATCCCTAAGAAGTTCACATGTTGGAAATTGGACCCTTGATGTAAAGAGACATTCGTCATGTCAACTAGTGTTTCAAAGGCTCTTTTAAGATTGGGAGCTTGAGGAGATTGATGGGTTGTTGTCACTTTTTCAAATTTGGGGTCATATCAAGGAGGATGGGACTTGGTTTTTAGGTGTCCACACCAGAGTGGAAGCTTTTTGGTTATATCATACTAATAGCACCTCGCAAGTCCAGGGGTTAAGGTTCCCTTGGATGAGCATTTAGCTTGTACGTGTCCCACGGAAGGTGGCATTCTTTCATGGACAACCCCTTGAGGGCTACTCTAAACTAGGATTCTTTATGGAGGGGCAAAAATTTGGTAGATCGTTGTTATATGTGTAAAACGGATTATAGGCAGATCACTTGTTCATTGTGAGTCTGTTAGGGATTTATGGGTGACAATCTTTATGTTTTTTTGGTATCTCGTAGTCAATTTGATTCTTCTTGCACGCTAGAGAGGGACTAAAATTCGTCAGAGTTTTAGGCTAAAGTGGAATATGGTTCCCAATGACTTATGGTGGGTAAAAAGGAATTGCAGATATTTTGAAGAGAATGAGCTCTATTGTTCATAGTAGTTTCTTTATCCTTGAGTCTCCTATTTTTTTAGCACAAGAATTATTCCCGATTCACTGGAGTCTTTTGCTGCGTTTGTGTCGAGGTTTATCACAGTAGCTTGAGATTGTTTTTTGATGTTTAAGTTGTGTTCCTGTTTCAAGGGTTCGTTTGGTTGTTGTCCATACTTCTTATAAGACTCACTTGGGCAGCATCCCCTTTTGATGCCTTTGTTTAAATAAGTATTTACTTATTAAAAAAAGGCTTGGATATAGCAGACAGCAAAAGTCACATATTCATTCACCGAACTTTTGCATGCATTACTTACACCATTTCCACAACTTTCATTTGCCAAACATATGAAGGAATATCTCCTGAAATGTTGCAGTTTCTCAGTACCCTGACACCACGGATAAAGAATGTCAAAAGCATGCAGGATATTATGCATAAATCTTTCTGCCAATAGATAGACACAATTATTCAGTTTTTTGAAACATACAATCTTACTAAGCCTGTACTGCTACTTAGATTAGGAAATCCCTGAATTGGCCCATTTATGTCAGTAATCCTCCTGTGAAAATTAGAAGACAATGAGTCGATCCCTTAAAACTGAATTTTTTATATTAGATAATGTAATGAAAATAAGGAAATCACACAAAACGTAATACATTTAATAGGTCCTAAACTCACAAGTCTTTTAAGTTTTCCAGAAGAGATATATTTGAAGGAATCGGTCCCTCCAGCCCACTTGCACACATTTCTCTTGATTGACAAAATTAATTCATTAATTATAGAAAGAAGAGTATTACGCAAGTTCATTTACCAAAATGTTAAAAGGTATATCGATGGATAAAGATCTTACAGTCTTGCAAGTAGTTTCCACTTCTGTATAAAATCAGGTATTCGTCCGGCAAAATTGTTATCATTGATCCTACTGCATTTAGCAAGAAAATGGGCTTACTAGATAGTGTGATTAACAAGGGTGGCTTCATAAAATACACTACTAACGAGCTTACAAATCTGTGATATTTGTTAACCCAGCAAAGGTCATTGGCAACCTCCCTGACAGTTGATTGGATGACAACATTCTGCAATTCCAATATCATCCAGCAGATGAACTGGTTAGGTCTCCCATATAATTGTGTAACTTTGATTTAAGAAGTAAATCATACGATAACTAGATATGATAAGGTCTTACAAAGTTCCCAAGTTCGGCATCTTCCCAAACTCAGAAGGTACAGTGCCAGAAAACTGGTTTGCTTCAAGATTCCTGATCAAAAATCATCATCCAGATCACTAAACCAGTAGAATTGAAACAAACTACACATTCTGAGTATACTCTTAGAATGAACTGGAGTAAATAGAAGGATAACATAGTGTGTTATGAAATATACACACTGCAGTTGTGGTCTAAATAAGATTTGTGAAAAGAACATATATGTAATAGAAGTTGTCCTGTTGCTGGTACACTTTCTACTCGGATGTAACTTCTAAAACAATGACCTCTATATTGCATAATTGTTGTTTGATAGTGAAAAATAAAGCATCAAGACCTACAGGTATGTGAGAGTGGTAATGTTTCCCAATTCCTTTGGAATTTCCCCTGACAAACGATTTCCAAGAAGAGAGCTGTATCAAAATTTTGGTGGTTAATTTTACAATATATATATATATATATATATATAAATTCTCATAGAAATAAATAGTAAAAAGGGGAGCGTACACCGAGTTTAACTGTGTTGAACCCCATTCAGGCGGTATCGTACCACTTAAGTAATTGTAAGCAAAATCACTACAAGAATTGGACAAGGATAGAATTAGATTCATTTCCATGATTTTGTTTCTGTACCAGGAGTGTCACACTGATTTTGGAAAGGCTCTTACATTTCACGAAGGTGAGGAAGTTTCACTACTTCTGGTGGAAGAACGCCTGGAAGATTATAACCCTTGAGCATGCTGCATATATGAGATATCAAAATTTTGAGCTTCAAGCCTAAATAAGAAGTTTGTATAGAGAAATATATTCTAACTGGGTGGCAAAGGTGCCCACATTTGATATGTTAAGCTAGATGATAAGTCTCAACCACCAGATGGGCCACATTAAAAAATAGAAAGAACAATGTTCTATGAGGTACATAAAGGATAGTTAGGTTCTCGACCAAACAAAAGGCGCCTACATCATTGAACAATTTGAACCAATTTATCGGTGAACATCTTTAAGGCATAGTAGATGATGGTTTTTGGAAAATAGAGTTCATATTCATTTGGTAGTATGCTCCAAGACCATGCTTCTGTTATTACTATGGTGAAGATTGCAATGTGACATTGTCAATTAACTCTGATATTTAAATCACAAATAACAATATTGCATGGAAGAGTAGGATAAGGATACTATACATCCTTACGACATGACAGATTGTGTTGTTCTCAGAGTTGCACTCACAATCAACACTTCTTTCAGATCCTACAAGATAAGTTAATATATATATATATAGTCCCTCCTGATAGTAATCCCAACCATTTCAATTTGGCATGAATCACCATCTTTCAGACTTCCAATAAGTTGCTCCCATTGTAGAGCTTGATTTGTTGCAGAGCATCAACTATTTGACATAGACGGACCAAAAATTAACAACAAATGATGGTAGATTCTCAAAACTCACATCAGAAGTTTATAGAAAAAGGTAAAACTTAAACGAACCAAGTCATTTTATCAATATTATCCGACTAGCGTAACAAAGACGCTCACTATTGTTATCAGGTTTAACATAGTATTATTTGGTATGAACTGCAACTACTAAATTGCAACACTATTTAAGTTTTTATCTTAAAGTCACCAGTTTACCCAAATCCCATTTAAAGGTCTCAAAGTCAAACTAGACATCAAAGGAATAAGTTTCCGGTTTACCGCTTTAATCAGTAGTTGGGAAATTCATTGCTAGAGATTATGTGATGAAAAACTCATGCGGTTAGGATGGATAAGGGTATCATGAACATCTGTATGAAGATCTTATGGTTCCTAAACCCATCAAAACTATAACTAGTTGGATAATTTAAGATGAAGCTATAACAGCTTCCCAAATTCAATTCCTCCAAGGATTTATTTCAACAAAAAAATTCTAGGATTCTTCTAAATTATAGTAAAATTTTGTTACATCATTGTGTACGAACTATGTGAATGCACTCTAAACTGTGCCCTCTCCCACTACTACAGGGCTGGCTTGACAAGCATTTTTATGTCAATTAGCTCCAGAAACGTCCATGCCTAGAAACAATTTCCGCACTGATCACCTACATTTTATTTAACCTCATAACCTATGTCCTGTCAATACAGCAATTGACAGAACTAAATCTTTTGAAAATTTAATGGGATTTGTTACTGACTCATAATTTTACTTGTGTAGATTAAAAAGCTTTAAGAAAACTAAACAAAAAAATGTAGCAGGCTCAACTAAAACCATAAGAAATTTGAGAAAGACTGAAAAAATAATAATAACTATATACTGTATAGCAAAAGCATATTAAATCTTTGAATTCAAACACTTTAAAAAATCCCTTATTCTTCATGAACCCACTTCTACTAAACAATATGTTTGGTTCCTCAGAAAACCAAAGGAAAAAAATCGCAAAAAAACTTTTCTTCCTCTTTTGTAAACTACTCCATAACACTAAAAAATTCCCAAATAAGCACAATTCAGCTATGCCTATAAACAATGTCAATCAATCAACAAATTAAGTAAACCCACAAAAATTTAAGCATTTTCTTAGCATCCAAATAGAGTGTATAGTGACAATCTCAAATCTACCTCACCTTCTTCTTGTGGCAGCTTCGACTTTGTAAATCTAAACAACATGAACCAGCAGCTCAGAACAACAATCAACTGAACAATTGGGCTCCAACCCAACATGTTAAACTTTCAAATTTCTGCTCCCCTCCTATATATAAAAACCAAAATTTATACAAATATAAGGGGAGAAATTTTGTGGGTTGAAGGGAATAATGGTTTTTCTTCTTGTAAAGTTGTAAATTATCTAAAAGCCTAATTATGTGAAAGGTAAGAAGTGGGATAAGTAAATGAGCTGGCGGTTGAAGAAGAAGACGAAGTTGTTAGAGATATTGATAATCTTAAGACTAGTAGTGTAAATGGACTGGAGTATTATTATAATAAAGGATTTTGGAAATATGCAGAAGAGGAGCTTGACTTTTCAGAAATTTAGGTATGCAGGTGTAGTCTATATGTATGAAAATGGCTTTAATATTAGATTTGTTACGTTACGTGGGAAATTTTACAATGTATTTATTTATACACATCATTGAGTTTGATGTGCATGCAAATTTTTGAATAAAAGTCACAACTAGGTCATAAATGTCATAAACTTTAATTATAGGAAGAAATTTGAAGTATTGTAATATTTCAACCGTTAAAGTTCACAACTAGTTTAAAAATATATGTATATTCAAAAATAAAATGTAAAATCCCAGATTTTATGAATAAATAATTAATTTTCTCGAAATAATTTTTTTTATATTATAGTGTGAATTTGAAATAATGTTATAGTTGTAGGTAATATTTATAAATTTTGCAAAATATGCAAGTTGTCATATTATATTCGATTGGTTTAATATATTCGTTTTAAGCGAAATATTAAATGCAACTTAAGACAATCATTAGTGTTTCCCCAACGGAATTATTATCGGATTGAGAAAACGACAAAAAATATTTTATTGAAAATAACGGTGGAAGTTTTACCGTTGATCTTGTTGAACTACTTTCGGTAGTAAAAGTGCGATGTCTGGCGTTGTTGCATAGTAGCACCTGGGTATTGATTATTGATATTTATGTGAGAAGTCACTCAATTTTGTTCAAATATTACTACAATAGTTGCTGCATAGTATCTCATATTATTTGATTCAATTATTATAGATTTAAAAGTTTTGTTTTATTCAGTATTATTAACGTAATAAAATAAAACATCTTTTTATATAAAATGAAATACTTTATTAAAGTTATTCTATAAATAGAAATATTATATTCTATTATGCATAGTATTTTGCATAGTAAATTTTTTTATATAAAATGAATACTTTATTAAAGTTATTCTATAAATAGAATATATTATATTTTATTATGCATAGTGTTTGCATAGTGCTTGCGTAGTGTTTGCGTAGTAAAAATCTTTTTATATAAATAGAATATATTATATTTTATTTAAAAGATTTTTCTTTAAATATGGACCGTCAGTTAAAGTAAATCAATCTGGACCGCTTCATGGATTAATTCTTATGCATTTCATTTTTCTATAAATAAAGCTCATTCCTTCATTATTTTCTTTACAAATTCTTTGAACTCTGAGAGAGAAACTATAGAGAGAGACTATAGAGAGATAGAAGAAAAGTTTTCTCGCTACTTCACTACTCTTTATATCAAGTATTATTTTACGGTGAGGATATTATTCTTTTGTATTCAAGAAGAGAACTTACATTATTCCATTTCTTTATTGTTACATTGGAATAACTTTTGTATCTGCCAAATTACCCTATACTTGGTGACATTCTTCTATTATTACATCTTTATTATTACATTTTAATATCACATGCATCTTTATCTGGCCGGACTGGTTCCATTTTTATTATTCCGTTTTATTATTCTCGTTTAATATCACATGCATCTTTATCTGTTTGACCTGGTTCCATCATTTATTATTCGCATTTATTATTACATTGGAACATCACGTTTGATTGTGAATTTCACGACTGGTTCCGTTATTATTATTACATTGGAATAACGCTACATGTGAAATACTGCATGCACGGTGATATCTTTTGTTATTTCATTCTAGATTATACTCGATTGATTAAAATTTTGACTTTTATACTCCATGAAATTAGTGGAATATCCTTGATATTTGCGTTTCATCCAATATATTTCCATGGAAATATTCTTCCGAGCATTCTTGAATTTTACTCTACTGAAGCGATTATCGTGTTGACAATTTGGGCGTTATTGGTTCATGGATAAATTAATTCTTGAACTTGTTTTATTGAATTCTTATATCATTGTCATCATCCTCATGTTTATATTATGTTGAAAGTCATCTCGTGACTGTAGTGCATAGATGGACTTGGTATGATTATGACCGAGGATTATGCGATTATAATCATGGCCAGTAATGTTACAAATGATGTGAAAATTAAAAGTCTTCATTGGCGTGTAGTGCATTGATGGGCGATTTTGGTATGATTATGGCTATGGATTCTCTTGACCAGGAGCAAAAAGATGAATTATTTTATGGCATGATCGGGAATGATTGATGAAAACACGATTATCTTTGGCCCGTAGTGCATGGATAATTCGTGGTCGTGATCTTAAAGAATATCATTGGCACATAATGCGGGGATGATTTAATGATGTGGATTATTTATTGAAATTGAGTCTCGTGATAAAAGTGATGAAAACTTTTTAAATCATAAAAGATAGTAGATTTCATTTTCTACTTGACTCTTTTAATGGATTGCTTGTTCACCATGCAGATTAAACTTGATATTTATTATATTTTATCAATTTAACATTGTTGAAGGCTAACGATAAATTATTCGCATTATCTTAGTCATAATATTTCTTCTTGGGCTAGTTGAGCTCACCCTTTCTTTCACTTTATTCTCTTGAAATGAGAATATAAATTTGGGGCGAGTAGGGGAACAGTGAGTGATGGTCCGAGAGGATAGCATTAGTAGTCCTCACTATTCGTGAAATAGTGTGATAATAATTGTAATGAGGACTCCTTTTGAGTTTGTATAATCTCTAGTAGATAATATTTGTATTCAAACTCACAGTTTATGTTTTATCGTATTGTACACGACAGTTGTATTAGTAAATTGTATTTGAATTCTGTACCATGTATCTGGCGACCCAAGATGGGTGATATATACCTAATTTTGGGGGCGTCACATAAAATAGATTATTACTTTCTAGTACATTTTTAGAAAAAATTATAATAAAATTGTATTTAAAAAATATTTATAAAATTAATACATTTTTAATATTTTATTTATAAAATTAGTACATTTGCTACTAACTCCATGTAATTATCGTTGATGAGATCCTCTCCTTCTTCTTCTTATTCTTCTTCGTCTTCGTCATCGGGCTCATCGTCCTTGATGATACGGGAATCGACTGCGGCTTCCTCTTCTTCCTCCGAGTAGTTCTCTAATGTTCGGCTAGTGGTGTTGAAAGGAAGCTGTTGATTGTGTTCAACAACTAATTAACTCCATGTAATTGTCGTTGAAGAGATCCTCTCATTCTTCTTCTTCGTCGTCGGGCTCATCGTCCCCGATGATACGGGGATCGACTTCGGCTTCCTCTTCTTCCTCCGAGTAGTTCTCTAATGTCCGGCTAGTGGTGTTGAACGGAAGTTGTTGATTGTGTTTTAGTTACTAGTGCTTATATATTTGAAAACCACTTCTTATAGTATAAGTGAAACAACCCGGGTCAAATCCCGAGTCCGGAACAAATCTCGGGTCAAATTTCAAGTCTGAATCGAATCAAATCCATCAAAATAAGGCCTCAAACTACTGGCTCAATAGTATCTTCTTGGGTCATCTTAGCCCACCACAAGCTCCCAAAAGGTCATGACTTGAAAGATACTTGTTGGTAGTTACTTACTTAATTCCTCATATCTGGACAAATTTTTCCCTATCTTTCGATGTGGGATTTGGGATGTTACAAACTCCCCACTTAAATTTTTGACATCCCCGTCGAAATCCGATCCTTGCCTTGCAGGCCCAAAGATATTTGCCTCTTTAGCCATTGTGGGATAATACTACCGGCTTCGTGTCCCCACCTCCCACCTCCATCTCTCCATTGTGAGATAATACCACTAGCCTTTGTGTCCCCACCTCCAAACAACCCGATCGGATGACCCACCCAGAGAGCTTTTCGAGAGTTGGCTCGATACCATATAAAACAACCCGAGTCAAATCCAGTCCGTATAAATCTCGGGTCAAATCCCAAGTCCGAATCGAATCAAATCCATCAAAATAAGGCCTCAAACTACTGGCCCAATAGTATCTTCTTGGGTCATCTTAGCCCACCACAGGCTCCCAAAAAGTCATGACTTGAAGGTATTATTGGTAGTTACTTAATTCCTCATATACAGACAAATTTTTCCCCTATCTTTCGATGTGGGATTGGGATGTTACAATAAGTGTGTTGGTTTTAGAAACATGTTGATTGTGTTTTGGTTATTAGTGTTTATATAGTTGGATATTGTTGATTGGTCTTTGATTCTATTACCAGTAGTTTGACATTGTGAGTAGTTTGACATAAATGCATAAACTTTAATACCAGTAGTTATTCATATTGAATTTTTTAGACTTTTTCCTTTAAAGGTAACCAAATGTGTATTAGTGGGATTGGAGGGCCGTCCGGTGCTCTTAATGACCGGTAACGACCGATACCTTTAATTTTATTTTTATTTTGTTTAACCACAATTACAAGAATAAAAAATAAAAAATAATATAGCAAGTTTGAACAAAAAACTTGCTATATTATTTTTTTTTTAACGACAAGTATATTTTTACAGTTTTTTGTTCAAACTTGCTCTATTATTTTTTATTTATTATTCTTGTAATTGTGGTTTAAAAAAATGAAATAAAATTAAAGGTATCGGTCATTAAGAAAGACCCACCCCCCACCCCACCCCACCCCACCCCACCCCACCCAAACCCGTATTAGTGAGTGACAAAACTTCATCATGTTGTTTACTTATAAATAACTTTTTAAAAATAAAATTATTTTGAATATGGTGCAGTTGATAGTCAAACCTTCCTACACATGTAACCATTTTAGTTTTTATATATGGGTAACCAAATTATCATAAAAAAAATTCAGTTGAGTTACCAAGTGTTACATATATTTATTTATTTTATCTTGTTAAACCGTGATTGAATTATAGAGTAGTCGTGTGGGTTTTTTCTTACTTAATGTAAGAAGAAAAAAAATATAAAATATTATTTAATATTGTGTAACACAATCTCGGTTACCTTACATGAATAATAAGGTTATCATATGTTTGGTTATTGGTTAGTTACAGTAAACATTCAGATATTTTTGTAGTTACACTTTTTTTGCTGATGTACTATATCAAATATTTTTTTATCGTAAAATAAAGTTCAATTGAAGCATTAAAAATAATACAAAATGGTGAATGTTGACCAAATCAACATTATACACAGTAACCAAAATATATCTAATTAGTAACCATAAATCTGAAATACATTGTTTGTATTCAGTTTATAATCAAATTACTGACTATCATGACGTGGTGACCAATTAAAGATTGAACAATTAAACTTAAATAACCAAACACTTATATGAAGGTAACTAATTTATGAATGTGTAGTAACTACGGGTCAGTATCTGAGATTCTGAATTGAAGGTAACTAATTTGTGTTGTACTCTTTTTGTAATTATTTTTTGGATTCAGTAATTTTGTAATTACTTTTTAATTATTGTATAGTAGTGTAAAAAACCCAAATAAAATTACCTCCAAATTATTCATTTAACTACTTTATTTTAATCATTTTTATTTTAATTAATATCTTAATTTTTTCTTGTAATAATAAAATATAAAGGAGAGAGGACAAAATAAGTATAGTTGTGCTTTCAAAATTGTAGCAACAACTAATAGACATCACAATATAAATTTGAGTGATTCTTTAACACGAATAACATAATAATTAACAAACTGCTCTGCTAATCGCAAAAATAAATTTGAAAAATCTATTATCTTCAATCCAATTTACACATTGAAAAAATTCTTAGAAATGATAAAAATAATATCTGAAATGTTGAAACTGATAGCTCAAAAGAAATGATAAGGAAACCCTTTCAGCGAGAGAAATACAAAATAATTCAAAATAGGAATAGAAAAAGCGATTTAAGAAAGGATTCTTCAAAAATAGAAAGCAATCTCTAAATCTAAAATAGAGAGTTAATATCCCAACTCCTTAAAATGGAACTTTATGTATCCAATTTGATATCCCAACTCCTTTTCTATGTTAAATATGTCAAGTAGAGATATGTAATCAGGATGACAGAAATCAAAAAAATTAAAAGTATCTTCCACGTACATACTGTTTATGTGGACCACCATGAAAAAAATTGACCGTAAAACATTCCTTATTGCATGCATAGCCACAAACACAAAGTAAATACTGTCGGTTAAATGTGTAGACCACATCATATTTAATTGACTAAAATTCAAAAATTGTAAGAAAAGAGTAAAGAATCTTATATATTGATCATCAAAATTGCCCACTACCCAACTTTATACTATTCAATGATAGATAATATTCCAGTTTACAACAAAAAGAAGTCAATAAATTGTAAAATAATACAATAAACTACAAAAAGAACACACCAAACTACACAAGCCCATTATTCAAGATATTATTTGAAGCAATTACGATATTCTGGGACACCCTTCAATCCATAAACTTCATTATCTTCTGAATCCCTCGACTAATCAATTATTCTAATTAACTTTTTAACCATAAATTCACCGAACACCGACTACTCTTTGTGACCAAAATGTCAACATGAGAATATAAACTTTTTCATTCAATGCATTTTTAAAACTTACCCAAAAAAAAAGTCTCTTATTTTGACTGACTTTTTCTTTTTGTGAAAGTGAATTTTGGGTGCACTAAAAAAAAAAAAGTTGCATTAATCCATTTATAATTACTTATTACTGAGTGTAGAAGTAGAAAAGAAATGAAGGATTACATGAGCAATTGTGTTCATTAACTAATTATTTTTATCTATCTCAGTTTTAGAGCTTCATTTTAAAAGCCTAGGCAATGATTTATTAATATAACCTTTTGAGTTAATTTAAATAATAAAATTGGTATTTAATGAAATTAGGTTTGATTCATTTACTATAAAAATAAAATTGGAGTATCATATAAAGATTCTAATCTATTTTTTAAAAAAGGAGTTTTTTTTAAAAATAATAATAATAATTTTTAAAAATAACATATAGAGAAGGACATAGGGAGAATTATGTAAACACGCCATGACAGATTAAGCTAGTCAAATTTACAATTAGAATTCTGGGGAGATTTTCCTTTACTAAAAATGGTTGGCTGCTAAATTTTAAAGGCAAATACAAGTTTTTCTAATAAACCTTTTTATTTTGCATGTTATATTTCATGTGCTGGATTTTTCAATCCAACACAAAAACAACTGTACAGTGATTAATACATAATGTACAATTATTTATTGTTGTAATTGCGTTGGATTACAACAATATCAGCCCCCTATATTTAACTTTGAAGAAAGAAAATTTAGATAATACTTTGTACTTTAGAGTATCTCCGGTAAACGGACTATCTCGTGAACTATATTTAATCTATATGACATTAGCAGATGTTCTTTACTATTCAATTCTTTCTGCAGATGGATTATCATGTAAACTATAATATAAAAAAATTAAAATAATAAATAAATTCAAAAAAACTCCAACGACCATATTTAAAATAATAATTATTTATGTTTCATTCATTTTAATTATTTCACTTTGACAACACATTTGAATAACTATGTTTAAACGTTCAAATTTATCTAATTTCATAATAAAATGAAGTTTAAATTTTGTTCTTAACCAAACAAGAAAATTCAGTATCTTCTTTTTGCCTTCAACTTCTTCTTCGGTATCTTTTCTTGCCTTAATCTCCTTCTTCAGGCAACCCCTTCATTTCTTTCTTCTTTTTCTTCAGTCATCTCTCCCATTTAAATATATTTAAAATTATAGTCCACCAGATTAGGTTTCTTGATTTGGTCTCTTTGCTCATCGAAAAATCCCAATAGACTATATTTAATCTTACTGCTAGAGCCAAATCTGCATCCAAAACTATATTTAGTCTATAATTTGCTCACCTTCGACTTTGTGGAGTTGCTCTTAGGTTGTGTTTGATAAAATTAGTTGTTAAGATCTGAATATTTTAGACATCTGAATAATATAGAGTATCTAAATAAAATTGTAGCTGAATAAAAAAATATTATTTGATAATAACTTTTTTCAAAATGTCTGAATAACATGTTTTTATTATTTTAACCCTTGAAAAAAATGTCTTCTTATTCTCCCTCCTCCATCCTCCATCCCCGCCCTCTTCTTCTTCTTCTTACTCACCTAAGTTCAAAATGTCTTCTTCTTCTCCCTCCTCCCCCATCCGCATCCCCTTTATCCCTTCCCCGCCCCAAAATTTCAACCCAAATTTCACCACCCGGCCCACCACCAGTTCACCTCACCTCACCTCCCTCCTCCCACGCCCCCTCTAGCCCTTGCCCAACCCCAACCCCAGGTCCACCTCCTCCTCCCTTGCTTGCCCCCCCCCACTCCCCTCCCTCCCACTCCCACCTCCCACTTCCCACCTCCCACCTCCCGCCTCTCACCTCCCACCTCCCTCGCCTTCCCTCCCTTACTCACCTTTCCCCGCCTCCTCTCCCCTCCCCTCCCTGCAGATCTAGTGGTCTGGTGGCGAGACGTTGGTGGCGCTGGTGGGTGGCAGTGGTTGACATGAATATACAAGAAAATTGATAATATTGAAGAATGTATTTGTGTCTAAAAAATATCAAAATTCATTAAGAGCCATGTCTGAATAATTTAGATTTAATTTTCTATCTCAACTATTTATAGTAAAATAAAATAACATTTACCTTCTTAGCGAATAAGAGGTGGTCTATTAAGACCTATTAAGAGATAAACAAATAACACCTTCCATGGGGCACGTCCAAAAGGGGCCCAATGATCCATAATAAATGATAAACCTAACTTTAGAACCGAAGATTTCAGCCCAACATATGTAAAAAGTAAACCTGTCCCTTTAAGAAACATAATGAGCCTTTTTGTACCCGAAAAATAAGAACCAAATGAGCCTTTTGCTAGGACTGGTGTTAGCTCTTTTTTGGGGCAATGGAGGCCTAAACAGCTAATTAATTATTTAAAATAAAGTCATTACAATCATAATCATCTAAGCTAAAGAGATTACTCCCTCCCTCACATAATTTTAGAGTTGTCTATAAATATTAAAGAAATAATTGTATAACATTAAATATAATGTCAATTATCTATATTATCCTTGTATTAAAAATATATATTATTTATTGAGCAGAAAATAGTAAACGAATTAAAATTATATTTAATATTTAAGATAATATTAAAAATTAAGCAATGATACTTAATTGAAATTCTCAAACGGATTTACATGAAGGTTGAGCACATCTATTTCCATTCCTTCCAACATTATTAGTACCAAAACAAAAGGGAAAAAAATTAGCAGTCATTTCGTAAGTATTTCTAATTCATGTTTTTGTTTCTTATTTTTATATATTTCTATCTTCATTTTCTTATGGTAATGAATGTTGAAATTGAGGAAAACTGAGTGGTAACACTGTTATAAATAAATAAAAATAAAAATAAAGAAGTTAAATGTTTAAGTTTATGGTTGGTAAATAAGATTCAATAGCTAGATCTCGGTAAAATTGAAAGAAGTAACACAATGTTAACAAATGAGGGGGAAATTGTCAAAATATTAATATTTGAGGGATTATTATGAAAGTTAGTTAAAATTTATGGGGAGTTGGTGCAAATTTATGATTCCAAGTCCAAGTCCACACAGTCCGACTGATAAAACTGATTGTTGGAGTATATTTCTGAACTGATTTTACGAAATCATCTCTTTCCCGTTTCACCTTCGAATCTTCTGTATCATAATGTAACGAAACCCTAGCCATAGCAATACCCACATCTATTCAATTGTCTCTTATATACATATATCTATACATCTTCCATGGAAGACTCCAATTCAAGCATCAACGACGATGAAAACCAGTTCTTCGATGCTCTGGACGAATTCCCTTTCTACGATTGCACTGATTCCAATGAAAATGATCAACCCATTTCCCAATCTTCTTCAATTTCTCAGCTTGGCCCAGTTGAAGAATCCAATCCTGACGCGGGGTTGCAGAAATCCAAACTTCGGCGCCGGCGAACTTTCTCTCAGCACGTTCGCAAAGATATTTCCAGCTCCGGCGGCGATTTGAAGGACTTGAATACTAGTTCTTCTGTAAGTTTTGGCAGTAACGATACCAGGTTAGTTGATTCGGCTAGAGAGTTTAGATTTTTACGGAATTTGAAGGAAATTGAGAGAGAAAGTAAAAGTTCGGATTTGAATAATGTTAATAATCGCCTAAAAGAAGAAATTAAAAAGAAGTCTGTGATTACATATGAGAATAATGTAACGCCTGATGAATCAATTGCAGTTGGAAGTGTTAAAAATCCCTTGGAAGCAGAAATTACAGAGAATTCTGTCGTAACAGATGCGAATAGTGGGAGGACTAATGAGTCAAATACAGTTGATTCTCGAGTAGGCGTAGTGGATGACTCCTCTTCGCATTTTCTGTATTCTTTAGCTGTTTTAGTGATTAAAGCTATTGGCTTTCAAGTGAATTTATTTGTCAGTTTAATCACATTTCCTATATGGTTAGTCTACTCTTCGTACATGTTTGTGACTGATCCATTTCATGTAATGCGGCGCTGTAGAGCATATTTTGCAGCAAAACTGCTAAGAATATGGGGTGCTATATATGGGACTGTTTCACCTATGTTATATGAGTGGTTTAAGGAACATAAGTCAATATTTAAGCTAGGTTTGCCATTCGGGTGGGGAATGTTGTGGTCAGTTTATGTCTGTTTTGTTTTGGTTAGTTTGTTGGTATCTGCATTTGTGATTGGTGGTTTGTTTACGAGGGTCTTGGTGGAGAAGCCGATTCAGATGAAGGAGACGTTGAATTTTGATTACACGAAGCATAGTCCGGTTGCTTTTGTGCCAATAATATCTTGTCCAGATGTCTCTTGTGGTATGAACTGTAGGGAAAAGATTGAAACTGGGAAGCTTGGGGGTTCGCGGGTTCTACCTGCTAACTACAAACTTCAGGTTACTGTTTCATTGACGTTGCCAGAGTCGGACTACAACAGAAACCTTGGGATATTCCAGGTATTTCATTTGGGTTATTCATAGTTGTTGTATATGTGTTGTCTGAAATTATTTTTTGTGTTAGGTAGTTTCCGTAATGATGACTGATATTGAAAAATTGTATTAGGGATCCTGTATAACAAATAAATAATTACTTTGAACCAATTCCCCAAGGGCCTGAAGTAATACCAAATTGCCAACGTTGATACCTTCGAAAACCCTGTTGTGTATATTGTCTACTTAAGTAAAAAAAAAAATTCGCATTTCTTTTTCTATGTCCTGTTAAGTTCTTCGTTCTGATTCCGAGCATCACATGCTAAACTTTAATACTTTGCAGATTTTTTGTAGCTTGTTTTTTATATTTAGTGGTTAAAATCCATATGCTTTGAAGGAATTTGTAACTCAGCACTCACTTGTTTCTTTTCTGAAGGTCAGAGTAGATCTCCTCTCTGCAAATGGTTATGCCTTATCGAGTTCAAGGCATCATTCTATGCTGCAATTCAGAAGCCAGCCTATCCGACTTCTGTTGACTTTCCTTAAGATTGCTCCTCTTCTTGCCGGCTTTTATTCAGAAACTCAAACACTAAACATAAAATTTAGAGGTCTTACTGAGAGAGATATTCCTACTGCCTGCTTAAGGGTGATAATTGAACAACGAGCAGAATTTCGGCCAGGTGCTGGTATTCCTGAAGTATATGCTGCATTTCTAAGTTTGGAGTCAGAACTTCCTCTGCTGAAGAGGATTTTATGGTCTTGGAAGAAAACTATATTTATATGGCTTAGCATGACGGTGTTTACAATGGAGTTGCTTTTTGCTCTACTCTGTTGCAAACCTCTAATTCTTCCCAGGGCAAGACCGAGTAGTTCTACTAACGCTAGTGCTTCCCTAAATAGGAGTCCAGTTCAAAGGTAGCTGATCATGCCAGCATACTTCGATGATAAAAGTGATATTACCTCTGCTGATCGTATTCGTCATATTCTAACAGTCGGTATGTTTTGAGACTCTAAGGCTATGTTTGTTTGCAAGTATTATAATCCGGGATTATAATCCATGGGATTATAATCTCAAGACTCTCGATATTATAATTATAATCCCAAGACTATTAAGTCATTTTATAATCCCTAGACTAATGTCCCAAGTTTAAATTTGAAAACAAACAAGACACTTGAGATTAATATTTCTATCCCAAGTATAATTCTTGCAAACAAACATAATCTAAATACCGTAACGTCCCATATGTCTTATCTAACAAAATGTCAACCACTTTGTAATAATTTTCCCACATATAATATTTAGAAGTATATCTCAGCATGTATTACTCATTAGTTTATTGATCAAATGATTAGTACTTCTTGAGTAGATTTAAATTAAGATTCTTGATGCTTTGAGTTATTAACTGTGTTAAACTTATGATCCATTATTTTCAGTATGAGATGATAGTGTACAGATGCACCCATCCAGGCTTTTAGCTTCCAAAATAACTCCAAATAAATGAAGCTTCCTGTAAGACACAATTGTGTCACAGGGGACTTGAACATCATCCCATGTAATGATGTCTTGCCGTTGAGCTATCCCCAGGGATTCAGTTCGAGTTTTCACCAAATAAGGGCTGCAATATTTTTTAAAATCTAAAAGAAAGAACTGCAGTGTGCTGTTTTAGTATATTGTGCATATGAAATAGTTTTATATAACTTCTATAGCAGAAGAGGTATTAGTGATTAAGAAGGCCTATTTTGAACTCCAATAATGGTTTTTGACCGCTTCTAGATATTTTGTTTTTCATTTTTCCTCATAGGAATAGGTTTAGAAACACAAAGCATGTCATTGCAGTTCAGTTTAGTGGTCTGAGGACGAGTCCCCTTGTGTTTTATTGGCGGTCATTATATGAGTTATGATGGTCCTTCCTCACGATAAAGAACAGGCTTTTAACACAACAATCATCCAGGTCTTCTGGAACTTGTCTGAACAAGACTAGCCTGTCTAAATTTGTTTTAAGGAAACTATTGTCAACACAGGACATGCAATTACATCAACCAGAAAATTGATCAAGTTGAAAAAAAGAGACATGTAGGTATCTGTCATTAGCAATTCACTCGAGTGCTGAATTTGAATTTCTAGCTATAGCGAGAGTGTGAACCAAATTCTTATGTGCAAGAAAATCACTTTAAACTCTATTCATTATTATAATGTTTGTTTTGGCGCTCACATCACTTTTAAACTCTATTCATTATTCATTATTAAACTCTAAGGACAGTTCATTTTGATATGAAACCAGGGAGTCAAACTTAATGCGAGTGGCTGGTGGATTTGTGGTGGCAGCTGGCCATGAGTCTTTCTCCATACCTACTGCCTTGAGACTCTGTGTAAGTATACAGAAACTCGTTAATGTTGGTATTTGCTGACCCAGAGAGCTAGATAATCATCGTCATATGATGCATGCTGTTGTAAATACTTTTACTTTCTATGTCAATTTGTAGAGCTAATTGTAATTTCGGAAAAGGATCTAATGTTGCAATTGTTGAAAAGTTTCTATCAATGATAATGTGTCAATTCGATTGAACTTCTTTGTTTGGTGCCATGACCCATAAAACCATATGCCCAACCTTTATAAGAAAAGAAAGAAAATCGCCATATGCTTTTTTTGTGCCAGGTTCCTTCTTAATTTATACATATCGATTCCTGCAAGTTTAGCTACTTGGGTATATTTCCGTATTAGAAATAACGAATTCCAAACTAAAAGGTTATTGTATTCTACTTTACATGCATGTATTTATTTCATAGGAGTTTTACTACATATTAGGCGAACACAGCATAATCTTGTCTATTAGGTAGATCAGTTACGGCCTGAGCTTCTGAGGAAAGAGGCACTCTTGGTGATTTCGCGCAAGGGCTTGTTTGTGAATCTAATAATATTGTAGACCCAGGCACCTGCTATGGCCCCAGATATTGGAGCTAACATGTAAATCCATATCCCCTTGTATTTGCTTGCCACAATTGCTGGCCCCAAACTCCTTGCTGGATTCATGGATGCCCCTGAAATTGGCCTGCCAAACAACACGCAAGTCAGGCCCCTGTATTAAATATATGATATTCTTTTTCGAAACAAAGAAGAATTTATGTTTCAGCAAAACTGTCTCTATGTTATGAAGTTCATGCATGTGAGAGATTTTCACATGGTGACGATTATATAAGGTGACATGACAATATTTGTTTAATTCTGGACCTAATTTGTTAGTATATGGTTTAGAAAAGACTTGTTCATTTGATTTTTGTTATGAGGATATAACCATACCGGCCTCTACTTTCTGCTAAGCTTTCAGTGAGAGAGGGATATAGAGGGCGATATCATTAAATTTTGATGAAAAATACTGTATTGAAAATCGCATTAATTCATACCCTGCAATCATCACGTTAACCAAAACGGTAGCTCCAACGGCAAGCCCAGCAAGTTCACCAATCTGCATTTTAGCAATTAAAACAGGAAGATGATGAAATTAAGGGTCCATGTCTTTGTCAATACAGACAAAAATATAAAGGCTTCAAAGAAGTCATTGTCTTAATATTAATTAATTATATAATTAAATATCATGACTCATATAAGCCTCATTAGAGAATATAATAACTATTTAGTAACGAGAAGAATGATATGAACACGATTTAGCTGGTAAACAAGCCAATGAATTAGCTTTCAAAAACCTTTACGTGTTATATTAAATAAGTACTAATGGATATTATGAGATAACGTAGGCTAAGAGTTCAAATAATATTCTCATAATAATAAATCAGTACTGATAGTGATGTAAAACTTGTCGTCTTTACAAATAAATGTAGATTAAAGAAGTAATCACTTACAGCTCTGTTGTCGGTGGCGACACCGGATATGACAAACATGAGGTAGAATGTGATTACAAACTCCAACACCAAGGACTGAAGGTCCGTGCCCGACGGGAGGGTGCCCGGAAAACGATCTTGCTTCCCGTTGAATATTAGCCGGAGGGTTCCGCTAGCTAGGGTTGCTCCGACGACTTGAGCCGAAATATAAGCCGGTACCTAATTAATTAGGTTAAGAAAAATTCAACTCAAATATCCATCTAATCGTAAACTAACAGAGCCTTTCTTTCATTTCAAGAAATCATTTTACCTCTTTCCATGGAAATCTCTTGCAAGTGGCAAAAGCAATTGTAACAGCAGGGTTAAAATGGGCACCGGAAATATGGCCAACTGCATAAACCATAACCATGACCGCCAGTCCCCATACAATTGCAACCCCGGGAAGTGTTACCACCCTGTTCTCCGCCAAGTTAACCGTCACCGCGCAATCTCCGGCAAATATTAAAAAATATGTACCTAACATCTCTGCGATCACCTGTATATATATTATTCATTAATCATTAGTATATAAACAATTATTTACATATGATTCCAAAGTAGTAGTAGCTGTAGTTATCTTTTCTAGGCTCGATCTGCTTTTTGTTCTATTAGGCAAAACTTTTTAAAAGGCAACCATTGTCTCTTCTGTATCCATTCAAATAATCCAGCCAGATGAACATTTATGAATATTAACTAGATTGAAGTTGCTAATGGGGGGAAAACAGAATTCCCAGAAAGAAAGAAAGAAGGAATCCAAAACTTTTGGCACTGCCAGGTTTTAATGAAAAATTACAAAAAAAGAAATGGGATTAGAAAAAAACCTCACCTTCTGCAAAAAAGGAAGAGTGATAAAACCGCCTGAGTCAGAGGGTTCTTCGGTACTGGGTTTAGGGTTGTGATTCATATTGTTAGCATCTTTTACAGTCACAGAGACTACTCCATGGCTGCCATTACTACTTATTTCTGCCATAAGGGAGGGAGGGAGGGAGGGAGGGAGGGAATAAGAGGAGAAAAAGATGATTTTTAAGTATGGAGTGAGCATTAAATCAGTAGAGCATGTCCTATTTATATACGCATTTCAAGAAAACCAAAAATAGATGGTATCTTCTCAATTTTAAAATCTAATGTTTAATTTCATAATTTATTATATTATATTTTTATTTTTTATTTAAAATCTGACCCTAGTGAGTAGTGAACCAAAGGCTGGATTGATTCTGATAACTCCTGTATAGTGAGATAGAGGAATTTTTGAACTTTTCACATTGAGATGACAGCATTTGACTACCAGGACTAGTATTACTTATTTCACGGTATTATTACTATTATTGCGCTATTATATGTATTTATGCCTTAATGGTAGGGATAATTGCTTTCACAATTCACAATCAACTGATTGATTGGAAGTGAGTAAGTTGATTAATTAATCAATTTAATGCTGACACGCACATAATTTATAAAAAAATAAACTTAATTCTGACCGGATCTTAACTGATTGTGGTAAAGACATTTTATTAATGATACTTTTGTTTTTTTTTTTCTATATTAATGACTTTTATTTCACCATTTAATTAATTAATATTAAATATTTGAGTTAATTTTAAATTAAATTTGGTATAAAATATTTTATTTTTGACAATAAAAAAAAAAATAAAATAATACTAATTATAAAATCTATTATTTTAAATAATAAAATAAATCAAATCAATTTTAAATTTAAAAATAATTCACATTAATTTTGAAAAATCAAATAATAGCTTATATTTTTGAACAATATATATATGTATATGGTACTCCCTCAATTTCCATTATATAATTAGAATGTTTTTTTCTCCATGACACATAAGACGTTTTACATATATTTAGGAGAAAAAACTAAGCATTTTTTACTTTGATGCTAAAAAGTAAGTAACTGAAGAGGTGGAAGAGTAATTAATTAATGCATGAATAGTAATAAAATTTCAAACTAACATTCATTATTTAATATTAAAATTAATGATTTTTTAATATGTGCAACTTATATAATGAAAAAGAATGAGTATATCTTCTTGTTGTCTTTTGAGTTATGGCGGTCCAATCGAATGTGGACCGTCAACGGACCAATTCGTTGAAGAACCGTTCTGTATTTTATATATATATATATACCACTCGCATGCGGGTGGTACAAAAATTCTGCCAATTAATTATTGTTTTCATGTTGTGTGAGGTATTTTATATATATACTAGCAACAGTCTTGTGCCTCCGGTCGAATTTATTTTAAACTTTAGACAATCAAAATGATTTATTAAAATAAACAAAAAATTCAAAATTATTTATATTTTGTTATACAGATATATGCAAGTGAGTTACTCCTATTTTGACAATAAAATATGGAGCATTAATGAAGGCCGATTTCAACAACCCACCGGAAATACAGAAATAATATAAGTATACTACTGCTATTAAAGTCTTATTGCAATTAATTTTAAGCTCTACCAGTTAAATTTATTTCCAACAATACTACTATAATATAAAAAAAATTCATATAATATTCGCATGTATATTGTTAACGCCAGGATCTTTATCCACGTCCCAATCACGTAAGACGTCCTGATCCTGCACAGTAAACACAGTCAACACCGAAAGCTTGACGGCGGTTCCGTCGGGGGATAGCTCAGGCGTGAGAATTAGAATGAGTTCACAAAGTTAACAATGGAGGAATGTATGGTCTAGTGTATTGAGAGAGATAATAATTCTCAGTTGTGTGTGTATGGGAGAATATGAATAATCAATATATGTAAGAACGTACCTCTATACGAGGGCTTCCTTGCTATGTTATACTATCCTCGCTTGGATTATCACAGCCACCCACTATCACCGACACCTCCTCTCGACCGATGGGCTCTGCCGATCGTATAAGGTTTATCCACCGCTTTTGGCCTTTTTTTTACCTACACCGTGGCTATGATGATCCCATCCACATTAATGCATGGCGAACCTCAACAACCAGTCATGCTTTTTCATCATCACAAGTCAAAGTAATGAGATATTAAAATATCCAATGGGTCAATCCACCGACCGACCCAACTTTAAAGATTAAAACGGATACAATATGGTGATCGGGCCCAATGGTTTTAACGGAAAAAAATAAAGGCCCAATGGATTCTTTCATGTGAGTAGGCCCAATGTACCGGCCCAAAAATAGAAATATCACGACCCAACATTGCCCCTAGTTTTTTTGTTAAATGAATGTTTAATAGAAAACTATGAATGGCCTAAGATAATTTAATAAAGGTCCATAGTGAGATATAATTGAAGTGTATCCAATCGTTATTCACGAAATAAAAGAGAAGAGGATGGAGGCCCAAATCGAAAAAACCTATTTAATAGATATATGGACCTTAACCAGGACCCTTCCCATTCAAATTCCAAATCATCAATAAATTTAATGAGCCTACTTGAACACCGTGGTAAATCGAAGATAAAAGGTAACTTTATCAACTTTGACAGTTTTACCTGCTCATTTGAATTTCGAGCGCCTTCTGAACTCTCTGACTTTCTGAACTTTCTCCTTTCTTTCGCAAATAATCAACAATGGCTTCCCAGGATTCTGCACAAGGTTCTCCCATATTGGTAACCCCACTCACTGCTGTTCCACCAAACCCTACCACCGCTTCTTTCGTGAAGGAGCTCTCGACATCGAACCCAAAAGTGTCGAAATCTGATAAGAACCCTCTCCCCATAAATCCCAAAACCCCCTCCGAATACTACAGGAATACTGAGCGATTCTCGCACGCCAACACTCCCTCAATCGTCACAGAGGCTGAACTGAAGAGAATTCAGTCTCGATACCACATCCCGGATACCCACGCAGCTAGGGTTCCTAAATCCGGTGAGAAGATGTACCAACGGCCGGAGAAGGTTGACGGTAGCCCTCAGACCCTCTTGGAGAAGGGGTTCGTTTCCTCTCAAGATATCTTCATAAGTAACCTGCGCTGGGGTTTACGGGGTGGGGTTCGCTTCAACTAAGACCGAACTCAGACATTCACATCTTGGCCTTCGTGGCCCTCTCGCCATGAATTGGGCGTGGAGCCCTCCCTGGACTCCTTCTTTACGATATACAAAATAAGTACAATCTAGGGAGAAGGGTTTCAAGGCCATTAGCAAGCATTCTCCAAGTCGAGAGAAGTTCGAGAGCGTCATTTGGTAAACACGCCTTCGAGCAACAAGGGCCGGCATGAAAAATGGTTCTATGTCAAAGGCCCCAAATCTCTTCTCTACCGAATCGGGCCATCGACGAGAAGATCTCTGCACGATTTTGGAGACATTTCAAGAAAGAGAAATAGAAATGATGGAACTTTTGACAATTTCCCCAAGGAGGAGTGGAAATGCGGACTCTCTCAAGCAAGCAACATTATATAACGACCATAAATGTAAGTATCGGCCTATTTTATATGTATACGAATTTTTTGAAAATGCTTTTATGATGTGGATTCTAACACGAGTTGTATTGGTTATCAAAGATTCTTTGATCAAACCGAGCTCTTTAGAGATAAAAGAGCTCAAGATTTTTTTATCCGGGAAGCCTTCTAAGTCGTTGAAACTTCGCAGCAAGAAGGCGCCTCCGGCCGAACCAATCCCTAAACATGTATGCAGACGAATTCCAAACCGACGAACCCGTAAGTCAAGAGGTTCTGCTTTGGAAGAGACTCTCCGCCCTCGCCAGAAGAGGAGGGCGATCAGAAAACCCAGAACATCACCCTTTCCAACCCCTTTCGAAGCCACCCCAGAAATCGAGCCAACCACCACGTCCACAACCCGACGAGAGGCCTACTCGATCGTCTCCGATCGAAGAAGCATCCTCCGCACTAAAAAGTGAAAGCAAGATAACGCCTTTATCGCCAAGAGCTTAGGGGTGCCCCAATCTTCGATCATACCCCCCTTCATACCGCTTTGAAGAAATCACATTTGGCGAAGAAGGTGATCGATGAAGTCGTCCAAACCCCGTCCGGAAGAGGAAGCGAACACCGACAGCGACCACCCAAGCTCTGCGACGGCCACTCCTCTACAAGAACCCCGTCCCAAACAAATCTCCTCTCTCCGAGACCGTGTCTGTTGAACTCGAACCTACTCCTCCCGAGCAACCACTCCTTCCCCGAAAGGTCAAGACCTTCGCCAGAACGGCAGCAGTCCTTCAGTCGTCGGCTATATCATGCCGAAGTAGTGGGATCTCCGACTATATGGCCTAGATTCAATGCTAATTTTCCGTTCGACCTATTCGGGGCCTTCGTAAGGAACGCTGACGATCATAGGTTCAGTGATCACACGGACGGGAATTTGCTCGATGAAGGGATGAGCTATTTGGCTAAGGTAAATAATCATTCCTTTATTTTTCTGTCTTTCTGTCCTTAATTGTATATCTGGATACTGGCTTGAGTACTATTCCGAACATATGCAGGCTAATGTCAGTCTTTGGACGTTTATGTCCCAAGACACATAAAAATGGGGAAGCCGAGGAAGATTTCATGCGACAGAGATCAATATCTTTGAGATCGACCTTGGCTCGAGAAAGGGTCGATCGAGAAGACTCTCTTCAAGTCATCGATGGCCTCCAACGAGACTTGGATAGAGCTAAGATTGATTTGAGGACGTCGCCCGACGACGTAAGGGGCACAAGAGATAGGTTGGCCTCCTCAAGCTAGCCAACAAACTTTAACCGATCTGAACGCCGCCTTTAGTCGAAGAAAACTCAATTCTTTGAGGGCAAAAAATGAGGAGTTTTCTTGACCAACCAAGCTCGCTATTCAACTCAGCGAGGCTCAATCAAAGGCCCAGGATGAAGGATTTAAACACAAGAACAAACGCCACAAGCTTCGTCTTTAAAATAAAGGATCTTGAGGAAGGGTCCTCTTCCGACCAAGAGCTCGTAAAGCGTAGATCTGAGCAGAATATAGAGACTTCGGACGAGCTTAACGTCGAGATCATGAAAGTTTACTCGGAAGGCTACGAAGACCGCCGAGAGAGCAAAAGAAAAGCTGTCACGCTTCTCAACTGGACCCAACTCTACTCAACTCAAAGACGAAAGTGGTGCTTAGGTGTTCTTCCCGCTTATTCTCGATTTATGTAAAACTTATCTGCTTAAACATTTTACGTTTCTATATTAGTGTATTTTTGTTCATGAATGAATAGTCAAATGAATGTTTTAGTTTTCCTGATTTAATTTGTAATCTCTTTAATTGTGAACTATGTTCTCGCTTAGTTCCTTGTCAATAGTTCAATATCGATAAAATGAACCTAAACACCTGAATCGCTTAAGATATATAATAGTTAATGTATGAGGCGAAGGGATTGGATTTCATGGACAGATTTACCTTAATCGAATGTAGAAAGGACCTGAATTCAAACACTTTGAGGATTTAACTCAAATTGTTAATTAACAATTAAGCATGTCATATAACGATAAAAGTGATGTTAAAGAACAAGGCATTCAACTCAACACTTAAATAAAATAAAGTACCACATACTCACTTGCCCGGTGTGAGATCGGTCATTTGTTTACCACTCGGGGTGAAACAATTATATGAAAACCAAGATATAAGGACCAATTGTAACCATTGATTTACCACCCCGGTAAAATCAATATAGATCCTTCGCTACCACCTCCGGGTAGAACGACAAATGAGATGCCATCGAATGGCCAAAGAAGTCCTACCATTCCTCCTTACACCATAAAGGACCATAGGACAAAATAGAACAGGACCAATAGTGACCATTGATTTACCACCCCGGTAAAATCAATATAGATCCTTCGCCTACCACTCGGTGAATCGACAAAATGGGTCGCCATCGAATGGCCAAAGAAGTCCTACCATTCCTCCTTACACCATAAAAATGACCATAGGACAAAATAGGACCAGACCAATAGTGACCATTGATTTACCACCCCGGTAAAATCAATATAGATCCTTCGCTCACCACTCGGGGTAAACGACAAATGGGTTGCCATCGAATGGCCAAAGAAGTCCTACCATTCCTCCTTACACCATAAATGACCATAGGACAAAATAGGACCAGGACCAATAGTGACCATTGATTTACCACCACCGGTAAAATCAATATAGGATCCTTCGCCACCACTCGGGTAGAAACGACACAAATGGGTCGCCATCGAATGGCCAAAGAAGTCCTACCATTCCTCCTTACACCATAGTGACCATAGGACAAAATAGGACCGGGACCAATAGTGAAAATGTGTCTTTTATTGATAATGAACAATAATATACGCACTTCATGAGTTAACTTGATCTTTATTGAAAGTATTTCCGAAGCTCGCCAACATATGCCAAGTGTTTTTTTGATTTGAACCATCTAATGCCCTTAACCTAGGTAAGTGCCGGTTTGGATACTTCGATCACCTCATATGGTCCTTCCCAGTTTGGCATTAACTTTCCGTGTTTTGAGGTGTAGAAGCTTCTACACTCGAGGACGAAGTCTCCTACTTCAATCATGAAGCTTGACTCCTTTGTTATAATGTTTAGCTACTCTTCGTTGATAAGCGGCCAATTTAAGTAGAAAGAAACCTCTCTAACTTCTTCTAGCAGATCCAAATTGGCCTTCACCTTCGTCATCAGTATATTTCTTTGTATTGACCGACCAAGACTTGGAGATCCGATTTCGACGAGGGACTAAGGCATCGATTACCATAGGCCACCGAAAAGGTGAATCCCAAAGGTAGTCCTCGGTGTAGTCCCAGGTAAGCCCACAACACGCGAAAGCAGCTCCTCCGCCATCTTCCTTAGCTTCATCCATCATGCTTGATCCCATTCAACGGTCGTCTGTTGGTCACCTCAACTTGCCATTTGACTGTGGATGAGCCATTGAAGTCTTCTTATCTTTGAATCCCCAACTCCTTTAAAATGCTTCAAATTTTGATCCCATTTAATCGTCCCGTTGTCCAGATATTAATACTCTAGGGATCCCAAGGCGAAACACTACTGGACTCTTTTATGAACTTCAAACATTCTTGCTCCGTAATTAACCGGTGGCTTCGCCTACCCACTTAGTCATGTAATCAATAAGAACTATGACAAAGCTAACTCGATTTTTTAGCTTTAGGCAATAGACCCAATATATCTACCCCCTGACAAATGAAGGGTATAGGAGATAAAATCGAGTATAACTCTTCCTATGATAATGATCTCGGATTTGTTGAGTTGGCACTTTTCATATTTTTTGACATACTCGTAGCTTCCTTGAAAATAGTAGGCCAATAGTATCCTTGTCAAGTACTTTGTAAGCCAAAGATTTAGCGACCCATATGATCACCGCAAATGCCCTCGTGAACTTCCCGAAGAAAGCATATTCTCCTCGGATGGAACCGAGCACTTCAAGAATGGTGAAGAAAAGGCCAATCGATAAAGATCCCCATCAATAAGAACAAAGTTAAGCGCTCTTGTATTTGATCTTCTTCTTTACTAACATCCGATCCGGAAGGAAGGACGCCATCTCGCCAAATACTCGATGTACGGGGTCATCCAAGAGCTTAGATCGCTTTCGATACACATCATCGCTTCACGTCAACACTCACCGTTGCGAGAACTTCCAAGTAAATCGATCCGTTAAAAACATCTGCATCCGTAGTAGCCAATTTCGACAATGCATCGGCGATAGAATTGTCATTACGCTCTATGCCCTGAAATTCGTACGAAGCGAAATACTGAAGTCGGTCCTTTAACTCCGCCAAATACTTGATCATCCGATTTCCACGAGCTTCATAGTCCCTTGATAGCTTCTTGACAACCAACTGAGAGTCACTGTAGATGATAAGGTTCCGGACCTCTAGACTCTTTGCCAATCGAACACCCGCTAGCACTGCTTCATACTCGGCTTCGTTATTTGTCGCTTTAAATCCAAATCGATGGCTCGTTGAATTTTGAACCCGTCCGGACTTGTCAAGATAATTCTCACCCCACTAATGAGCTAGGGTAGAGGAACCATCTGCATATAGAGTCCAAACATTCTCGCTCTGTTGAAGAACTCAGAATCGCCGACGGAGGATTCAAATTTTCAAGAATTCTTCATCTCCGCTTTGGTGAACGAACATTCTACTTATGAAATCGGCCAAAGCTTGGCCTTTGATAGCGGTTCATGGATGGTATTCGATGAAAATCGTGACAACTCCATTGTCCACGCCGCTAACCTTCCCCGAAACTTCGGCTTGCCCATCACCTTCTTCAATGGTCGATCCGTGTAGACAACGAGAGTCGACCTTGAAAATACCGCCAAGCTTCCTCGCTAGCAATTATCAAGGCGAAGGCAAATTTCTCAACATTTGGATACCTGGTTTCAGCATCTCGCAGGACGTGACTGACATAATAGACCGGATGCTGTCTTCCACTGATCTCCCGAACCAGCACTGCTCCAACCGCTAACGAACTTGCCGCCAGATACAGATATAAGGTCTCTGCTGGAATGGGTTTCACCAATAAAGGAGCCGAAGAAAGATACGCCTTTATGCTCTGGAAGGCGTCTTCACACTCTAAAGTCCACTGGAACGTCTTCGCATTCTTCGGCCCTTTCAATGTATCAAAGAAAGGAAGGCACCTCTCTGCAGATTTGGCGACGAACCTCCTTAATGCTGCAATCCTGCCAGTCAGACGTTGGACGTCTTTTAATGACTGAGGAGTCTTCATGTCAAGAATGGCTCAATCTTTTCTCGGATTGGCCTCGATACCCCTTTAACCGACAAGATAACCCGTAAACTTTCTCCGCACCGAAGTAGAAAGTGCACTTGGCCGGATTAAGCCTTAGTTGACGATGACGGACAGTCTGAAAGCATTCCTCTAGATCGTCCAAATGACTCTGAACGTGCATGCTTTTCACGATCATGTCATCAACGTATACCTCCATGTTCCTTCCCAGCTGCCTATCGAAGATGAAGTTCATCATTCTCTGGTAAGTGGCTCCAAAGATTTATAAGGCCAAAAGTCATCTTCAGAGGCGACAATCGAATCGGTGTGTAATAAATGCTGGTCTTTGGGATGTCCTCTTTACATATGGATATTTGGTGATAGCTTTGAAAAAGCATCCATAAAGCTTAGTAATGCATACCCCAAGTGGCATCGATAAGTCGATCAATATGGGTAGAGGATAAAATCCTTCGGACAAGCTTTATTGAGGTCGGTGTAGTCGATGCAAACCCGCCATTTTCCATTCTGCTTCTGCACCAACACCACATTAGCCTTCCATTCGGGATAATCAATCTCATATATAAAGTCGGCAGCCAACAGCTTTGCTATTTCCTGATCAATGATTTTCTGTCGTTCAGGCGCAAAGATCCATCTTTTCTGCCGAATCGGCTTCTTCAAGGGATCTACATTCAGGCTATGCTTGGCTATCTTCCGACTAACTCCAGGCATGTCCCTTGGTTCCCATGCAAAAATATCCGCATAGCAGCGTAAGAGTTCTATGAGATTTGTCCGAAGAGGTTCTGGTAGACCTGAACCGATCTTCACGGTCTTGTCCGGCTTTCCAAGGATCAATTCGACCTCTTCCGTTCCCCGGCAGGAATCACCATCGGTTCAGAACTACTTTCGGTAAAAGGCTCGATCTCAATTGTCATCGCCTGCTTTTGTTTGTCGATTTCCCACTCCGGAGGAAATAACAAGATTCCTAGAATCGTCGTTTGGCTAGATCCAAGTCCCCGCCACCTCTCCTACTCCATGAGCCATGGGGAACTTGATTTTGAAATGAGGATGGAGGTCACAACTTGGAGAAAGCGAGCTAAAGTAGGTCTTCCTAGTATAAATATTGTAAAATCAATCAACGTGCACAACATAGAATTTACACACTATTTCGACTCATTTGGGGTCTTGTCAAGACAACCGGAGTTCAATAGTGTCTCCAACTTCGACAGGATCATTCTTTGCCGTATAAAGGAGCTTCTGCCCGACCTCCATTTTCGCCCATCAAGGTGCATCCTCCGATAGGCATGGGCATACAGGATATCCATCAAGATCCATTATCTATCATCATAAACTTCATGTCCACCGCGCCCACTTCATACTGTGATCACCAAGGCCCCCTCACGCGGCTCGATGGGCTCCGAAGGATAGTCGTCGGTAAATGATATAGCGATCCCGGTGAATGGTCTATCTCGCCTCGAGGAGCATCTCGTCACGGTCCATGACCGAATCCGTGTAAGCCTTCTCTTCCTCCCTATCAACTTCCTCATGGACCCACCCTAAGTTATCACATCGATAACATGCCATGGCGGCGATCTTTGGAGCCCTCGAACCGTCCAAACAAAGACCACGGTTAACGTTCTGCTGATTATTTATGGCCACATACTGCACCAACAAGCCGTCTTTAATCTTCCTCTCCACAAAGTCTTTTAAATTGCAACACTCGTTAGTGTCGTAAGGCGGCGGCCTTTGATGATAGCCACAATACTTACGAGAGTTACCACCTTGATTCGGTAATTATCACGGGGTGGCTCGAAAGAAAGGTTGATTTCGATTTGATCCAAAATTATCGATCTATCGATTGTTTAGTTTGGTGTAGATCTTATTCACCTTGGTAGGAACGGAGGGATGACCGCTTCTTGCCGCCAGAATTATTGTACTTTTTCGAATCGCCTTCCTCGTCCATCATTATACCCCCCGCTCTCCTCTCGTGCTTCAACTTTGGGCTTAGAGCCACCGACTCTTTCCCTCGACCAAGGAGGGATGTTTCAGTCGTTCATAGCTTCTTCCACAACGATGTAGCCTTCGCTTTGTCAAAGGCTTCGGCCAAGCTTTCTTGGATGATTGAACATCAACTTCTTCACCAACTTTTCGGACTTTACCAGATCCAATCCATTCCGGAACAAACCTCTACTGAGAGATCATTAAGATCGGACACCTGACCGACTGCTTCTCTGAACCTCTTTACATAATGGCCCAAAGATTCGTTGGTAAACTGTCGGATCTGTGCTAAAGAACCCGTAGGCTTTCCTCTTCTTCGGTTGCTCCCGAAACGGGCATGGAACTTATCACAAAGTTCGGTCCACGAGGATATGGAATCAAGGCAAAGTTCCCAACCAATCGCCTCGCATCTTTTCTTAGCGTCAGAACAAAGGTGTGGCACTGGCGCAAATCGGTGAAGTCGTAATAGTCCATTAATGGCCGAACGCCTGCTATGGTCATAAGTCCCCTGCCCCATCGTAACTTTCCATGCGAGACAATTTTTTAGTGATATCCGCCTTTTCTTTGAGAATATCTGAGGAAAAAGGGGATGCTTTCTTTCCCGGAGCGTCCTTCACCTTCTTTGGACCTCGGCCATTGCTTTCGAGAGCTCTTTAAGCTCCTTTACTAAAAAATCAACGCCTTCAGTCGTGAAACCTCTTTCTCCTAACAACATTATGTCTCCGAGAGGATCGACCTCCTCCCGCCGATCCTATCGCCTGTGAGTGACTTCTTGATCTACTTCTAGACACAACTCTTTCCTTGTGGTGAGAATGATCACGTTGATAGTCCATTACCCGACTTGCACGACCTCCTTCGACCGCTGCTCCTCGTTGATAATCATCTCGATCTTTGAGAGGTAATTCATGATTATCGCCTTCTTCGAGGCCATGGGAGTTCTAACCTCGATCTCCTCCTACTTGAGAATGATCCCTAGAAACACGCGGGAATGCTTCGACTCCTTACCCTTTCGCTGAGTCTCCTCCTTATGCCCACTTCGCCTTTCAGATTGATCATGGCTAGATGCTTCGTCCTGCAATTCCGCCACACCAAGCATCTGTTAATTATATCTTCTTTTTTTTTACCGGACCGCTTATGGCTCTCTATCTCGCTTTCGTCCGCCATCTTTTGCCAACTTGGCGACTCTAACCTCCTCGACTACTTCTATGATAAATCTTGGTTGGTGAGCCTTCCACTGCCTCTCGACCATGATCTCGCCTCTCATTCGCATCGAAAACCAATCTTAAATCTCGGCCCCGCCAGAATCTTCTTGACGGAGATCCTCGAATTATGCTTAGAAGCCGTCTTCGTGAAAGACTCTTGGAAGGACCCAGACGATCCTTCACCAAACACGAGGCGTTGATGAAAGCTAACAACCATCGCCATCCTTCGGTGTACCATCCCTACTCCTCATCATCTTCCAAAGTAGGTTAAACGATTGTGATTGAAAATTTTAATGACACTAGAACTCAAAAGCCGCCCTCCTTCTAGCGCCAATGTTAATGCCAGGATCTTTATCCACGTCCCCAATCACGTAAGACGTCCCGATCCTCGCAGATAAGAAACATACGATCAACACAAAAGCTTGGCCACGTTCCGGCTTGGGATAAATTCGAGCGTGAGAATTAGAATGGATTCACAAAGTTAACAATGGAGGAATGTATGGTCTAGTGTATTGAGAGAGATAATAATTCTCAGTTGTGTGTGTATGGGAGAATATGAATAATCAATATATGTAAGAACGTTTCCTCTATCACGAGGGCTTCCTTGCTATGTTATACTATCCTCGCTTGGATTATCTGCCACCCACTATCACCGACACCTCCTCCGACCGATGGGCTCTGCTGATCAGATAAGGTTTATCCACCGCTTTTGGCCATCGCTTTTTTCTGCCGCCACGGCTTATGATCCCATCCACATTAATGCATGGCAGAACCTTGGTCAACCGTCATGCTTTTCATCATCACAAGTCAAAGTAATGATATTAAAATATCCAATGGGTCAATCTGTTTTAATCGACCCTTTTTTTAAAGATTAAAACGGATACAATATGGTGACTGGGCCCAATGGTTTTAACGGAAAAAATAAAGGCCCAATGGATTTTTCACGTGAGTAGGCCCAATGTACCCGGCCCAAAAATAGGAAATATCACGACCCAACATATATTATGGATCCTGCCTGACATGTAAAATCACAAATATACATATATATGTATGTAAAAATTATGTGAGCCACCAATATAGTAGCACCACTGTACTACTCATTAGGAATCTTTCCTCCAAATGTAATAAACATTGGAAAATATGTCTCATATCAACATCTTACGATTAATTAATTAAATAAGTCACGTCTTAGCATGCGATCACAGTAGCTCATTATAACCTTTATATGAACTTTATTTTCACCTTTCATGCAAGTTAGTATTGTAATTTTCTCACAGTTAATGTGTTTTTTAACGTACTGGGATACTTGATTTTTGATTATAAAAATTTATTATATATAATGGTATCCTTAGAAATGAATTAATTCAGATAAGAACCAACCATTTGTGTAACCTCTTTCTTAATTATATATATATATAGAGAGAGCGAAGATCGAAGTAGATATCTTTATATCTACTCACTCATGCCACTCCTTTAGACGACGGTTTCGATCATACAACCGTTGCTTTATCTTTTAATGACGCTATAGGTTGTCCGTCGCTAAAAGTATAGATTTACAGTTGTATGATCAAACCGTCGCTAAAAGGGTTAAGACCGTGAAGTAAGATAAAGAAAGATGACTGATCCTCTTTCTATATATATATATATGTTACATTCTGGCATCAAGGCCGTTATTCTCTACTTCAACCACAGATTACAGGCATTAAAATATCCCTTGGTTTGATCTTAAAATGAAACTATATATCCAGCTTGATTAGGTGTAGTTTTTTCGGAGACATCTATGTGGGTAAGTTGTTTTTAAGTTGTCAACGATATATTAGATACTCCTATAATTTAATAAAATTCATTTTCTTCTAGGCTATGTTTGTTTAAGGAATATACTTAATTAAGATCAAACATATATACCAATGAGCATGCATGTCCAAGAATAAACCCTAGGAAATACATACAGGATTCAATGGTGCATGGTTTCATGTGTGTGTATATATGTGTGTGTGTGTGTGTGAATGACATCTATTACATCATTACTACTACATTATATATATCCCGTATCCGCTAATTAAGCCGGTCAGAAATTATATCAAATTCTAGTACTCATATTATCAACCAATTAGTTGACTGTTATTGATCATTATTAGTCTGAGTACCAAATTTATTAATAAATGTTAACTTTTATTACGAGTAAATAAATTAATAAATTATCCATGCATTTGTACTTTTCTATATTGTATATTATTGTATCTAATTATAATAAAAATTGCAAAAATTTATCAGAAAATATAACAAAACCCAAATATTTAATCATTTAAGCATGGCAACCAAACGCTTATTTTGTTTTTGCTGAATGCCAGGTCTTGACAAGCGGCACGGCACATCCACCCCAACTGACCACCCTAACTAACAACAAAGTCAACATATCACATGAAAGAGTTGTTAATTAAATGTATATAGTTGGTTGAAATTTGAAAAAGTATGATTCTAAGAAGTACATAATGGTCAAAGTTAAAGTTTGATATATATATGTATGTGGTCTGCTAGCCAGGAGGCCTTCAAATTATGACTGGGGGGGGCATCCTACGAAAATGGGTTCTCAAGGGCCATGCATAGACTGATCATAGACATATAGTATATAATATCCATAAAATTTAAGTTATTAACTGTATTGTATTTGGACTTTATATGAGGTGGTTAATGATCTGGGGTCGATGAGATTGGAAAATATCCATGTGAAAAGCTTGATATATACTAATTGCTATCATGTATGTATACCTCAAAATGATCTCATTCCTCTGTCATACAAATATAATTGTATATATACATATATGGATCGGAATTAAAATAATTTATAGATGTAATTATATATTAATATATATATATATATATATATATTAATGTATATGCAGATATATTATAATAGGGTAGCTACCTATATACATAGGAGGATTTAAGACTGGGTGACATCAAAAGAAAAGGACGAGGGTCAACTTGAAGGACATAGGCCTAGGATGCCAAGTTAGTTGGTGTAGAGATTTGAAAGTTGAAACTTGTTAGTGGTAATTCATTGTTCAGTTGACTCCGGACCGGAGGATTATAATAAATACAACTACTACCCCAACCTACAACTAAATTAGTGGAGTAATTGGGTAGGAATATAATGTAGGAGTATAAAAAATTTACCATAATCAAACAAAGATTTTGTTTGATTGCATCTTAATACATCTTAACAGTTCATCTTTTAATATATTTTAATAGCTCATATCTTTGTATTAAGCGACATCCTCTAAATAGTTAAGATACAAATATGAGTCTAAACTATTCAAAGAAATTCTTAATACAAATATGTGGGCTCTTAAGAAACATTAAGAGATTGACTATTAAGATACATTAAGATATAATCAAAACACCACCTAACTGATTCTACAGAAACTAACTACACAGATAATTAATGAGTCCACAAAAAGGAGAGAAATTAATTAATTAATTAATAATGTTTGAAGCACCCACCCAAAAGAAACCGACCCAAAAACTCAAACTATATATAAAAATATTACTATCACATAAAAAAAATTCACATAATATTCACATTATATTGTAGGCCTCGCCTGACATGTGAAACTCATAAATATACATGTACGTGTATGTGAATTTTTTTTATATAATAATAGTATTATTGCTCAATTGGCCACTAGAATACTGACACACATACAACTTCGCATGTGTGTCAGTATTCTATTGGTCAATTAACCAACTTACTCCAAAATAAATTTTATACTAACCACTTCCTCTATATATGGTTGAACTTCTCAATGTGCATGCATGCAGCTATCTATAAATTCAACGCGCCTGCAATAACAAGTCAAATAAGAACCACTACATACTTCTCCCAATAATTAATGAATACTACAAGTCTACAACTGAAATTAATTAGATTTATATCCCAACAAAATGTCGATTTTTATTAGTATAATATATATATGATATGGTCAAATTGAACAATTCTCCTACATATATCCCCATGATTAGTACGAGTGTCACACGGATATATATATATATATATATATATATATATATATATATATATATATATATATATAAAGATATGATCTATAGCAAGTATTTGTTATAAATGTAAATTGGGCAAATAGCATTATATCCGTTCATTCCATAAATTAAGAGTGCAGATTAAAAATTAATTAGTGCCGTACGCCAATTCGTCGTACGTCGAAAATTTTTATACACTTTACGCTACCCCAACTAGCGGACTATGAAAAAATAAAAAAGACAATTTTTAGGCAATCCATGGACCAAATCTCCAAAAGTAGTAGTACATTATAGTATTTGACTTGTACAACTTATATGTAGTAATTATATATAAAAATGGAAAAGTAAAGAAAAAGGAACACATTATCTATGAGGAATTAATGAAGGGACTGGTATTTCTCCCATAATTCATGGGGAAATTAAGATGGATAAATCTAATTCTGGATTGGTGGCTGCTGCTTTTTTTTATATCTTAATTTAGTGGCAGGCAGACAAGTAATATGACCCTCGTGATAATATATATATATATAGTTCAGATTGTCAAGATATCTATTATCTTACTTATCCGCTGCCTCACCTTTTTTAGGCGACGGTTTTCGTTCATACAACCGTCGCTCTATACTTTTAGCGATGCTATATGTTGTCCGTCATTAAAAGTATGACGACGATTGTATGACCGAAAACCGTCCTCTAAAGGGGGGTGTAGCATGGATAGTAAGATAAAGCTGATGACGCACTGATCTCGCTATATATATATATATAGCGAAACCTTCTCTAGTGAACCTTAAAAAATGAATTAAAATCGAACCAACTATAGTGACAATTTTTTAAACTATGACAACTGTTCGAATCGTCGCCATAAACTATGTCAATCGGTTTTAGTATGTTATAACGACGAAAAAAATTGTCGTTATAATCGATTTATTTTTGATTGGTTGGCGGTTAAAGTTCGCTGAAAAGAAGATCGTATATATATATATATATATATATATATATATATATATATATATATATATATATAAGACATATATAGCATCCTTGTTTTTCTTCCTTTCTTTCACGAGAGAGCTAGAAAAATTATTCTCTCTCCCCACATATATGGATGGAGTATAAGTAATAATGAAATGAATGTGGCTCCACTTATGATTTGCATTTTGGAAGTTAATAAGTACTTATTCCACTAATCACCTTGATCTTAATTACTTTTTATGTTATTTTGTTGAATTGTCTACTTCTAGAACGGGAGATTTTTTGTATTTATAAAAAAAACAAAATGTTTCTTTTTATAGACTTTTGATTTCTTATATTTAAATTATGGCGATATAGAGACCTTTGATTATGGAATGGAGAATATATATATATATATATATATATATATATATATATATATATATATAAATAAGTGTGTGTGTGTGTGTGTGTGTTTGTAATCTCTTATGTCATATCTTATGTGCTCATGTAAATGCAGGGTAGACTTGAGAAATACTTTTACTCCCTCTGTCCCTAAATTTTTTTGACTTAGTTTGATTTTTTTAGTTAAATTATCTATTTTTAAAATTAAAAATAATTATTTATATTTTTAAACTTATGAAAATCATGAGGGGTTAAATTATTGGACATAGTTTCTCCACCAATAATTATAATAAAATAGTATAAATTTTGATTCTAAAAATAGTCAATTTAATTGAAAAGGTCAAATTAAACTAATTTTTGTGGAACAAAAAGACTATGCGTCCCTCTGCTTTACCAAAGAAATAAAATAAACAATTACACGCATTTGCAAGTGAGAGAAGTATCATTGAACCTATTGATTGTTGGTATGGTGATGTATTGGTATGAATTGATGTAAAATAAATCATTACAAGAACCATAGTTTGATGAGCCCAAGTATCACAGGTTATAGTGGAACTATTTGCTAGCTGCATTCTACTCTTTTCGCGTGGCGAAATAAATAAAATTGAGAAATCCATGTCAATTTTTAACTTACAAATATTTTAAGTTGACTTGTGATCTTTATATTTTAGAATGAAAGAAGTAAGATATTTGAATCTTTTTTATTTTGAAACTGGGCGAGTATATTTCTAATAAGTAGATTAGTTGCGGCCTGGGCTTCTAAGGAAATTGTGATTTCTGTCAAGGGCTTCTCTGTGAGTATGAAATTGTAAACCCAGGCACCCACTATGGCCCCAGATATTGGGCCTAATTTTTATATCCATAATCCCTTATATTTGCTTGTGGTTGCTCCGGAAAATGGCCTGTTAATTGTTAAACATACATTAGTCAGGCCTCTGTAGATCCGATGGCAAATCCAGCAAGTTCCCAATCTGCATTAAGAAATATCAAAACAGTTTGTTTGGTTACAATATTGAAATGGAAATGAGAACAAGAATGAAAATGAGCATTTTTATTCATATGTTTGGTTGGAACGAGAGCCGATTGTAATGGAATGGTCAATCTGTACCTATCCTATCCTATCCTCGTGTAATAAAACATTTCCTCCTCTTTTACGTAACCAAGCATAAGAATGACTATTCCTTTTGAAATGCTCATTCCATTGCCCCAAACCAAACATGCCATAAGAGAAGCACAGTAGAGCAAACATGCTCTTTTTGAGTGTTTAACACGTTAGACAGCAAATCCAAGTTGTCTTATGTACAAACAAAGCATTTAACGTCGCATGTCCTAAACAGGTCTTACCGCTAATGCTACATCTGGATTGAAGAACTAGCATGGAGGAAGGAATGGATGGATATTTTTTTAGCATTTCAACCGTATGTTTGGTTGATTGTCCTGGTGGCTGGTGTGATAAGATAACATAATTGACACATACATTCCATTTGTATAAAATTCATTCCACCACCTCCAACATAAAATGAAAATCAAAAGGATGGAATGAATTTTCATTCCATTGCAATGATTTATCCGCCAAAATGGTCACCAAATACACTACTTTTCACATTATTCTTTCCTCTATTTCATCCCTTCAATTCAAACGTGACATAAGTTCCACCAACTGCAACATGTCAGTACCCGGAAAAATAAAATAAGTCTACTATCACATAAAACCGTTCACATACACTCACATGCATATTTTGATGACCCACGTAACTTACTCTGCACGTGGCCCATCAAAATATGTATGTGTGCGGTTTTACATGATAGTAGACTTACTGGGCAGGTCAAATACATAACACCACTCCCTTTCCCTCCTCCTTGACAACATAGGAAATTTGCTTTATGATTCATTACCCACATAACACTACTCCCTTTCAGCTCCTCTTTTTTCTTCTTCTTTGTTTATTTTTATACATAAATGCATACACACCTCCACACACACACATGTGGTATATTCCACTTCATAAGGTGGTGAAAGAGGCTTACCAGCTTTGAATAAATACAGAGCACCCTGTTTCTGTTGGAGCTTCACTAAGGAATAGAGAAACAGTTGTACCTGATAACTCCATACCATGACTTAAGTGACACCTTACACAACAGAGAAGCTACAGATATCTAAACTACCAATAAGGAAAACTGAAAGCATTCATAATTATATCACTTTCGAATCAAAACTCACCCAACTCATCAGACAAGATCATAAATTCAATAGCTTCAGCCTCCTATAAAAGACAGGATGCAGCTAATAATTTCCGATATATTTTTTCAAGAACTATAGTATAATTCAAAAAACTCAACATGATACCTATGAAAAAACTTTAAAAATTCGTAAGTATGGCACTAACTCAGCAATGCAGCTTTTCGAGCAAGCTAGCAGAAATACTACCATTCAATGAAGATCCATGTGGCACTTAGATGATACTCATGACCAGATGTTCTCCATCTTATTCCTTTACTCACGGGAGAAAATCAAAGCATTACTCCTCTCTCCAGACATGCGTGATCCATAAATCTGTCCTGGGATCACATCCTTTGATTTACGAAAACCATGAAGTAAAAGCAAATGATCATTTTTTAGCACTCATTTATACAAATATCATATGTACGTAAGTATATGTGTGTGTGTGTGTGTGTGTGTGTGTTTGTCTATAAGGGGAGATGGAAAAAGATTGCGATCAATTTTGATAAAACGGATATGAAGAAACCCAGCAGATATATGTATGTGTGTATCTAAATCTGTATACATGCCAGTAGATCAGATGTCTTATTTGGAACCAGAAAATGATAAATTTTATACAACAAAAACTTCAAAAAACAAAATGAATAAAATAACCCAAATGATAATGACAAGAGCACTGATCCACACTAACAAACAAAAGCTATTTTCCCAGTTCCTAAAATTTAAAGTTGCAATTCGAAATTAAACCAGAAGCATCTCATTTCCAATCCAAACCACATAAAATTAATCAACAAAAGAACAGATTGCTCCCAATGCTTCAATCCACAAATCTCCATTAAAATTACAACACATGTTCCAATCAGTGAACTAGAGAGAAAGAGATCAATCACAAGAGAAGACCTGAGAGGGCAATCGAAAAGCTTCAGACTTAGAAAAGCACATATCATCGAGTGCCTCGCTTCGGCACCACCGGCATCTGGAATTCTTCAAGCACGGCAACTTTCCCGCCATTTCACCGCAGCTTGGGAGGTGCTGATCGGGTTTCCTCTGAGCAGCAGTAGCAGCTAACAGATTCCGGTGAGTCTGACCACCACTAGCGCCACCTGACGAGATCGTTCTGAGATGTTACCAGCGACGCCGTAAGAAGATGATTGGTAGAAGAATCCGAGGATAACTATTGCTAGAAATGGAGCTATAAGGAAAAACCTGAAGGCAGTAGTTGCTGCCATTACAAATGGAAAGCTACAGCCCGCAGGCAGACAAAATAAGAGAGAGAGAGAGAGAGAGAGAGAGAGAATATTGAGTCAAATTGGTAAAAAAAAAATAAGTTCAAGTTTTGCACTGGATATCAGCTATAGCCCATTTACAGTTTGGACTTTGGACAGTCCATATTAAATGGGCTTGGCTAATAAACTCTACATATTTGTAAATTTATTAATATTTAAAGTCTATTTATTTTTTATCATTAATAACAATAAGTTTTTAATTTATAATAATGACATGATATTGAAATTATGTTGTTATTAAATTCATTATTATGACGTTTTATATATAATACTTTCAATAAAATAAAAGGCTTAAATATATATGTTTTATTACGTTAAACTATTGATCATATTTCACTTCAGTGATCCACCTTTCAATTTTGTCAATTAGATGATTGAACCATTGTCGACGTCGGGATTTTTGGATGTCCCTTTCCGTTACTTGTTCTTTGGTGTTCTCATTTTAGGTGAGATTTGTTTGAAAAAACAAGTGAAAAAGGTCCGACATGTATAATGTCGAATGATGGGATCATAAGAGTCGCCAGATTGGTTTTTTAAAATGGTTGTACCAACACAACCGAGAAAAGGTTTGCACATTGACCCAATGATGTGACACTCGATATATGGGTCGCAAACCGAGATTCATTTAGGGTCCGGGGACTTGGTTATCTGGGGAAGGTGTTAGGCACTTCGACATCCGTGTTACCACTAGGTGACTACTTCTTTTCAATAAATTATTATCTAAGTGTGTGTGTGTGTGTGGGTCAATGTGTTTGTTATATGAAAGTTGTGCAAGGCCTCGTTAGAACCTATATACATTGTGGTTTGAATTTATGTAAAATTCAATTTTAGCAAATATATGGCAATGATGTTTTATAAAAGAGGTTTTTCAAACCCCTCGATGCTCAATAGAATTGAGACCTTTTACACTCCCATTTTATTAAGTGATCGGCTTGATTAATTTTATTTGATGATGCGAGGCATCCGTATTTAAAATAATATACAAAAAATCTGCCGACTTCCTCGTGGGTATGGAAACCATCTCGAGGAAATTCGGACATCGCAGAATAATTTACAAGTCGCTATACAATGAAAATGTCCATCACGGAACCTAATCTAGATCCAATAGGATGAATCATGATCACATGATTCCTAGGCTCACAAGATACTGCAGCTTTATATGAAAGCGTATGGCAGATATATATATATATAGAGAGAATTATCTCAGTGACGCCCCCAAAATAGGTATACAACACCCATTCTGAGTCGCCAAAATACATGGTATAGAAAGCAAACTACAACTTTGATAATACAGATGTCGTGTAGAATACGACAATACAATTGTGAGTTTGAATACAAATATTGTCTTACAGATAATATACACACCCAAATAAGTCCTCATTAATTATTCATACACTATTTTACGTAAATAGTGAGGATACTAAAACATCTTCCTAGAGCCATCACTCCATACCCCGACTCGATCCTCGCTTATGTTCTCACCTCCCCGAGAAGAAAAATGGAACAAAAAGGAAAAGGGTGAGCTCAACTAGCCCAAGAAAGAATATTATGACTAAGATAATATACAACAAATTATCGTTAGTCTTCAACAGGAAAAATCTAATGTAATACAATAGACAACAAGTTTTAGATTAACAAATGCAATGAAATAAAGAATCCATTGTAAGAGTCACGTAGAGAAAGAATTCTACCGCTTCTAAGGTTTAAAAGTCCATCATCAATAGTTTATCCTCTGTAATAATAATCAATATATACATCTTTAATCATCTTTGCACTACAGCCAAAAGATATTCATTTGTATCACCATTGGTCATGTTCATCTCAACACTGCTCATCTTTTGCTTTACTACAAGATCTTTGGGACGGTGGGAGAAGCAATATTGTTGGGACCGTAATTAAGACGCATGACTACGTAAAAGATCCAAATGATTCGACAACGCATATTCAAACTTCACAAGATCGACAAAAGAGTTATCTTTGATCTTCATGTAAAAGGACGTGAGTTTAATATCTGAGATCATGTATTGTTACGTATTGCTTCCACGGAAGGAGTTACAAGATTTGGGAAAAGAGGAAAGCTCAATCCAAGGTTTGTTGGTCCATTTGAGATTCTCGACCAAATAGGGAACGTAGCCTATAGACTCGCTGTTACCTCCAAGTATGTCTCAGATTCACAATGTATTCCACATATCTATGCTTCGAAATATGTGAAAGACCCGAACCACATTATTGCATTAGAACCGCATTTGAGATATAGCAGAAGATTTAACCTACGAGGAGATACTGTTGAGATTTTGGATAGGAAAGAGCATGTCTTACGCATCGAAGGTTATACCACAAGTTAAGGTTTTGTGGAGAAACCATGCAATTGAGGAAATGACATGGGAGTTGGAATCGGAGATGAAAGCAAGGTACCTCACCTTTTCGATATACCAGTATCGTATGTCAATTTCGAGGACGAAATTTCATAAGGAGGGAGGTTGTAAGAAGATCTCAACTTATTATAAATAAAATTGAATTTTCTTTATTCATTATTCTAAATTAATAAGGGTTAATTTGATATAATTCTTTGGTTATGGGTGAAATGTGCAAAGTTTACAAAATAAGCAAGTGGTTATAAAATATTCATTATTGTTGGGGAATATTCGTTTGGTCGTGAAATATTCTTTTTGTTCCGGAATCTCCGTATTTACGCCGCAATTGATCATTAGTGGGGCCCATAACGGAAAAACGGTTGGATGAAAGAAAACGACAAAGATTGAGTTTTATAAATAACGACGTAAATTATTACCGCTTAACAATGTTGGGTTACTCGTGGTTAAAAATACGATGTCTGGCGTGTGGTTGCACAAAGAAGACACCAGATTGCACAAGATTGTTGAATTATTGATCCTTACGTAAAAAGGCACTACTCAATAATTGTTACACGGTAATTATCGCTCATTATTTTATCTTATTGATTCAATAATTCTTTGCATTGATATTTATATTATTATTGTTTCAATAATTGTCATTACACGATATTTTCCATTATCAAATCAATAATTCATATTATTTGAATAATATTATCGATAACATTATTGGCAATGTCTAGAAAGTTCTCATCTAAGGAGAGGTTTGGTCACCTAATCAATTGCGGCCAAAGAAGTGAGAAATCCTTATTGGAAAGCCCCCTCTCTTCTCTGAAACGGCACGGTTGTCAAGATCATGATTCAGAATATTATTTTGAATAATTAATTATTGATTATTATGATAAAAAAAATATTTATTTTATGTGGATATAGATGGAGAAAATTTTTAATGTGACAATTGTTGAAAATTAATATTTTATCTTTTTTGATAAAATAATACATTTAAATATATTATTTTAATAATATATTAATCTATGATATTTTTATAATGATTGTGGGATATATGAGTATATGAGGAGGTAGAGTATTTTGTGGTGGCATTAAATGTTTAACATATGTTTTGTGTGTTTGGTGGACACAATTCTTGACCAAAATTGATTATAGATCGTAAAATCGTCTGCTTATGGATTTCGGTCAATTTCTGCTTGGAATTTGGAAAACTTTTCTTCTGCAAAGTTGTAGAGAATGGAATTTCCATAAAAAATCGCGAGTTTCAATTTTTCGATAAACGAGCTATTTTCTACGAATTATTGAAGTTTCTAAGATAAAATAATTTTTATTAAATAATGGGTGGGACCCACTCTTGTTTGACAACATGTGGGTCATTGGAAAATTATTTTCAAGAGTGGCATGCTGGTATTTGATGGCTAGCATGCGTAGAAATTTGATTTTTAATAATAATAATTTATTAATTTAGTCTCCTTTCAGCTCTAACATTTTCCTATAAATAGAGGGCTAAGTTAGAATTGAAAATCACACCGAAACTAAGTTTTCTCTCTTTCTCTCTCTAAATTATCGAGCGTATTCTTGTGAGTATACTTTGAGTGTTGCTATATATGGTCTCGGGTTTACAAGACTATACCAAAATTTAATCGTAAGACGATTATTTTTTGAGGTAAGGGGGTATTATTTTCTTCTTAAATGATATTTTTCTTCAATATCTTTATGCCAAGTATTGGTGAACTTTTTTATCAACTTTGGAACTTGTTGTGTCGGGTTACTATTCACGATATCTGTACTATTCACGATATCTGACTAATTATTCACGAATACTTAAGACTATTCAATTTAAAAAATAAAAATTTTTCTTTTTGTCCAAAATATCTATTCGGATACTAGCTTTGATTGTTTTGATCATTCTTGAATTTTACACCAATATGATTATTTTCAAGTATTTTTGGACATGGGTAAAACAAAGTACGAATCCTTAATCCTTAATCTCTGTCATTTTGTTTCACCGGATTCGCTTTTTTAAAATGTTTTTCATCATCCTCACCCTAAATGGTGATATAAATGAATATCTTTGGCCCAGAAGTGCAAAGATGAATGATTAATCGATGAATATTTTTGGCCCGTAGTGCAAAAATGAGCACAGTGTTGAGATGAAATATGACACAACTGGTGATACAAATGAATATCTTTTGGCTCAGTAGTGCAAAGATGATTAAAGATGTATATTGATTGTTATTACAGGATAAACTATTGATGATGGACTTTTAAACCTTGTAAAGATGTAGAATTCTTTCTACGTGACTCTTCTAATGGATTCTTGCTTCACGCATTTGTTAATCTAAAACTTGTTGTCATTGTATTCATTAGATTTTTCCTGTTGAAGACTAACGATAATTTGTTGTATATTATCTTAGTCATAATATTCTTTATCGGGCTAGTTGAGCTCACCCTTTTCCTTTTTGTTCCATTTTTCTTCTCGTGAGGTGAGAACATAAGCAGGATCGAGCCTGGGTATGGAGTGATGGCTCTAGGAAGATGTTTTAGTTGGCCCTCACTATTTCGTAAAATAGTGTATGAATAATTAATGAGGACTTATTTGGGTGTGTATATTGTCTGTAAGACAATATTTGTATTCAAACTCACAAATTGTATTGTCGTATTCTACACGACATCCGTATTATCAAAGTTGTAGTTTGCTTTCTATACCATGTATTTTGGCGACTCGAATGGGTGTTGTATACCTATTTTGGGGGCGCCACAAGGATAATTCCTCTCATATTCTTTGAGTTGTCGTGGAGGCATAAAGGCTATGACTTTCCCATGTTGCATGAGAACACATCCTAACCCCTTGCCGTAAGCATCAGAGATAACAAATCCATCCGAACCGATGGTATTGTCGTAACAGTAAACGAATGAGTCTCTCTCGAGCTCTCTGGAAGCTCTTCTCGCATTCCTCGCTCCATAAGAATTTTGCATCCTTCCGAGTCACCGAGAGTTAATCTGAGTAGCGATTCGAGAAAATCCTTCCACAAATCTCCGATAATAACCAAATTAAGCCCGAAGTCACAGATCTTGATCACCGACTTTGCTGTTCCCAACTTTGTATTGCTTCAATCTTCACCGTCAATGAGATACTCCTTGTTTTGACACCACGTGCCCAAGGAATGCTACTTTCAGAGCCAGAACTCGATTTCTTCACATTTCATAAAAGCTTGTGTTCACGAAGTCTTTGTAGTACCAAATTTCAAATGGTGCTCATGATCTTCACGGCTTTTGGAATAGATGAGGATGTCATCAATAAAGACAACAACGAATCGATCCAAATATTCCTTAAATACACGGTTCATCATATCCATAAAAGCAAAGCAGGAGCATTAGTCAATCCAAAAGACATGACCAAGAATTCATAATGCCCGTGATCGAGTCCCGAATGTCGTCTTTGAATATCCTCGCTTTTAATCTTCACCGATGATATCCGAACGAAGATCGATCTTTGAAAAGAATCATGCTCCTTGAATCGGTCGTCGAATGGTCATCAACGCGAGGTAGAGGATACCTATTCTTGATGGTGACATGGTTCAATTCTCGATAATCAATACAAATCGCATACTCCCGCGTCTTTCTTCTTTACTGAATAAAACAGAGCACCCCAAGGAGACGTCTTGGGGACGAATGAAACCGATGTCTAATAACTCTCAGTAGTTGGACTTTTAACTCCAAGTTCAATAGAGCCATTCGATATGGGGTTTTAGAAATGGGCTTTAGATTCTTGCTCAAGGTCAATAAAGAATTCAACATCACGCTCGGGGTGAATCGGAAGCTCTTCAGAAATACATCGTGGAATTCTTTAACCACGTAAATATTATTCAAATCTAACTTGTCTTTGTTCAAATCCATAACATGGGCTAAGAAAGCTTGGCATCCATTTTTCAATAAACGAATAGCTTTGTGGCTTGATATGATGTGGATCGATTTTAGTGGTTTAGTGGTTTGAATTAAGTATGACAAAGTTGGTTGGGAATATGAAAACTAACAACCTTACGTAAAACAATCAATTTTGGCATGATGAGTGGTTAACCAATCAATTCCTAAAATCACATCAAAAGCAAGTATCTTTAAAGAGATAAGATCAACAGCAATGTGATAGTGCTAACTTGGATCATGCAAGATTTATAAACTGTAGATGTAATGAAGGTTTCACCCAATCTGAGTTTCAACAGATAAATCAAAATCTAATTTCTCCTGAGTCAAGTTTAAACGTTGAGCACAAGCGGAGAGATAAAAGAATGGGTAGAACCCAGATTCAAGTAAGGTATAAACTTCGCAAAAATTCAAGATTAGCTTACCTGTGATCACCTCGTCGGGTTCCTCACATTTTGTCCAACACGACAAATGTTCTTCCAGAACCGCCGATTTCGACTTATCCGGATGTTCTTGGAATCACCACTCTCATTGAACTTGGTTTCGCGATAAGACAATCTCGAGCGATGTGGCCTTCCTTTCCACAACAGTAACATACCTTGGATTGTTGTGGATGGTTTGGGGACGATATGTCCTCCTTCCCGCATTTGTAACATCTAACCGCGCGGCCGTTTCTCCTCCCCAGCATTTGTTGTTGGTCTTTGGTCAGCCGCTTGATATCTTCCCGTCATTGTTGAATCTTCTTTCCGAAATTTCCACTTGAGTCACCTCTCCTATTATCATGTCCACGATTACCACCGAGTGGTTACCGCTTTTGTCCGTATTCTTTCCTCCTCACCGGTTTATCATCGCTCGATGACTACCTCTGATTGTGGGTCCCCTGGTTGAGTATACTCACTATCTCGATCTAATAACCGAGCCCCGCTGACAACATCCGAATACGTAGAAAAATTTATGAGAGATAAGGTATTGACGAATCTCCGGTTTTAGACCTCTCGAGAAACATACGCGTCATTCGCTTCTCATTCTCCACCAAATGAGGTGCAAACCTGATAACTCTGCGAACTTTGCCTCGCATCGAGACACCGCCATGTTGTTCTGCTTGAGTCTAATAAACTCTACCTCCTTCATACGACGAATACTTTCTCGGAAAGTACTTGTCATTGAACAGATTCAAATCTTTCCCAAGACATGTTAAGTGCATCTCGTCAGTACGCTTCACGATTTCCACCAAGAATCTCGCTTCACCACGAAACATAAAGGTGGCGAATGGAACCTTCGTTCTCCGCACACCCCAAGACATCGAATATCTTGGTAATTTGCTTGACCCACGCTTCGCCTTGATCGGATCCGCCTTTCCATGGAAATCTGGTGGTCCCAACTCCTTAAACCGCTTGTTGATGATGTATCGTGCATCGCCATCATTTCCACCCGTATTTTGTACACGAGTCTCCTTGTTCGATTTTGCATGAACCGCAAAAAGCTTCTAAACATCCCGTCGCTCATCATTTGCTCAAATTGGCGTTGTTCACAGGAGGAACATTGCCACTGTTAGACGTTCTCCTCGTTGGTGAGACCTGGCTGGCTCTCCACGGTCTCATAAACTCCATTGTTAACGCTCTCAAAGCAGCCCATTCTTAAATCGCCATAAAACAAGGGTTAATTAAACAAATTAACATATCACATAATATCCTATATTATGATCGACCAACAAATAAGCTTAGTAGACACACTAAATGGAAGGATTTACTCGCTCTCCTCCTAGTTCTATTCCCGATCTCCGCCAGAGATCATATCCTAAAAGCTCGATACCAACATGGACGCCCCAAAATAGGTATACAACACCCATTCTCGAGTCGCCAAAATACATGGTATAGAAAGCAAACTACAACTTTGATAATACAGATGTCGTCGTGTATCACGACAATACAACTGTTGAGAGTTTGAATACAAATATTGTCTTCTGTATAATATACACACCCAAATAAGTCCTCATTAATTATTCATACACTATTTTACGTAAGTAAAGGAGAGATGCCTAAAACATCTTCCTAGAACCATCACTCCATATCCCGACTCGATCCTCATATGCTCTCACCTCCCGAGAAGAAAAAATGGAACAAAAAGAAAAAGTGTGAGCTCAACTAGCCCGAAGAAGAATATTATGACTAAGATAATATACAACAAATTATCGTTAGTCTTCAACAGGAAAAATCTAATAGAATACAATAGATAACAAGTTTTAGATTAACAAATGCAATGAAATAAAGAATCCATTGTAAGAGTCACGTAGAAAAGAATTCTACCGCCTTTTCTAAGGTTTAAAAGTCCATCATCAATAGTTTATCCTCGTAATAACAATCAATATACATCTTTAATCATCTTTGCACTACAAAGCCAAAGATATTCATTTAGATCACCAATGGTCATGTTCATCTCAACACTGCTCATCTCATCTTTACAAAGTGCAAAGATATTCATCGCTTAATCGCTCATCTTTTGCACTACAGGCCAAAGATATTCATTTATATCACCATTTAGGATCGAGGATGATGAAAAACATTTTAAAGTTAAACGAATCCAAAGAAACAAAATGACAAGGATTAAGGATTAAGGATTCGTACTTTGTTTTACCCATGTCCAAAAATACTTCAAAAATAATCATATTGGTGTAAAATTCAAGAATGACCAAAACAATCAAAGCTAGTATCCGTATTAGATATTTTGGACAAAAGAAAATTTTTATTTTCTGAATAAGGTCAGATTCGTGAATAAAGGTCAGATATCGTGAATAAAGGCCAGATACGTGAATAAGAACTCCCGACACAACAAGTTCCAAATTTGATAAAAAGTTCACCAATACTTCAAAGATAATGATATTGAAGAAAAAATATCATTTAAGAAGAAAATAATACCCCTACCTCAAAATAATCGTATTTCTGATCGAATTTCTAGATATAGTCTTGTGAAACCCAAGACCGTATAAAGAACACTCAAAGTATACTCACAAGAATACGCCGATAATTTAGAGAGAGAAAAGAAAACTTTAGTTTCGGTGTGATTTTCAATTCTAACTTAGCCTTCTATTTATAGGAAAATGTTAACGCCAGAAAGGAGACTAAATTAATAAATTATTATTATTAAAATCAAATTTACGCATGCTAGCCATCAAAGACCAGCATGCCACTCTTGAAAATAATTTTCCAAAGAATTTCACATATTTTCAAACAAGAGTGGGTCCCACCCATTATTTAATAAAAATTATTTTATCTTCCTAAACTTCAATAATTCGTAGAAAATAGCTCGTTTATCAGAAAAATTAAAACTCAAGACTTTCCATGGGAAATTCCATTCTCTACAACTTTGCGAAGAAAATTTTTCCAAATTCCAAATGAAATTGACCAAAATCCATAAACTAGACGATTTTACGATACTATAATCAATTTTCTATTAAGAATCAGTGTCCACCGACACACAAAAAATATATGTTAAACATTTAATGCCACAAAATACTCTACCTCCTCATATACTCATATATCCCACAATCATTATAAAATATCACCGTTAATATATTATTAAAATAATATATTTAAATGTATTATTTTATCGTAAAAGATAAAATATTAATTTTCAACAATTGTCACATTAAAAATTTTCTCCATCTATATCCACATAAAATAAATATTTTCTTTATCATAATAATCAATAATTAATTATTCAAAATAATATTACGTAATCACAGTCTTGACAACCGTGCCGCTCCTGAAAGAGAGGGCTTTCCAATAAGGATTTCTCCTTACCTGCCAAGCAATTAGGTGACCAAACCTCTCCTTAGACGCGTAACTTTCTAGACATTGCCAATAATGTTATCCGATAATATTATTCAAATAATATGAATTATTGATTTGATAATGGAAAATATCGTGTAATGACAATTATTGAAACAATAATAATATAAATATCAATGCAAAGAATTATTGAATCAATAAGATAAAATAATGAATGAGAATTACATAATAATTATTGAGTAGTGCCTTCTTACGTAAGGATCAATAATTCAACAATACTGCGTAATACCGTAAATTCTTGTATGCAACCACGCCAGACATCGTATTTTAACCACCGTAACCCAACAAAGTTAATTCAGTAATAATTTACGCCGTTATTTATAAAACTCAATCTTTGTCGCTTTCTTTCATCCAACCGCTTTTCAAGTTATGGGGCCCACTTAATGATCGCTACCATTGCGTATTTGGAGATTCCCGACAAAAAGAATATTCCACGACCAAAACGAATATTCCCCGACAATAATGAATATTTTATAACCACTGCTTTATTTTGTAAACTTTGCACATTTCACTCATAACCAAAGAATTATATCAAATTAACCCTTATTAATTTAGAATAATGAATAAAGAAAATTCAATTTTATTTATAATAAGTTGGGGTCTTACAATATGTACCACTAATTGTCTTCCAATATTAATCTTTTAGATTGTTATTTTTTATTATGTTTTGTTTTTAGTATTGATTTTGATTTCATTTTATTTATTAATGTTGGTTGTTGGACAATAAAAAATATTATTTAAAATTTTTAATAATAATTTTTATGTTTTAATTTATCCTTTTAAAACACTAAAATGATAGTAAAACTAACTTTTAAATGAGTTTTTTTAACACCTCGGTACTAATATGCTAGGTATACAAGCCACATGTGACGTGACATACCCAATTAGATGTAATTGAAAAAAAATTAATAGTTCAATTTTCTCATTGACAAAATTAAAAGGTGGATCACCGAAGTGAAATATGATCAATAGTTTAGGATAATGAAACATATTTAAGCCAAAATAAAATAAAAAAATCTTTTGCGGAACAAAGAAATCTAACAAAATGAGAACCTTTAATTTGTTAATAAAACATGAACAATACTACTATCACATAAAAAATGGTCACATAATACTCATATACACACATGCATATTGTGGGCCCCCGCCTGACATGTAGGTCCCGCAGTATGCATGTGTGCTTATTTATTAATTTGTTTTATATTATATTTTATAATAAATATGGTACTTCCTTACTCAGTACGTTTCTTCTTAAGATTGAATATATAAAGACTGATTTGATTGATTGATTTCCCGTTTCATTAACAGGTATAGTACGACAACTTCTTTTATCTTATTTTTTATTATTTTTATATACATACATACACATAAGCTTATAAAAATTCTCGGACTGTTACCCTGGTTGTCCTTGACCAACGCGGGCTCTGATGATTCTATTTCGTGAGAATGTGAAAATGTAGTTTGATTGATACATTAATATTCAATAAAATTAATTAACTATATAATTATATTTATTGTATTTAAACATGAATTATTATTATTATATAATTTTTAATTTAAAAATTGTAAACTAATGACTAAATTATTCTTGAAATGACCAACTAAATTAATTTTTCTTCTTTTGACTTGTTATATACTTGTATCGATAAAACCTCTGCCAGGCTTATCACATTTTGAATGCACATGTTTGAGGTGCTTAACTTGTATTCTTTATTTACTCTTTTACCTCTACAATTTTAAATAGTTTAATATTTATCCTTTTTAATTTAAATTTTTTTAATAATTTAATTTAATCTTCTAAGTCTTGTATATAAGTTACACACAAAACGCGTATCTTCTCACCCATTGAATAATGGACACGGGTAAACTAGAAGGTCATGAACCTGCCTTGTAATTCAAATCGATCGATAAATAATTTCAGGATCGACTAACAACACATCTATGACATGACAATACCTCAAGCATATAAAATAACACAAATATATATATATATATATATATATATATATATAGTACAAATAATTAATGCAATACATGACCATATATATTACAATAAAAATAGGGACACCATTAGATTATTTTTGGGAAAAAATCAAGGATGCATCTTTATTTCTCAAAGGGTTGCATCTATTGTACTGCACAAAAAATGATTATTATTATTAAACACATTCACTTTTTTGTCAGACGAAGATAATAGAGTAAAGTTGCATCTGTAATTTTTTATTTTATTTTCTGGAGATTTTCTTTGGTGCCCGTAACTAATTTATCTAGTTTAGTTACTACATTGGAAGCCAGAGGGGAGGTCCTTTTGGCAATTGTTGAGCACATAGCTTAAGGAAATAGGAATGTCAATGTTTGTACCAAAGACATTAGCTTTCATGGCAGTGCAAAGGCAAATTGCAGCCTCAAGATCAACAAGACCTCCCATGAACTTGCAGCATGGGGTCTTTGGCGGGGTTCCGATAGTCGGGCCCATCGATCGGCCGAGCATGTCGGCACAAACACCCAACTTGAAAGCGTCTTTAGGGCAGGCATTATTAGCTGCTGATGATGACTTGCCGTGGAGATCATTATCATAACCAAGAGGATTGGCTTTTGCTGTTGCTTGTTGGGGGAATGGTACATTTTTATTAGAACAACTACAATTGATCACTAAAGTCAAAACGAAGAAGCATAAAAGGGCAGCCTTTGAATAGGCCATTTCAAATACACTACAAATTAAGAATTTTCAAGTGATCATGGAACTGCTGGTGAAATGGGGTTGTGCCTAATTTTATAGATGGAAATTGAGAATTACATCACTTTTTTTTCTTTTTCTTTTTTATAAAAAAAATATATTCTTTCATGATTAAAGAGAGTATTGGAGTTGTCATAGTTTGATTACTTGTCATCTATATTAAAAAATCAATTTTTCAACATAAATGCCAAAAGCATGACTACTTTGTACCAGATTATAAGAAGTTGTTCATCAATATATATGACAATATGCATGGTACATTGGCATGCATATATTGAATCCCAACATGTCAGCTGAAGTACAGAAAGAAATGAATGATTGATTGATTTGAGACCACTAAACATAATTTACTATAAAAACTTGTAAACAATACATGATTTGTAAGCCAAGTAAGTGCATGCATGTGACCTTTTACTTAGAAACACACCTACCTACAAGATAATGGTTGCGAGTATTATTAGAAGGATTGAAGTATTTAGTTCGAAATAAATTTGTGTAGTTTTGTACTCCCACGTACAAACTATTTAGTCTCAAAATAGTAACAGAATATTACAAACGCAATATACAAAAATAAAATAAATAATTGGTAGTGGGAACTCAATCTCGACATACAAATCCATTTCAATTACAAAATAAAAATCACGCGCGCACCTTGGTGTATCAATGCTGTAATGGAAAATTTGTTTAAAAAGTAAAAATTGAAGAGCAAATGTAAAAGGTAAATTCTCTGAGAAAAAGGTTAAATAAATAGTCACCACATGAACTCTATTTATAACATAATTTATACTTTTCCTTTTCTGGGAAAAAAAAACAAGCTACCTATTTATTTAATCCCCCCTGGTTTGCAACCCAGAAAAACTTCCATTTCAGAAGCTTCAGCATAATAACAAGTCACTGAACTGACGTTCGCATAAAGGTAAGATAGAAACCAATTCCATTAGCATGCATGTGGATATTTCTCCTCATTCCTTCTGCTGCAATTGTCTATCTGCAATGGAAAAGAAATCCTTACTAACAGTATAGTATAAAAGGCTAATATTATCAACCAAAGGGTGGATAAAGAGATATTTGGCCAAATTGTGTAAGATTAGTAAAAAAATGTACGCCAGCTTACCTGGTGCTAGGGTTCCCAAGGGTAAGCTCAAGATCATCCGAGACACATTCTTCGTGAATCCTCTCTCCTTCCCATGGTTTAACTATCCCCTTTGTATTACTGCCAAATGCAAACTCAGAGGAAATTGCATCAGACATTGGAATATCTGCTGTTTGATCGAAACCCGCAGCAACTGCTGGTGAGCATGTTCCACTTTGCCCGGGAGTCCACATCTGAGACCCTCCACCTGAAAATGCCTCTCTGAAGCCAAATGGATTTGGTGAAACAAGGCTGAATGTAGGAGATGATGCCCCGTCTTGGGGAGTTTGAACGCCAGATAGCCACCCTGAATCAGGTGGGGTTTGACGGCCAGGGCTTGGCGGTGTGGAAGAGGGTAGGAAAGGATAGTGCTGCCCAGCCCAGGCTGGAACAGCAGTTCGATCATCCCAACTATCCTTCATTCTGGGAGTTCGGGCAGTAGGGGAGCTTAATGGTGGGGTCACAGGTGCACTTATAGAACCTCCAGGAATGTAAAGATGGAGGGGGAACTTGGATGAAGAAGGTGATGAGCCAGATGAGAGGTTTTTTAGCCAAGGAATAAGGGAGTTGGGATCAGCATTATTGTTGGCACTGGCAGTGTAAAGGGACGAAATTGGGCTGGGAAAGGAAGATGAAGTGGGGCTTGGATTGTAGGATGCACACGGACTTGGTTGGTATGACGAACAAGGACTAGCTGCTGCTGAGCCACTAAGAATATCCATGCGTTCCGCAGGCTTGCATCCCTTTAGAAAAGTAAAGATAATCAGCACCAGCAAAATATCCTGGTCAAAACATAATTAAAGGGTTTTTTTTCCTTCTATAAATTCTGTAGTTAGAATTCAGGTATTATTAATTTATTTTGTTTTGACAAGTAATAGTTAACAATCAGGTACTTGAGTAGATTTGAAAGTTCACCTGCAAAGATTTCACCAGTTGTCAAATGAAAATATAAATTTAGTTTTACTGTACTGACCTAAAGTTATTAATTGGCCACATGGATGTGAGACCATCATATATAACCTTTTTTTTCATTTCCTTCGTAATTTCTTCGGTAAAAAAGTGAACCCTCTTTCAGTTCTTTAATTCACTGCATCTTAATCACTTGCCACAACAAAAGAATGAGAAAATTAGGAACGGAAGTACCTTACCTTAGTTCCCTAACTATAAGTATCCATTTGGACCCTCTGTGAGTAACAAATCATACCAAACATACTAATATAAGACTTAATACTCACTTCCCCACAGTATACTACTAATCAGCCTGTTGTCTGCTTCAATCCTTCATTTTCTAATGAGTATTAAATAAGTTAGACATCAGCATGGAGAAAAGGAATTCACTATCTAATGGGTCCATGTAGACCATCATGTTTGATCCAGTTGAATACTTGAGAATCAAACAACAACTTAATGATGTGGAATAACTTTTGCACCATCATGAGCTTCCACTTTTCACATAAGATCTCATTGCCAAAGGTTGCTAGATGCCATAAACCAAGTCTAAAACACTTCTTGAAAGAACCATATTCACTAGTTAAGTAAATACTTTTCAATTGAGAGAACGAAATGTACTTGAAGAAAGCTAGTATTGAATCTAATGATAGCATGTTTCCCAAAAAGAATTCATCAGACGGAATATAATATGGAGGATCCCTTTAGTAAACACTCCGAAGGAAGCAGTATATCCCTACACTAATGATGATAGTTCCTCACTACACTGTTTTAAAAATTTTACTCGACTTCCTGGCCAAAGTTTTCTATATCTATGTATATATAATTCTTACCATCTCAAGACAGAGTGATTCCATTTTAGGCTAAAGCTGAAATGAGTAGCACAACTCTCCAATAGTGTACACGGCAGTACATTCTAAACACAGTGTCTAAAAAGTAAATTTTAAAATCATAATGGCCATCTAAAGTGGTGGTACTTAAGCTATGCTTCTGTGCTCTATAAAATCATATAATGGCCATCTAAAGTGGTGGTATTTAACCAAATGCGTTTAAATTGCCCAGCAAACAAAATATTTTGCCCACCAACAAAAAGAAACCACTTGTATTCAAATAGCTGAAAAGAAATCAAATTAGACCAACAAATGATGAATAACAATCCTTGCATAGCACCCTGGATAAGAGGTGCTAACTATATTATTCACCTGATTGGTTATTCCTCCTATGGTGGGAGATTAAGGTTGTATTTGATAAAATTGAATGTTAAGACTTGAACAATTTAGACATCTAAATAATGTAGAGTCCCTGTCTAGAATTGTATCTGAATGAAGAAATGTTGTTTGATAATTGAATTTTTCAAAATGTCTGAATAACAATATTTTACTATTTTAACCTTTTGAACAGTTTAAGCAATCATATTGGCAATTATACATACATTATATATAAACTTTACTTTTTGCTTTAATAAATTCAATAAAAATCATATAAACACAATTATACATACATTATATATACATAAATATAAAAATTGTTCATCCCTCAAATTGAAACCCTCTGTTTCATAGATTTGTACCATCAATTTTTCGTCAATCAATTAATTGAGGTAGGTACTTTCTTTTTCTTTCTCTTCTAGATTTGTAGCGAGTCACATATATTGTTGATTTTTTTTTTCTTTTTTCTGATTATAAGTTACGATTCAATTGTAAGGATTTTAGAGGCTTGATAAATTGACACAATTGTTCAATAGATTCATCTAGTCAGCGGGATTTTGATTACTTGTTCAAGTTGTTGATGATTGGGAACTCTGGAGTTGGCAAGAATGGTTTTCTCTTGAGTTTCACTGCTAATACCTTTCAAGGATCTTTCTCCTACCATTGGTAACTATTGCCTTTCATAATTGAACACTTTTGATTCATGCATGTATAATAATCACATACATAAATATGTACATGTAGATATAGAGAGAGAAATTGGAAAATTGCAGTCATGGCGGAAGAGGAGAGAGATTGGATTTTGACGAGCTGAAGAGTGAAACCAGAGAAGGAGAAGAGGTTATTTCTGTCCAGAAAAATATAAATTTTTTCAGATGTTCTTCTGAATGGTGAAGAATTATATTTGTCTCTTACCGATTAAGTTGCAAAAAATTTTTTTTACCAAACAAGTTCAGTGTCTGACAATCAAACACAATCTAAATTGTTTCTTGAACAAACTCTAGATAAGTCCAGTTCTCAGTATATTCGGAAAGAAAATAAAAGTTGAAGGTGGTCCATTAAAAAGGCAATTTAGTTATAAGTATCCCATAACAAAAGTTTTAAATTATAATGTCAACTATAATCATACATCTCAACACGGCACACTACCTCTCACCCAACCAGCTAAATCTCCCACAATCCATACTAATTCCATATAAACCATTAAACCCCACACGCTCAGTAGCTTAATCAAAAAAAATTAACACAATGGATTCTAAAGATTTGATATCACCTTTTTTACATGTATAATCACATGAAGGAAAAAAAAGAACACCGTTGAACTAATAAGAATGTGAAAGTGGTAATAGCATAGTAGCAAAAGCATATAAAATTATGTTTGTATGACATTTAAAATATTGAAAATCAAAAAATCAAAAGAACCAAAAAACAGAAAAGGCCCACAAGCCATACACCACCAAAAAGCCCATGCAAATCCCACGCTTTGAGTAGAAAAAAGTGTCGCCCGGGAATCTCGGATAAAGAAAAACCTCCATGAATTACTTTATCAAATGACTGAAATGCCACCACCCATACAAAAGATAGCAAAGGGTAGTTTAGGAAACAAAATCCAGCTGAGCTGAACTGAAAGGAAAATGATTTTCCCAAGAAATGAAATGCCTTGGAATTCAGAATCTTTATTATTACATACCGTCAAAACTGCCAGATTTAACAAAGAGCGCAAATGTGCAATAAACACCTGGAAGTTGTTCAAGCTAGGAGATGAGTTGTACACTTGTACTAAAAAGACAAAATTGCCCAATTCCACCAAGTAAATTACAGGTCATCAGCTAGTTAAGGGGAAGAAAATAGTGAAATCCAGAGGGGCATTACTATCTAATAGTATGAAATCCCAGCGTGGCTTGCTCAGTTTCTCGTCAGAGGGTTATCAGAAGCGAATCTTTCCCTCTCTATGTATTTGTTAGTAATAAATTTTACAAGACAATATTTTGTGTTTCGTGCAGCTAATGATAGACCACATGTGGAAGTGATCTATGCTAAAGCCTAAAAGACTTGAGTGATCAGTACATAGACTAATCTGAACCGTCCATAATTACTACCATCTTTTTAGGAAAGAGAAAGAGTGCATGTTAGGAGTAACAATTTTCAGCTATAATCTTCTTCCTTGTGCTAATGTGCGCCGATTGCGCACCAGTCGACCACTAAACAACATTAGGCGCGTGTTAGCCTACAAGATCCGGTCTAGCCTCTATTTTCCTAGGTCAACCTCAACACAGCTATTCCTGCTTAAAATATCGAAGGCCTCAAAATTAGGCATAGAGCTCAAACATCGATTCATCAGAGATTAACGGAAATAGAAAGAGTGACTCGATTAAGAAGATTAATAGCTCCGCTATCATAGTACACCAGACGGCGAAGTATAGCCAAAATCACGGCTAGAAACTGAAAAAAAAATTCACCATTCCAGAAAAGTAATTCTTCATCTAGAACACTACCAGTGAATTAACAATATAAAACAGTGGCTTATTTGGAAGTGGAAGAATTATTACCTTTCTGTAAGTGGTGCCGTCTTCTTCAACGGACCAGCCGGCCTCGTTACAGAGAGCCTTTAACACCTCGTTGTTGTCGCAGTGCTTGGGCAGCTTGTAGTTGCCGTACATCCTCAGTCCGGCGAAGATCTTGGCGGCGATCGCTCGCCGGCGTCTCTCCCTCCGCTTGTTGTTATCTCTCTCCTTCCATGTCGGAAGCCTCGAGCCCGACGTCATAACACGACGCCGTTACACTGTCAGGAACCGGATATGATTTGAGTACAGAACCTGAATACTGAATTCTATTATTTTTATTTTATGATTGAGTGAAGTGAGAGTCAAATAAATGAAATGAAAATGTGGATTGTGGAGATGAGAGAGGAGGAGAAGAGGGAAGGAAATTATAGTGGTTAGTTATGGTTACCTGAATTTTAATTATATTACGAAAGAGCCCACAATATTTTTTATGGTTTTTCATAATACCCTGGAAATGTGGGCCTCGCACGTGGTTAGTGTTTTTCAAAGGAGAGAGAGAGAGAAGGTGGGGCTGGGTTTGTTGGCAGGGAAGAAAGTCGAACATGTGAAGATAGACAGGAAATATAAATATTTGTTGGGTTATTTGGTTTTGACTCGTGCGACCGGTTTCGAGCTCTGAGGAGGACCAAACTTTTAAATAAAAACTCTATATAAACATAAAAATTGAATATTAGTATATTTAATTTTTATTTATTTATTTATATTTTAATCTCTAATGAAAATAAAAATATAGCCGGTTCAAAGGGCAAATGAACAAAAAATAATGATAAAGAGTCTCATTATTTATTAATATTTTATGGCATAGTGAACCTATATACAAAGAACTGTGTTACTAAAGAATGTACCAAATACACAGAGAGAAAGTATTTTTAAGAACCCCAGCTAAAGAATACTGATCATTCATTATATTATATATAATACTAGGGAGGGATGATGATACTTCTGATACACACGAGAAGAATAATATAAGGAGATAAATCTGCCAAGAAACTAAAAGCATGGTCGATTAGAAAATAGTAATTAACTCCTTATTTAAATTATTTTAAAAATACTAAAAAAAGGTAGTCCAAAATAATAAAAGTTAATATAAAAACTAAAAACAAGTAATTTCATATATATATATATATATATATATATATATAACATAAACATAACATTTTTATAAAAAAAAATAAAATATAGCATAAAAAATGATGGGAAAAGAAATGATGATAGATAGAGATAGAGATAGAGATAGAGAAGAGAAGAGGGGAATGAGGTTAGCCTCAAAAAACTAAGACGCGTAAGGTCTTATAATACATAAATTATAATAAAAATATTATAGTCAAATTATAATTTAATCTTAGTTTTGTTTATAAATTTTTAATCAGTATACGTAGTTATATATTGTATTAAATAGTCCTCCATCTTAAGTTATTTTATAATCTTTGAACTAATAGTCTAAAGTCTAAATTTAAAAACAAATAAAACAATTAAGATTAATAAATATAAATGTAATTCTTGCAAATAAACATTGATAAATAATATGAATGATATACATATGATTTCCTCGAGTTTCTTGGAATACGTATGTAGTTTTCTAGAATAGCTTGAATCATTTATAATGTATTTGGATCAATTGTTTAGAACATTTTTAATACACAATTATGGATGACAGGTACATTCACTTTTACAATATTCTAGATAAAAATCTTAGTCATTCAAATAGATAAATACTTGAGAGTGAGTCATAAGAGACATTTTTGTTGGATATTTGTTATTTTTCGCAATAATCTCTAATAGAAAACTGTCATCTTGACATTTTTCTTATGCTTGGATGCTTGATCAAATTAATGAAGTATTTATAACTCTTACACATAAGACCCATCTATCTGGATTATATATATTAAATTTAATCATAATCACGTGTTTGTTTTTTAAAGGATTATTCATGAAATAATTTAAAATAATTTCATGTTATGTTTATTCTTTTCATAATTAATTAAAGTATTGGATTTTTGACTATTATACTCTTATCAATAATAACATATTTTAAACTTATTTATACATGAAAAAAAATAATATTTACTCATTATATAACACTATTCTTATATACTACCAATTTTTTTTTTGTCATGGACAAAAATAGAGTACATCATTAAAATTTGTAGTTTTTGTAGAGAATGGAGATAATTCTACTTATATTTCATCTTAAGAAGAAACTGTATTTTCTCTAGCTTCTTTAAATACGCATTCGAGAAAGATGAAAGTTAAGACGAATCATTCTCTTACTTTAAACATGAAGAAAGCATCACTTCAAATGTAAACATACATATTCCTTGCTTGGAAACCACCAATTCATATCAGAAATTTTCCATTTGATTATATAGAAATTAATGCACATAGCAAGCTCGCGTGATATACATACACCAATCATCAATGCTACAACCATGTTGCTTTGTCCTAGTAGCTCTTGTTGTGCTTCTGAGATCAGTTGTGTGTGTAGAAAATGAAGATGGTGAGTTCATATCAGCAATCGGTGATCCGGGGATGCGAAGGGATCCGCTGCGGCTGGCAATTGAATCATGGAATCAATGCAACGAGGTTGGAGAAGAAGCTCCCAACATGGGCAGTCCAAGAGCTGCTGATTGCTTTGATATTTATCAAGCTTCTTCAAATCCAAAAGGTGATGAATTTATCCTTTCCCCTTCTCTTATGTTTTAACTATATAGTTGCAAAAATATCAATATTTATCGGGTGACATTTGTACTAAATATTAATACAACAATCAACGTATTGATTTAACTAAAATTTGTCTTTGTTGCATGCATTTAAATTCTAAAAGAATTTCCACTTACCTATATCCGTTTACAGAACCAAAAACGAATTGGTAACACTAGTAAAAAGTCATTAAATTTTTGTAGATAATTTGCTTTGAAATAATCTTGTGTGTATATATGTCAAACAGGGGTAAAGGGTTGCTCATTCTGCAATTCATTTCCATTCCTACTGGTTCATAGAGTCACCGAGGAAGAAAACAAGCTAGGAGTGGGAAAACCATTTCTTGGAGTGAATCGGAAAGCAATTAATGATGTAGACCTTTATGCTTCAGAGAAAGAACTCTACTTAGGCTCTAAATGTCGTGTTGAAGACACTCCGAAACCATGGCAATTTTGGATGATCATGCTCAAGAATGGAAATATGGATACTTCTGCAGCCAAATGCCCCCAAAACGGCTATAACGTTCCTCCCTACGCGCCCGATAATCATTTTCCTTGCTTTGGACGAGGGTGTATGAACCAACCTTTGATATACCACAATTATACCACCTTACAAGGGCTAATTAATTCTGATAAGATTACTCTTAAGGGAAGGTTTTTTGGGTCATGGGATTTGGATGCTAATTTGAGTGAAGAAAATGTATCTTTCTATTCTGTGATTTGGGAGAAAGAACTTGGAAAAGGAAGTTGGGTTTTCCATCATGTCTTGAGGACTTCAAAAAAGTACCCTTGGTTGATGCTTTACTTGAGATCAGATGCCACTTCTGGATTTTCTGGTGGGTACCATTACCAAACTAGGGGAATGTCCAAAATTGTGAGTAAACTCGATCTGTTCTTTGATTATTGTGTTTTTCACTCTCTCATTTGACTTTTCAACTCATTCAGATACCGGAATCGCCAAATTTTATAGTGAGGTTCAGTTTGAATGTGATAAGAGGGGGAGGTCCAAACAGCCAATTCTACTTACTGGACATTGGGAGCTGCTGGAAGAACAATGGTGAGCCATGTGATGGCAATGTAACTTCAGATGTAACACGGTACAGCGAAATGATACTAAATCCAGAAACACCAGCATGGTGCCATGCAAATAATCTCAATTTGTGCCCGCCCTACCACACGTTTCCTGATGGAACTCGTGTTCATCGTAACGATACTAGTAGGTTCCCTTATGAGGCCTATCACCTATATTGCTCCCCCGGAAATGGAGAGCATCTTGAGAAACCTAATAGCTTGTGCGATCCATTTAGCAATCCTCAGCCTCAGGAGATATTGCAGATTTTGCCACACTCTGTTTGGGGCGAATATGGTTACCCGACTAAGCAAGGAGAGGGTTGGATTGGGGATCCAAGGACATGGGAGCTCAACGTTGGAAAGTTGTCCCAATCACTTTATTTTTACCAGGTTTGATGTTCACTATAATTTTGGTAATTAATCCTTCTTTCTAATTGTTCTAAGTTTGTACTATTGAGGTACAAACCTCGCACACCAGGTAAGCTGACAATTATATAATTGTGTTGCAGGATATAGGGACTCCGCCAGCTCGAAGGCAGTGGAGCTCCATTGATTTGGGAACTGAGATTTTTAAAGATCCCAATCAAATTGCTGAATGGACAGTTGAGGATTTCAACATTCTTGTACCTAAGAAGTAAGCCGGTGACATTTGACAGACAAACTAGGTTCAAGCCAAAATAAGGAAACATACAAGAGCATAGAGTACTACTTACCTTCAGGACTTCAAATGATTTAATCATTGTCAATCAATTTTAACATCCTCACATTTCTTTCATCATATATTTATTTCAAGGTTTTTTCTGTTAAATAAATGTCAATTTATTTCACTATGACGTTGAGAGTCGATACATAAATCTCTATCCTGGAATTGTCAAGAATCAAGATAGGCTGCATATACACATAGCCCTATCATGGGGCTGCCAACATAAGGTTCTATGGTGTTCAGAGCCTCTGTAATTTTCCCCCACCAATTTTAGTTATAAATTAAATTTGAGTCCATAAACATAACTAGAACATGATATATTGATATGTGTCATTTACTTCACATTAGGTCATTTAAGATTGCATGAAACTTGATCATAAAATCTAATATTATAAACAAATCCTCCTTGACAATGTCAGAGTTTTACGTTTTTTTGTTCCCACCAAACTCAATGAGGAAACAAAATTGCTGATTAAACAAAGGAAAGAAACCAAGAAACTAAGTACTATGACTACTTACAATAATAAATATCCTTCAGGTGCAACTTATAAAATAGGATAACTTTTTAGAAACCATCAAAAGCTTAATCAGTGTACTTACCTGAAACCAGAAAGACTGATCTAATTTCCAGGAATATTGAGGTCAGCTAAACTCATGCTTTGTGATTATACTCTTTACCGCGGTCCTGAAAGAACTGATGGCAACAATGTGGCTGCATCGCGCAATTCAGAGTCCTCCGCTGCCACGGTTGGTGGATTTGAGAAGCTGTAATTTAAGTCAACTTCAATGTCCATGGCATCCTCTATTACTTTCACCACTACTGACATTGATGGCCTCCGAGTGAATTCATGTTGTAAACACCAAACTGCCAGCCTCATCATTTCCACGGCTTCCAGCCTGTGCAATTGCATATCTTCACTGTTTTTGTCGACCAAATCAATGAGTTTATTTTCCTGTGCTTGTTTCATAAATAACCTAAGCAAATGCATACATTCCTCGGGCTGTGCCCGATCCAAAATTTTCCTTCCACAGATAATCTCCATAACAACAATTCCATAGCTATAAACATCTGCCTTCTCTGTAATAGCTGAGGTCAACCATTCTGGAGCCAAGTATCCAGGTGTCATTGTGGTCACTGTATGGCTCTGATCCCTGTCGATAAACTTAAACAACCCAAAATCAGAAACTTTTGCGCGTTTATTCTCATCTAAGACGATATTTTGGGGTTTAATATCTAAATTGACTATCCTCTGTCTGCATTCTTCATGGAGATAGGCAAGCCCTTTTGCTATATCAAGGACTATATTCCTTCGTTCTTGCCAATTAAGAGTAGGTTGATCCATGTTTCTGCAAAAAATCCCCTTATCAAGAGACCCATTGCCCATGAACTCGTAAACTAAAAGCCTTTGCTGTTTGTCAGCACAGAAACCAATCAGCCTCACCAAATTTAAATGGTGGATGCTTCCTATTGTTTTGACCTCAGCCAAGAATTCCTTCTTACCTTGGCCTGAACCATCTAGGCGCCTCCACGATTTTCTCTCCATTGCTCAGACTTCCTTCAAAAACTGAACCAAATCCTCCCTCTCCAAGCTTTATTGCGAAGTTTACAGTTGCTAGCTTCAGCTCTTCATAAGAAAATCGCAACGGCATCCCTGACACTTGATCAAAGTTGTCATCCTCATCTTCTGATATGTTTCTTTTCTTCCTTAAAAAACACAAAGCAAATGGCAATCACAACTAGAACACAAGCTCCAAGACTCAATCCTGCTATTAAGCCATTTTGGGGAACAGATACAGAAGGTTGTGACTCCTTTGCCAGATCACCTGAGATTTTAATAAACGCAGATGACTGGTCAAACGATCTTCTCTTAAAGCTATTTATGATAGAAAAAACTGGCGAGGGTAAGAAACAGTTTCCATGTGAGACATTATAGAAATACCTAAATAGAGCAGCTTTGCAGGAACAATTTCTCAGGCATGCCAGTTTGCAGCTCTCTACATCGGTTCCTTCAATGACTGCAGCATTAGGATCGACAAAGCTGAAGTAAGAGACATCTGGAATCTCTACCAGTTTGTGTGAATTTGAACCATTGCATGTTATTGGGCTAATCTCTGAGCAGTTATAAGTGCTTTTATTAAATGGAGCAGTAATATCTTTAGCAGGACAAGAACAAATATCATCTGAGCGGAGTTCTAAATTGCCACATGCACTCAGAAAGTCTGCTAACAAATTAATAGGCTCAGATTGATAACTATAAACTTTAAAATGACCATTATTATCTAATTTCATATGCATCATACTCATGTTAGATGGTTTTGAAAACACAGCATCCGGTTCACTCGCCTCAGTTGATGATATATACAAAGCAAGAGTTCCATTTACAGACTTAACATAACTTGTTTCAACAGTTTTCCTAGTTCCTTGGATCAGAAATTTGAAGTACAATGTTGCTTGTAGAATGCAAACAACCCTTGAGAAGTTACAGATAAATAATAGTCACCTTCATCCCAGTTGGTTGAAGAAACTGGAGCCACAAGCTTTTGCCCTGCTATCAATTTCTGCCCATCCAGCAGTGTATCTGATGGATGATCAAAAGACTGCCCAATAGTCCTATTATAGCTATCATAAAGAACGAGATTACCTGTCTCCATTAACTTAATACCAATAATAGACCTCATGGATGTATATGTAGACCAAACAAAAGTTCCATCTGCATCTCTCAAGACCAAATTTCCATCCGTAAGTAAATGCAAGGTTCCGTTTTCTCTAATGGGTTTGTTTCTGTTTGCAAACCAAACCATCTCAAAATTATGCAAGACTTCATAGCTGTCAACATACAAAGTAGCGTTATGAATGTAATGATAATATCTTACTATCCCAATGGCAAAAATGAAGGATTTATAATAACCTTTAGAGACAAATCCACAAGCAAAACCCACCTCCTTATTTATCATTTTCCGTAGGATGAATCTTGTTGATAATACATCGTCATTGATGGAGACATTGCCAAAAGAAAGATCACTGATCATCCACGAAGTGGAGACTTGTACGGTGGCATTAAGAAGAACTTGTGCTGAAAGGAAGGATGAAAGGTGGAAGATCATGGGAATCATAAGGATAAACTTGAAAAAACACATAGGTGCGTTATTATTTGGTCACTGCACTAAGTTTTAGAAGGGGGAAAGAGTAAAGTTTAAACAAATTCTGGTAGATGCAGAAATTATGAGGAATCCTTGCTTGCTGGATTTAGTAGTAATAACTTAACTACCAGTAGTATTTATTTCATGTGCTTGTTTACCAAAAGTATAACTATGGGGCATCCTTGTTTGGAGTTGGAACGTTTTGTACAATGAATCAAAGGATGGTTGGATTTTTGTACGCCAGATTTGATACATCTAGTTGATTGTAAAGTCTCTGAAAGTTTTGACCGTATCCTTCCATCAATGCCAGCCATTCATCCACTATGATCATCAGGGTTCCATACTTCCTACATTATTTTTTGGGGTCATAATTAATTAGACAATGCGCAGTAGTCAATTTGTAGACCATCTAGCAAGACAAAGCATTCTTTGTGGAAATTTATATAAATTGACCACCTTATTAACAATCCAAGAGTCTGAAAGTCAAAAGAAATGAATAATGATAGTCCCTCCGTACCTTAATATAAGTCGTTTTAGAGTTGTGCACAAGTATTAAAGAAATGATTGTATATCATTAAATATAATATCAATTGCCAATATTGTCCTTGAATTAAAAAAAGAGATTGTTATTTATTGGACAGAAAATAATGCGAGAACCAAAGTTATATTTAGTACTTGGGTAATATTGGAAACAAAGCAATTAATGCTTACGTGAAATTCTCAAACGACAAATATTAAGACAAAAACATTTCTCTAAAACGACTTAATATTAAATTAAGGGACGGAAGGAGGAAACATTTACAGCCATTGACTTGAAGGAAACAATAATTTCTAGGAAATTAGAGCAAAGGGCTAAAGAGTGGGACAAATTAACAACTTACTTGGAAGTTGGAAGGAGTTTCCCTATACTGGGAGCCAAACACATAGGCCATACCTGCAAAGTGAATTGTATTTAGTCCTAGTTGAACCACAAGAACCTCTTGTAGTCAACCAATAGAAGCTAGGGAAGTTATCATATAAGAAAATAAATGCAAAAGAAATACCATATCAACGATGTTTTCAGTCAAATGCAAAAACTAAGGCCCGAATACAAAAAGGATCTGTCCACAGGTTAAGGGAGAAGATTAGAGGAAGCATTCAGGAACTACATTAACATTATAGCCAGAGTCACTACAACACGCTTGTTAGAATTGCAGAGAACTATTACTCATCACAAATAAAAAACAAAAACTGCAGAAAAAACAAAGCAGCTGAAACAAAGCAAGTATATTGCAAAAATGAAATGATAGCATTTGTTTGGTGGACAGCTGCAGTATACTATGGAAGATACTGCTTCGGGGTTTTCAAGACAACACTTTAATCACCAACCTGATATCTTCAGTAGTTAAACTCATAAGCAAATAGGAAGGAGTTAACTTGGTGCTTCACACCATCATATGATAGAAGAAAATAGTTGCACGGAACTGTTAGCAATACATACACCAGAATCTAAAATGAGAGTTAATCAACATTCATCTGTAGTACATCAAAATTATTTATGTGTACTTTCCTATATTTTCTGCCAATCATTTTGGTAAAAGTATTTGAGTATATTCTTTTACAATATCTAATGGAGGAAGAAGAGGTAATAAATCTGGGTAGAACAGACTTAAGAGAGGAACTTAGAACATCAGGTGCTACAAAATGTAACAGATTCTTTATGTCTTTATTGAGTGAGAAACAACTTCTACAACTCTGTCAAGCTTTTCTTTTTACATCAAGGACAGTTTCTGCAAGCCAAGTCTTACAAAAATATTGGGTTGAGAAACCCTTGAGCTAAGTTTGGAATATTAAAAAGATTCAACTTGTTAAAAACATATAAACACTATTGTACCATGAGAACTAACATGTTATGTCCAAGTTCATTTTTTCTTTTGGTCTGTTCAAATTTCCAATTTATTTTTTGCCTTTCTATAGCGCCAATCATGTCTTTTGAAAAGAAATTTCCCAGGTGAACACGACCTTTAAGCTTTAGTACTGCTAGACCTAAATAATTTGGCTTTGCTCCAATCATATGACACCAATAAAACCAAAAACTAATAAATAATTAAATGAGATATACTTATAGGTGTACCACAAAAACAAAATCCCTGAATTCTTTTCAGGTGGCTTTCAAATATAAAACTGGGGATAAAGAAGAAGAAAGGCTTCATGGACACTTCTCCCATTGCAATATGTGAAGATTAAACTATTTATGCAAAAATTAAATATTACACTCTACAGAAAGCATACTCAGACAATTAGACACTACCAATAACTACAAACTCTGTAAAAATGTGCCCGTGTCTCTCATAAACAGCATAATAGTATTCCTGTATTTTTTTTCTCATACTAGTATTTCAATCAAAGAATTGTGGATATTACAAACAAAAATGGGAAATAATGAAATCTGAGAGGACAATGAGAAGTGTGATGTACCACTATATAACTGAAACAGATATAGACATTGGTACCGAGACATCACTGGCTAAACCTGAATCCCTATTTGCAGCTGAATTCCCAGCAAATGCATACCCTATACCCAAACCACCAAAATGCAAGGATGCATTCTCACACCTTTGGAAAACTCTAGCAAGAGATGCTGCTTTTCTCCTTGCCCGCTTTGTCCCCGTAAAGAGTAAAGTCTGAAGCAAACTAGCAAATGCTGGTGCCTTCAACACCCTCTGGGTAGCAGCCGCCCCACCACTCCGACACAATTCAAGCAACGCAGCAACCGCATTCTCTTTCCCTCTAGGACTCCCACAACGCATCATACCAATTAGTCCTGCCACTGCTCTTTCCTCATTTCCAACTGCTTCGGCCCCAACTGGCTGCCTAACAATCAAGGCCACTGCACCTGCCGCTTCTTCTGCAACACCTTCAAATCCCAAAGCTCCTACTAGAGCTGTTAAAGCCCCCGAGTCTATCATTGTCACACAATTATCCGCGTGAGTAGAGAGGTTAAATAAAGCCGTCACAGCATCCTTCTTTCCTCTTGGTGTCCCATCCCTCAATAGCCCTGCCAAGTCTTCAACTGCCCCATCTACTTCTGCTATCCTTTTCTTATAGTCATGAACTGCAGAGAGGCTGAACAATGTTGCTGCAGCATTTTCCCTGGCCTCGGTTGTGTGCCCAAATCTCAGAACTTCAGCAATTGATTCTAAACATCCTGTTTCAGCCACAATTCGGCTTTTATTCTTGTCATAAATTGACAAGTTAAGCATAGCAGTTACTGAATTTTCTTGTGCTACAGCATTATTGGAGGAAAGCAGAGCCTTCAGATGAGGTATTGCCCCAGCTTCTGCAATATAAGCTCGGTTTTCTCTTCCAGTTTTTGCTAAGTAACGTATTTCTCGCGCAGCAACAGTTTTGGCGCCATGTGACCCGTTTGCTAACTGTTGAATGAGAAGCCGTGATGTTGCTCTATTAGCTTCAACTGCAGCCTTGCTTGCAGAAGGAGCTGCGAAATTTTCAGAAGACGATTCCGAGTTCTCAGGTGGATCGTAAGGAATTCCATGAGCAGCACACCACTGCATAATCATATTCCTAAGAGCCTTATTGGGTACAAGTCGTGCATGAAGAAGATTCTGTCCAGTCTTCGGACAAGTACAATGCCCCTCCTCCATCCACCTAGTTATTGAAGATCGATCATAAGTTTGGCCTGTACAAATTATGACAGGGTCTGCCATCAAATCCAATGTGATTGGACAAGAAAAATCCTTTGGAATTGAAACAAACGTCCCTGCAATTTCTTGACTTATCAAGCCTTTCTTGGCTTTCTTGTGTTTCTCAATCCCCAGCCCGACCTCATCATTCTCAAAACCAAACAGTAAGAACCGACAGTACCGAGCCAGTGCCACAAACCCATTTAGCACAGAAGCCGTAGGCTCTACATCCCTTCATGATTAACAATTTGCTCTTCCAAGAACTCAATTTCAAACCTAAAACTGTTGGTATCTAATATTTGCAATCTTTCAAAAAAAAAACAATACAATTCCACTGTATCAGGAATCCGCCCATTCTCAAATTCATTCAGAAATGAAAAGAATTTGAACCTCAGCACCTCATCCTGTTTATCAATCAACAACTTCGCCCTTCTAGATTGCTTTTGTAACAATTCAATCTGTTCCCTCACGTCATCGCTCAAGTTCAATTCTCCCAATGGAAAAACATCCAAAAGGGTAGATATTTCTTGATTCAAATCATGAAAATGACCAGAAATCGAATGGTTTTGAAGCAAAAGCCATAACTTACTCGACTGTGAGCAATAATCAAGTAAAATTTTGCATCTATACAACAATAAATACATCTCTTTAAAGCAAAGCATCGCCGACGACGGCAAATTTGACCCTGTATCACAAAGATGCTCCAAAAGAACAACAAATACCTCAATTTTTCGAACCAGAGACCGCGAATTCTTCCGCTGGAATGGTGGCGTTTTGCCTGAAAACAATGAGATCAGCTCCACCGATACCGCCGTCAAAGTTTTCAATAGCTCCACGTCAGTCAAATCCAGCGGCGCTAAGAACGCCTCAAGCGATGGCGACCTTCTCCTCCTTAAGGAGGAAAAAATCGCAGCTGAAGCCATTAAAATCCAAATTCCGCTCAATCAAATTCAAGCAATAAAAAACTCTGCAATTTTTGCACAACAACTGATGATTTTGGGATTGTTCAAAAGGCGCTTGTTAATTTATGGTATGAATACAAGTATCGTTGAAATGGTGTTTAATAGGGTGGGAAATCAAATTGAATGCGCGTTTGGAGAAGAAATAAGAGGGGAAAAGTTTGTGCGTGACTGACTGAATTCCCTATATTGAACAGGATTGGGTTTTTTTCTCTCTCTCTAGGAATTTCTTTGCAAGGCCTTGTAAATGAATTTCCTTTCCTTTCCTTGGGTTTGACGAGGATTTATAGTATCCAGCTTCTTTGTCCATTCATTTCTTCTTTATGCTAACCCCTGGCTTACGCTGGTACAGTTTCTTACCGACTTAATTTTCTAAATTTTCATAAAAAGTATTGACCAAGTATTATAATAATATTTTCACATGAGTATTGTTATAATATGTTACATGAGTATTGACGAAGGAAGCAAATATTTTCACATGTTAAAATGATATTTTTATATGAGTTTCTTATGTATATGAATTATATAAAAATATCATCTTAATATATAAAAATATTAGGGAGAAGTTAACATGGAATGAATTTTATGATAAATTAACTTCATATTTAATATTGCCTATATCGATCAAGATGTTAGAGATAAAATAAACTTAGATTCATTATTACCAAATTATCAGTTATGTGACTAAACATGTGTTTTTTATCTTATTGTTAAATGGGGTAACTAAACTTAGTTCACTTAATCATAATCTGATTCGAAATATCAGTTCATTTTGATTAAACATGTGTTTTTTTATCTTACTGTTAAATGGGGTAAATAAATAGGGGTAATAGTGAAAGAATGGAAGAGGTTATGTACTTATGTGTATGATTAGATTAAATGGTTGACTAGATTAAAGTAAGAGGGCCCAATATAACGCTGCGGAGTGTGGACATCGCGTGGAAAATAAAGAAGTGCAGGGCTTGCTTTGAGAATTGGCACACGTACATCCTCCTCTATATTAAATGGATTCGGTTATTATAAAATTAATTTTATAATAAATTAGATTAATACAAGATCAATTAATTAAATTTAACTTCATGTTAACCACTCTCCTCTTAAACTGAACACTTCTTATTTTTATTCTCCGATTAATAATTAAGTCTTTGACCAAAATCTCTCATTTAAATTATATTTATTTTTATAAAAAATAATTCCACCAGAAGTGAAAGTTTTCACATTATGTTATGTTGAGTAGTGAGTGGGGTAGAAAAAACGAGTGGACTCGGAATTTTGACTAGCAATTATCGAATGGTGTAAGAAATTAATAAAATAATTCGAATTTTTAAATGAGTACAAAGAATATGTTTGAGCTTAGTTTATTTAATATGTTAATTTGTGAGTTTTGTTTAAATTAGTGCTTTATATTAGTATATTAAATAAAACGTGTTTAAAAGTGATCGAGTTAAATTTAAATAAAAAAAATACAGTTCTGACTAATATGTTTATATAAAAGAGCAACAAAATTTGTCTATAATCAAATTTAAGTCGAGTTGAGTTCTTCTTTGATTTTGTGAACAATTCATTTACAACTTTAATAAAAAAGAAATCAAATTTTAAATTATCCCGCAAGTTATACAATAAATCTCATTTACTTTTAACCATACCATGATAAATTGAATATGCATTGTGGTTAAATTCTTTAGTTCTATGTGCCCATCAAAACTAACATTGGCGCATTATTTTCCTCATTTACTAATTGAACAATTCTCTTATTTTCTCGTAGGAATTCATTATCGTCCTTATCATATGGTTTGGTTTAATTTAATAATTAAGTAATTGACTCAATTCATTCTCAAACCTTGCCCCAATAATAAAATTTTGATCATCGACTTTTTTTTCTCAACCCCCAATGATATTTTTAATATAAAAAACAAAAATCAATCATTATGATACCTCTATTTGTCACTACTTATTTAGAAAAATTCGTAATTTAAGCAGTTTGTCGATAGAAATATAATACTTTGTGGTAAATAATCTCAATCTCTAAACAAAAAACTTTATTTTTTTTTCTTGTTTTTTGGGTTAAAAATCAATTGAAGTTTCAATTAATTTGTGAAATAGACAAATCACATTGTGACATGTGTCGGCCGGTCAACAAATGATGATATCAATGAATAAGAAAAGCCAGAGTGAAAGAAAGGGACGGCCATGGAAAACGTCAAAACCCCGGCGCCTGTGCTAATGGCCAATGCCATGCAGAGACAGACTAGACCATGCGAGCGAGCGAGGCTTCAAAATTACGTGCAGTCTTTTACCCTTTTTTTTGTTGTTAATAATTTACTAGTACTAAGCTTTGTTTTGTTTGGCATTTTGATCCGATTTTTATGATGCCGCCACCTGTAAGAATATTTTATGGAATAATATTAAAATAAAGCTAATTAATTCTAGTCTGGTTTTATGATGCCGTACGTCACCTAAGGCTGACCATGTTGCTGCCAAACGTTATCACAATTGCTAAAGTTGATTATTTTGGTAGTATATATTTTGAATATTACAGAATTTTATACCAACAACATAATATTTATCCATGTGATTCATAATTAAAAAATTGATATAAATATTTATAATAAAAAATATAACACAAAAACAATTATTAAGTACCTTATTGACAGTTACATCCAGTAATTTTTTTTTCCTATGTCCATTAACTTTTCAACTAAATAGTAAATTCCCACTCATTTAATATTTTTATGATTTTATCTACAAAAGTTTCACTCTTTATTTATATTTTTTTTCTGGATAACCACCGGCTACGCCATTTTTATGTATCACCAGATTCAAAAGGTCATATATATATATATATATATATATATATATATATATATATATATATATATATATATATGTTGGGTCATGATATTTCTTTTATTTGGTAGAATGAATTTAGAATTTCACTTATTTAACTAGTTTATTGGGTCTTCATTATTGAGCCTCGAAAGTCATTGCCTACCAATCACCATATTGTTTATATTGAACTCTATAAAATCGGGTTTGGTTCATTAGACTAACCCATTAGATCTTTTAATATCTATTATTTTGACTTGCAATGATGAAAAAAGCATGACATTGGTGACCCGGCACAATTCGTCATGCATTAATGTGATGAGATTATAGCCACGGTGGTAGCATATAAACAAAGGACCAAAGGTAGTGGATAGAAATGCATATGCGATCAGCAGAACCATCGGATCGAAATTACATGTCGGTTAGTAGTAGGTGGCACGAATCCAATCGAGCGAAAGATATCCTATCAACCAAGTCTTCACAACTGAATGCGTTCACATTCATATACACACACACAACGGAGAATTATTATCTCTCTCTCAATACACTGACATTACATCCTCCATTTATTAACCTCATGAACACCGAATCATCGACTCTCACGCTGAAGTTTATCCCCGACAATCAAGCCGTCAAGCTTTTGGTGTCTTATCGCCTTTTTCTTGCGCGAGGATCGGGACGTCTTACGTGATTGGGACGCGACAAAAGATCTTAGCGTTTATATATATATATATATATATATATATATATATACACACACACACAATAATGTCAGTTTACAAAAAACGAAAGTAGGTTTGAATATATACATGGGCGGAGCATCTGAACGGGAGGCAGGGGCAAAATTAAGACATGCTATATATTAATACATATATATATATATATATTAATAGTGAATAAAGCATACATATATTAATAGTTAATATATATATATATATATATATATATATATATATATATAATAGTAGTCCAAAATTTTTTATATGCGCTCTATAAATTAAAAAATAAAATAAATTTTATTTTATAATAAAATTTAAATAAAAGAATTTAAAACACAATCAAATCTAGGTCGTTACTTGAGGTTGAAGAATGATCACAAAAACCAAATTTTTTATTTACCAAATTATTTTATACAAAGATTTTATATTTTTAAACATCATTAATTTACTTCAAATACTCCCCTTTGTTGATTTCTTTCTGGATTAATTTTCTTTGTTCTATATAGAAAATTGATATTTTCATATAAAAATAATATTTCTACATGAATCTCTCTCACGTATTTCTACATGAAAAAAAATATATTTTTACATAAATTTTGATATTGACTAAAAATTTGAGATATTTTCAAACTATACAAAGTCGCAGGATACAGTTGCCTCCTCTCAATCGTACAACTAAAAAAAATAGTCCAAGCGTCAATAAATAATATTTTCCCTTTAAAAACGTTCACAAGCGCATAATTTTTTCATTTTTTTCTAATTAACAAATTGTAAGCAAAAATGATTTAAAATTGTTTGTTATTTTCTAACAAGGATGGATGACTCAAAGTCATCCGTACTGGTGACTCATTGGAGCATAAGTCCATAATAAAAACAATACCAGCTTATTAAATTATGGTTGAACGTGGAAACGTATTCAATTTTGTCACACAAACATTACTACCATTATTTAAATAAATACCTGAAAATACCTACTCCATAAAATATTGTTAAGGGGTGGGTTGATATTTTAATCTTCTCTCTCTAAAAATATACATATTTTAGTTTTCTATTTATAAATATTAAAGGTACAAGGAACGTACTTAAACATAATTTGCTATATAATCTTTAAGAGAAATAATTGTGAGAATATATCTTTAAAATTTAGTATTAAGAAAATATTTGCAACAGCTGCAATTAATTTGGTAATGAATAAATAAATGGGATCGATGGGGAATAAATATTGAAAACCCATTTAATTACCTTAGTTTAATTGAAACATTTTCAAATGTGTGGCATCATATATATAAAAAGTACTTTCACTAGTTCGATCAATATATATATATACACAATTAACTGACAGTTTGCTTGTTAGACTCCCTTCTTTTAGAACTAGCTATCGCATGGAGACACATGCATTAACAAACCAGAATTATGGACACATATATAAAATACACAAATATATTAAAATGAAAAAGAAAGAATTGTTTAATTTACTTATAAAAAATAAAAATAGAAAAGGAAACTAAAGAACAGATATTAATGGTTATATTATTAAATTTAAATAAATTATAACAAAACACAAATTATCTAGAATGAAGAAAAACTTGCTCTTTTTTCCCATTTTTCCACATATATTAATTTCATCTGTCTTCCTTCCATAAACAGCAAAGCTCCACTAGTCAGAAACATAATTGCAATATTCATATTCACATACAATGGTAGGGTCTCTAATATCCCCACATGCAATTCTTACATCACATGTCCATGCTTGGCGTTTGAAGGGGGAGGAGCTCACTGTCAGAATCATCAAGACTAACTACTATTGACTCCATTAAAACAAAAGCCTCGTCTTTCAGATGAAAATTAGACTCAGCCATTGCCAATTTGCCATTTCCTTTCCAAGTTTCAATTCAATGCCCCACCGACCACGGCGTTAGGAGTTGGCTGTGCCCATTAGCAGTTAAAGTCCACATTTTAGTATTATGTATATACTCATCCCTTCACAAAAATAATCTCATTTCTCAACTTTCTTTTCTCTACAAAAGAGTCGACTTATTAGTGATAATAGTACAAAATGACACAATTTTGTAAATACGCGTCCTGCGAATGCTCCATCGTGGAGTGTCAACCTCATACTCGAGTCTTAAAAAGTAATCAAATTTTTAATCTCAAAGTGATCAAATTTTGGATATTTAGTACAACACAATTTAAAGTACAAAAATTAGTGTGGTAAATAGCTAATACTCAATTAAAAACCATACATGCCAATCATATCTCTGCCATAATACTCCCTACTATTTGCAAAGAAACAAAGCTACAAACTTATAAACAAAGTTTATAAATTAAGAGCATAAAAGGAATTAAAAAAATAAGAAAATAAAAAGAAATAAGGTTTATGTTGGGTCTAAACAAATTAAAAAAAAATTATGTCAACCCAACATAAAAGGAATTTTTGGGTAATAAGCCAAGAAAAGAACTGACTGGTTCCATCATTATAAGAACAACCTACTATCGGTTTTGAACAAGGTTGAACTTTGGGCTGGGCTATATACCAGCTCCACATGCACCTATTTTGTCATCTTTACTGTACTATATTCATTTAGAAGAAATTATCTGAGGGCAACTTGCTGGCATATACATCAGAAATAAGGAAAACAAATGGCTAAATTCATACATATAGCAGCTGTAGATTGTTAAATTGCAATAATGTTGTCATGAGCCTTTGGAAATGTATCAATAACTGGAACTAGATTACATGATTTACAGATTTAGTAAATCACTGAACTTAGTCAAAGCCTCCATGATCAATTATCGCGCATCAAATTAGTCGGTTCACTCAAAACATACTTGGGTAACTCATATTTTGCACCTGCAAGAAAGGTACACAAGCTGAATGGGATTCTTCCGCTGAAAAATTGGAGCGTGCGAGTTGAAACGGATTACATACCTCTCTCATCATAACAGATTGTTAAGTCGAGGCTTTGAACAATAACACCAGCACTATCCACAATTGTTTGTGCAAGAGTTAAGTCAGCTATGGCAGCAGCTTGGAGTGCATCCCATATCTCTGTTAAAAATGTAAAACTTGCTCTTTAGGTATTTGTTTTGTACAGATCTTATTTCAAAATGTACCTCATGTGCACAATAGAATATAAACACGTGCACAGATAGTCATCAAAATCACAAGCACGAACAGATCGATCAATATTTTTCTTTCTTTAAATTGATACGACTCCGAAGATGGAAACAACTACAAAGAAAAACTCCAGTGTACAAAATAAATTTATTCAACCACAGACCGAGTCTTTTGGGTTTAGAAGAATTACCATTTGACTTGGGTATTGATGCCACATTAAAAACCAAAAAAAAGAAGAGGCCAGAGAGTAAATTTTTCTTAAATATTCAGACATGTCACAAGAAAATGTGGACCCATTAAAACTTTAAGATTAACCAACTCGAATATATTAACTACTAGTCTATTTAAATATCCAATCATCAACACACTGGAAAATGTATGTATTGCCACACTGTTGAACGTGTAGTAGTTTATAGACAAAAATGAGGTCATAAGGATTATTTTTTTGTGCACTTACGATGCCTTGGTTCTTACTTTACTTATCAATATATCGTGTACAAATAAACATACGTACAGATAAACAGAAACAGAGAGAGAAGGGAAAGAGAAGGGGGGGGGGGGTGTTTGTTGGCGAATACTCGTACCATCTCTACAAGTTTATAGGATCACACTGAACAAATTTAAGCTTCAATGTAGGATTACACATTGATGGCATTTTGGTCATTTTGTCAATTCTCCAATCTTCAATCATAGTCATAAAAAAGAATAAAGACAAAAACTGAATACATAATTAAGGGGACATAACCTTTTTGTCCACCATAGTGTGGAGCAGTATCCCAGAACTCATCACGCATGTCTTTTAGTTGAGCCCTTGTTATTGATTCAGAATGCTTCCACGGCTTCGGTTTTCGTATTTTCTTAGCAGTTTCTGCAATTTGAAACAAACCAAGAACTGACTCCAGCTAATTTATATCAGGACTTAAATTTTATAAATGTAGTGCCAAGTCATGGTGAAAAGAATTTAAATTCATAATCTATGTGGACAATTATATAATGAAGACAAACAGATGTTACAGAATATATCTATACTATATGTACTAGTAAATAAATCAATGTACTAATATATATATATATATATATATATATATATATGTGTGTGTGTGTGTGTGTGTGTGTGTGTGTCTAGAGATCGAGAATTAACGAAATACACCATCAACAACAAATAGAAGATAAGCTCCAATAAAGTCCTCAGAAGTTGGCACATTCAAACAGGCAGGCGGGCGGAATCCTGAATTTCTTCTAAAAGCAATTCCTCATCATATTACAAACCAAAAACTGAAAATTCTTATACCCTTCTAGTATAAGAAAAGGAAGAGGTACTACTAGCTCTTACATTAGGATGGCATATTAGTTGACCACTTATTCTAGTACAAAAATAAAAAGTACATTCCCTTGAGAAAGGGGTACAACTTCGGCCTTCACATCATGGCATTATAAGAATTCACATATATCTTAATGTACAGTAATGCCGCACCATAGGTGACAATATCTAATACTTGTGGTGCGTTCTTATTGCTTACTAAAGGTGCTGCAAGACAAAATATGAGCTATTTATCTACTAAAGAAACAATATAAGATCCATATTTGGAAACAAAGAAATATGTAGAACACCAAAGACAATATGTTTGACCCCTCAACTAAGTAATGTTAACCAACTTTTTATTAGTTAGCAAAAGTTCTACATATTTGTGAAAAAGATTTAGCATCATATTGCTAAGTGCTCCAGCATTTAGGAATTTTGCCACACTATAACAGTTTTCTTCCCACGCTCAAACTAAGAACAGATTGCATACTTTAAATCTACTTAAATCATGGTCCATCAGTATCAAACAACTTACAAGGAGCTCACCAAAAATAAAGAACAACTTACAAGGAGATAGGTTAAAAAGGAAACATCATAATTTAAACATGTGCTTACAAACTAAAAATAGACCCAAGTAGAACATCCAAAAATAGTAGAGTGAAGGAATCTACAGGAGTAACTTTTCCAACCTTTTAATCTAACACTTGTCTATTTAAGTTACTAATTAGAGTAACAAATGTAACCATAAATGCCAAGCCTTAAATTTAAATTGAAACTTAAGTAAATGAATATTTTAGATTGTATGAATAAACGAACCCTCTAAACTTGTTTAACCATACCACCAACAAGTTCACTAAAATATCGATCAACCACACACATTTGTTATGAATTCCACATATTTAAATCAACACAGTAAACTCCCATTCATTTTGCATAGAATTTGAAATCGACTTGAAAAGAAACACCACATAACATACACAACATATAATCAGACAACTAATAAAAGCTTAACCATCTAATTTTTCAAATAAATATCGGAATCTAACCATCTCCTTTGGCGGCGAGCGACGATCCAATACAGCCCATACTGCCGAGTCACACACACTAGCAATTCGAATGAAGCTTACCGCCTATTTCGATCTCTCCGGCAAGTGAGTTTTCCGGCGACAACAAATAGATTAAAATGGCGAGGAGAGAGAACTAGATTTATTAATGATTGGTTTGTGGAATTTTAACCTTTTGAGGATTGTTTTTGAGTGATCAAAACTTTCTCTCTCTACATCTATACGTATATTTATATATGCGCGAAAGTGCTGAATTATTTTGCGCAAATTCATTCGGTGTATGACAAGTTTCTTACCGGAGGAGTCTTTTTCTACAGAGAGAAAGGGAGTCCACTGCCTTTCCACTCCACTACTCTGTAAATTGTGTAATCTACGAGTTTGGGGAGTCCGACGTGGCTATAAGTATCACGGAACTTATTACGCTACCTTTTTCAAATAACGACGTGTGGTATTCTTGAATTATTGGCAATGGCGACTTTTCAACAAAAAGTGTTACCCCATCTAAATTACATGACCATTAAATTAATTTTTTTTACTATTTTTTAAAAAATTAATAATTTTACGTGCGTTTTCAATATTTTTATATAATTATTGTTATAATATAGTGGGTCTTATTTTTATATAAAAAAATATATATAAAAATATCAAAAATACATATAAAAATAATGTTCTTTTATTTCTAAAAAATAACTATTTTTTAGGTTATGGTTAAAATTGATTCGTGCTATTATTTTTTTTCAGTTTTAAAATTAAAGATATAGATATATTAAATTTTAAAATTAATACGACTCATAAATATTTGAAAAAAATAAATTTTGATTATATACTATATAATTATATCAATTAAAATTAAATAAATTTATATTAATTTAAAATTTAATATATTTTCATTTGACCTCAAAAATTAAATTATATTTTTAATTTTAAAACAAAGAAAAAATACGAGTCTAACTTTAGCCTAGGGGTGGACATCAGTATTTTATTGTATCGAACCATCCCAATAACCGATTTTATTAAAAAAATGAGTACTCATGTACCAATTAACCGACATTTCGTATCGATAAGTTCGATTCAGTACCAATACGGTACCGATAAATATTTGTATCAATTTTTTTCCACCAAATAAATAAAATAAAATCCAAATATGTTAATTATTTCATCAAAATCTAGATTAGAGACCCAAGACAAAACAGAATTCGATCAGAGAAATTAAAAGAGAAAAAAGGTTATCGCCATTTGGTCTCAATTTTGAAAGATGTATTTATTCGATCAGAGAGATATGGTAAAGGAAATGATGAAAGAACTACAAAAGATAACGTATGAAAATCGGAAGATCTATCAGAGAATCATGCAAAAGGAGATATGGTAAAGGAACTACAGAAGAGAAAGTATGAAAAGGGCATGCGAGAGGAACCGGAGAAGGGGTGAGATTTGGGAGAAAATAAGACGGGAAGTAAAGGAGAGAGATAGAGAGGAGAGAGAAAGTAATCCTACCTCCATTATCAAAGGAAAGAAGTCTCTTCTTGATCATCCACATATAATTTGATTTTTAAAATCATATATTAAAAGTTGAATTACTATAAATTTATTTGATTTTAATTCATATAATAATTATAATTGAATAGCATATTACAAAAATTATTATTGACAAAATTTATTTTATTTTAATCTGTCGTCTGATCTTAAAAGTCAAATTGTATATCTAATTTTAGAACTAATGAAATATGTTTTTCAATATTTAAATATGGATTATGTTATTTGTTTTCCGTTTCCTTTTAGGACTTTCTAATAAAAATTCATTTTAAAAATTATAAATGAGGATTACACAATAGTGAATATTAGTCATCCATGCGGTAAAAATCAAAATTAATCGACTCTCCGGTCCGATTCAATCCGATTTTATTGATTTGATCAAAAATCGATTGACCTAATTAACTATCGATCCAACTGGTGTTTCACCTGAGAAAACCGGTTAATTAACCTAGTAAATTGGTTTTTATTTATTTATTTTTTGTACCAAAAAATTTTAATATTAAAATTAATCACTTTAATAATATTGTAACTCAATTTTATTATGTTTTAGTTCATATTTTTAAATTTTTTTTATTAATTATTAATAATAAATATTTTTATATATTGATAATATTATAAAGTCAATAACTATTCCACTACTAATTAGATTAATAATAACTCATCCAAACGATACCCGTTTCGGGTTGATGACCGATCCTGAATATTGCATTAAACATCGTACCTACACTGGAATAATAAATTTTTCATTGAATTGAAAATATTCTTCCCTAATATTGAAATTGAAAATGACAAAGAAAAAGAAAGGAATTATAGTGGATCCCAGCGCTAATTGGACACGTGGGAGTTAAAAAGGATTTCAATTTGCCATGTCAGCTCTCTCCTCTGTACAAAATAAACCCCTCTTGTTCTCTCTCTCACAGTTCTCACCGATTTCTTCTTCCCGAGTCTTCCAAATTCTTCAACCCCTCATTCTCTCTCCAAAGTTACTTTTTCTCCAATTCAAAAGCTAGAGCTCGAAAATCTCTCCAATTCAACACCTGCAACCATGAATATCTTCAGATTAGCAGGTGACATGACTCATTTGATCAGTATATTAGTCCTCCTCCTCAAAATCTACGCCACCAAATCATGCTCAGGTCAGTTTTCTGATTCTTATATGTACACAATCTCAAACATGCATATGTTCGTACTTCAAATTTATTACTATTTTCAGTGATTCTTCTAGGGTTTATTTGACCTGATCATTTAGCAATTTGGTGTCATTAGGGATTTCAATGAAGACTCAGGAGCTGTACGCTTTGGTGTTTTTGACTCGCTACTTGGATCTGCTTTCGGATTTCATTTCCCTTTATAATTCTGTGATGAAGGTGGTGTTTATTGGGAGTTCACTGGCCATTGTTTGGTGCATGCGGCGGCATCGAGTCGTGAAGCGCTCTTATGACCGGGAGCTTGACACGTTCCGTCATCTCTTTTTGGTACTGGGATGCTTTGTGTTGGCGTTATTTGTCCACGAGAAGTTCACATTTCAGGAGGTGAGTTATTGTTAGCTTCAATCGACTGCTATATTTTATTTATTTATTATTTGTTCACGGATTTCATTTCCCTTTACAAGTCTGTGATGAAGGTGATATTTATTTGTAGAATGTACTTTTGGAGTTTAATACTAATTGGTTCATTCATTTTGTTTGCAACTTGTTCTATACTTCTATTGAAGCCTCATTTGATGATGTCCTGATAAGGTAAAATATAGAAATTAATATGTGCCTGAAAGATATTGGGTTGGTTCAGATTGTTGTTTTATTTTTTATTTGGGGAAAAATAGTTTGATCATATTGAGCTCAAACTGTTTCAAAGGTTCAACATTTTTGTTCTATATTAAATGAGTCTCTAAGATTATGTAGAAATTACAATGTTTGTGGCATGGGTTGTTGATGGGGCATTGATTTTGCTTGAGAATTTTTTGGAATGAATATTGCAATACCCATGAAGCTTGAGCAGATGCACGGGCATCAAATTTAGGAATGCCATTGATATATGCTACATTAAGCATGCTTTTAAAAACAAATTATGTGTTAAAGGTTCTCTTTTTTATTATTTTTTTATTTCATACTCTATCTTCAATGAAATATAAGAATGTTAGTTTCAATCACTTGCAGTGTAAGAAGAAATGATATAGGAATATGAATCACTTGGAATACAAAAGTTTAAGTAGGAAGAAAATCTGGGCAGGTTGAGGACACTAAAAGACTCACAAAGTTGATTTGTGGTTTCCTAAAATTCAACCTGTGAGATGCTCGATCTTGGGAGAAGAGAGGATAGCGGAATTTTAATCGGAAACTCCAGCCATACTGGATCTATTTTGCTTTATCAAATGGAGTAAATATGCTGAGGGTCCCTAACGAGTCATCTATTATGAGTCCCTCTTCATTTTTAGAATTGAAAACAGTATACTTATAGCTTTGCCTGAAAAATGCAGTCCCCTCTCATAAGGGGGGGAAAATTTTCACCTGCCCCTTCCACTCTCTGAGCCCTATATATAAATTTATCAAAAGACTATAACTCTGAATTGAAGTATGGACTAAGGATGAACTCATAAAACTTGCTATTTGTGGGAGAACGAAGGGTTATTGAATCGGTGAGCTTAGATTTTGTATGTTCTCATTCTTCCTGTACTCTCTATATTGTTCTCTAGCTATTTGTCAATTCTAACCCTGTAGATTAGCCTAGTAATGCTTATTTGCTAGATGCTGCTGCTAAATATTGTTTTACCAAGATAGCCTATGTTTACTTGAGGGGATCTTCCTGTGAACGATTTTGAACTGTTCTAACCTTCTTTCGTTCTAATACTGTCTTCCATTGTGCCTGCTCTTTTTAGAGCTAAAGTTTGTCCTAATGGCTGGAAATTTGAAACAGTAGAATTCTGTAAAACTCAGGTTATTGACAACCAGTACTTGAAGATGCCTTTATTCAGTATATTTTCACTCTTTTCAGTTTAGAATAACAGGGCAAGACTAAAAATATTGATAAAGGTAATTATAACAACTGGTTACAATTCCTTGGTTAAATTTGCTGAGGTATCTCTCTCTATGCAATCATCCTATTGCTTGCTGGCCAACTAAACCAACTTCACTTAATGTTCACTCCTGCTAGGAAGTTTGCAATGGAAAGAGGAACACGAGAATTGATAATGGCATGCTTGCAAAGTGTTTAGTGTTGCTTCTAAACCTTCTTCGCATTGTTTACAACCAGTCAAGAAGATAAATTTTATGATTTTATTGATTTATCTATTTTTTTTTATTTTCAGAAAATTTGAAAAAGACAATTATTTTAAAATAGGTTTTTCTTTTTCTTGGTAATAGTTCATCCATTATTCAGACATAATGCCTCAAGATATACTGCTAATTTGGTGTAATTTTCTTACAGGTCTTTTGGGCCTTCTCTATTTACTTGGAGGCAGTTGCTATTCTTCCCCAGTTGGTTCTTCTGCAAAGGAGTGGAAACGTGGACAACTTGACTGGACAATATGTGTTCTTTCTTGGGTATCTTCACATTTCCTTTACACGTACTACATCACATAAAGAATAGTATAATTAATAGAAAGGATTATATCATGTTGCTTATAAACATATCTCTGTTTCTATTTTCATTTCGTCATCTTTGATGATCGGGCTTATAATGTTTTCTAGAGGAAGTATTTGGCTTTATATTTTTGTCTAGAGGTAACATTTGGCAGTTGCCATTTCCAGAAGCAAGCATTATCCATATAATTCTCATCGTGGTCCTTAATGATGATCTATAGTTGCATATAGTTGCATGCCTTGGTTATTGAAATTATGTCTTTGGGAGAGTATTTATTGACAAGCTATTGAATAATCTTGACCTCCCTAATTTGTATCTTGTATGTCTGCCAGTAGTCACATTGTCACGGAAACTTATCTATTATAAACTCGAACACATTCACCTAGTGACACTAATCACAATGTTATTTTCACCTGTTTGTTTTGTCTCAATGTATCAAAAGTCTATGTTTTGTCTATTTTCATTTGTTTGTGAAATGGTTGTTGGTTTGAATTACAAATCCCACTGTAATGTTTGTACGTAGCTAGTTAAAAATGAACTTTGCCAGCCTATCACCATAGTATATAGGAAATGATTTTCCAGAGCATTTTGGCCATTTGTGGGACAGGGACATGCTGCCTATGGGACCCATTCTCAAATCTAATTAAAGATCTTTATAGGTCGTAGCCGTTGGATACTACATATTTGATTAGATTTATTCGCTCTCCAAAAAGAGGCAGAAAACTATGCAATGTTTGTACCCTCATCTATGTATCACTATATGGATGTATGTTTAATTAAGTCATTTTCCATCTCAATGTCTTTGTTTGAATCCTTGTTTTAAGGGCTACTTGTTCATTGTTTCAATACCTGATTTTATCTTCAATAGCACACTTGAGACTAAAATCCAATTTGCACCTCAAACCTTTCCCCAAAAATTGATTTGCACCTTAAATTTTTTTCCCCAATTAAATGCATCCTAAGCTTAATCCCAAACAATTAAATGTACACTCCGTTCATTTTTCCGGCCAAATCTTCACCAAAAAGCTTAAAGCGTGTGAGGTAAGAGGGTATTTAGGTAAAATACCACCCTTCCTGCCATTAAAACACATCTACATCTTATATGAAGCCCTAAAAATCGATTTGCCCCCAAATTGAAGAGTTTGGTTCGATCTTTTACCAAATTGAAGGGTTGTAATCGATCTTCAAACAAATTGAAGGGTTGTGATCAAAAGGAAAAGTGTATGGATCAATTCTGCTATTGTAAGAAGCCGTTGGTGATGAAATATGCTTGGAAAATCTACAATGCAGGGAGAAGATTCTTTAGTTGCGTTGATTGGAGGGTATTCTTCTAAAATTTTGTCTTAAATGGTAAGGAAGTTTTGTGATTGACACTATAAATCGTTTTATAGGAAGAAATAGGTGTTAGGAGTGGATGCAACTTCTTCGAATGGATTGATCCTCGATTGTGTGACCGTGCAAGAGCGGTGATTTCATGATTAATTGGGAGGTTGGAGACAAAAGATGAAGAATTGCGCATAGATAACAGAGGTTGAAAAGCTCAAAGTAGTTAAATGATGAAGAATTGTCATGTATTTGCATTGTTATGATGTAATTGTAGTTAAATGATGATTGTAATAGATGAATTGTAGTTTCATTGCTATGATGTAATTCATCAATTGGGTTGTAATATGTTTGAAATGAAGAAAATGATCATATTTTGAAAATATCTCATATGTAGAATTTCTCACACGGTTAAAAGGGCAACGTAGAGTGACTTAACTTTATGGTACTAGACTTCAGTGTAGAAATGTAGAGTTAAGTCATTCTACGATCTGAGGATTCACTCTGCGATTGTAGAGACGTAAAGTTGAGTCATTCTACAATATGAGGATTCACTTTATGTTTCTGAGGATTCAATATACGTTTCTACACTGGAGTCTAGGATCGTAAAGTTAAGTCATTTTACGATATGAGGATCTACTCTACGATCGTAGAAGGTAGAGTTAAGTCATTCTACGATTTGAGGATTCACTTTACGTTTCACTGTACGAGCTAAGGATTCACTCTACGATATGACGATTCACTCTACGTTTTTGAGGATTCAGTCTACGTTTTTACACTGAAATCTAAGTATCGTAAGTTAAGTCATTCTACGATATGAAGATTCACTCTACAATTATAGAAACGTAGAGTTAAGTCATTCTACGATTTGAGTATTTACTCTACGTTTCACGATTTGTCTGATTGTGCTCTGTTCATTTTGTTCATTTCAAACATATTACAACTCAATTGATGAATTGCATCATAGCCATGAAATTACATTTCATCCATTACAATCATCATCTAACTACAATTACATCATAGTAATGCAAATACATGACAAAATTACAACTAAGGTGACTAACCATGACGATACACTGTACAACATTAGTTTGACTTTTCCTCTTTAAGCCTATCAACCTCCATTTCCTATTTAAATGCTTACCTTCTCATATTTTTCAACTTGTCCTTTAACTTTGAGTTTTTTCTATCAGTAAGCTTATGTCTTCAATTTTGTTATTCATCTCACTCATTCCGTCATCTTCATTAGGAGGCAATTTCAACCATTCAAAATAACCACAAAATCTCCCAGATTCCTATCAAAAATGGAGGAAGGAAAAAAAAGTCAAAACAAAGGAGAGAGAGGACCGAGTTCACAACAATAAGAGAAGAACACTTATCCCATAATTGCGGCAGCCATAAAATCTTCATCCTCCTGATCCATCCTTTTTGGAAACACAAATTCGAGCCGGAACGAAACATCACAAAAACACATCCGTTGTTCTGGAGCAATTGACACAACGTGATGTAGCCATGTAAGATCGACGCTTGGTTCGCATTAACCTGGAAAGCAAAAGCCCTAATTTTATGCCCCTAATCGATGCCAATTTTGGTAAGTTTTTGAAACCCTAGCTTTTCTTCTTTTTCACCCGTTGCAAATGACAGTGGGGTAATCTTCATTTCTGCCCAAGCTCCCAAGCATGTGGAAATAAAATAACCATTCAAAAATTGAGGTGATAGGACTATAATGCCTATGATGTCATCAAACTTTCGGTAAAAATTTGGCTGTAAAAACGAGCGGAGTATGCATTTAATTGTCTACAACTCGAATGGATGCATTTAGTCGGAAAAAAAATTAGTCCACACGGACGTAAAATTGTCTACAACTCGAACAGAGTGTCATTTAATTGTTTGCAACTCGGTCGTAAAAAGGAGCGGATGCATTTAGTCGGATAAAAAATTTAGGGTGCAAATCAATTTTGGGGTGCAAATTGGATTTTAGTCCACACTCTACGCAAGTTTTAGGCAGTAATTCTGATAGGAACTATTTCTACAAGTAAAATGTATTATTAAGCTTGTAATATAGGTTGACGATTTCCCTATTCCTTCTCGAACGTGGAAAAATAGGTATTTGAGTGTAAGTTAGTTGTGCTTTAAAATTTTAATTTCTGGTTAATTTTGCAATTGCAGGGCGTATCGAGCACTCTACATCCTCAACTGGATTTACCGCTATTTCACAGAGCCGCATTTCAGTCGTTGGATTTGTAAGTCATACCAGAAATTAGGGAGGGAGGTTTAGTATTCTTCATATGCATGTACTGTTGAATTAGGATGATATCATCCTCTTATTTATTTGTGTTTTTTTCCCTCTTTTCCTCAGCTTGCATATCTGGTCTAGTCCAAACCGCTCTATATGCTGATTTCTTCTACTATTACTTTATCAGGTAATGAATATTGAATTATCCTTTTTAGGTGTTTTGTTGTATAAAACTAAGCATTGTACGTTGTCCTTTTTCACAGTTGGAAAAACAATGCCAAGCTGCAACTGCCAGCTTGAGACGACGATGAGCATCATCTCGGGTGGCTTCTGCTTCTGCAGCATAACATCTTTTTGATTTGGAACAAATATAGTTGGTTTTTCATGATGTTTAATTACATCTCCCACAATCAGTTAGCTGGGAGTAGTAGTGTGTTTGACGGAAACACCAAACTTTCAGACTTGGATGATTAAACACCCATGCCATGTTTATAGTGGATAGATAGATAGATAGATAGATGGAATTTGTAGTCTTGGTTCAATTCCCATAAACATATCAATTATCATGTAATCTTGGTTCAATTCCCAAATGAAATGCATAATTTGAATGCTCCAATATTTGATCCTTAAATGGCCTGTTTTCTGGATTTTCTAAATATTTTGATGTTCGCAAATTAAAACACAAAATGGATTTTATTTTTTTGGAGTTAATAGACTTAAAATTACACTCCATATGCATTCTCATAATTAAAGAAGCATGCATTCTAATAATTATGAATAATAAAAAAAAGCTTGTAGTAGTTAGAAATATACTAGTATGTTGATGGTATTAATTTATTTGTTTTTTATGTCTTTTTACCTATAATAAATTAACAATATTACTATAAGATAAAATATTATTAAATAAATTTGATAATTAATTAATTAATATTACACTCATTTGTCTTACTGACTTAATCAGTTGACTAAAACATTCAAAGTTTGACTCACAACTTATAGGTTTACAATGGTTGGAATAGGATGTTGTGAAATATTATAATTGGGCAAAATAAATTTGAAAGAAGTACTGCAAGTGTTAATAAATAATTTTTTTAGTGATGTATTTTGACCTCCCTCTAAAAATGTTCTGTTCCGCCTAGTATCTATATATATATAATAAAACAGAACCCATTTTGAATCTTTCATTTGACAAACCATAAGAACGGTTGAGATTTCATCTCAATTCTTCTGACTTAATCTAAAAACTCACATTTCATCTCACCCCTAAAAATTTCCGCCCAAATCAAATAATAATAACAATAATGATAATAATAATAATTATTATTATAATAATAATAGTAATAATTATTATAATTATAATTATGATAATAGTAATAATAACAACAACAATAATAACAATAATAATAATAATAATAACTATAATAATAATAACTATAATAATAATAATAGTAATAATAATAACAACAGGAATAATAATAATAACAACAACAACAACAACAACAACAACAACAACGATAATAATAATAATAATAATAATAATAATAATAATAATAATAATAATAATAATAATAATAATAATAATAATAATAATAATAATTGTTATTGTGGTGGTGTGGTGAATTATGATAATTGTTATGTGTGATTGTTAGTTATTTTAAGTTACAAAAAGTTTTTAGGTAATATAGTATTTTTCTGAATTTTAATCTAATTTTTCATTAAGTCGTGCTTTCAGGTACGCACAATTATTAGTTATTTATATAATTTAGAGCATTTACAACAGTTTTTCTAATCAATTATTTATCCCCAATTTTAAAGAATACATCAACAAATTATTATCCAACAGTTTTCTTATCTTGAGTCTTTATTTTAATTCCTATATAGGATTTTACTCACCAGTGTGAGGGAGTCAAAAGATTGTTCTATATATACAAAATGACATTTCACACCCTCATTTAAATGGACAACTTATCCATCATACACATCTTGTCATTTTTTACTACTTCATTTTTAAATTATAAACTTAATATTGACTTATATTTTAAAAATTAATTTCAAATGTATTCAAATTTAAAACCTCGATATAAATTTATTTAATTTATGTCAATATAATTATAAATATTATAAAATTAATAATAATTATAAAATTTATTATTTTCAAAATTTAAATGAATCATTTTAAATTTAAATTTAAAATATCACAAATTAACTTTTTAAAAGTTAATATTGATCTTATGTACATTTGTAATTTCAATCCATTCAATACTACTTCACAAATTACTTAAAATTTAAAATAAAATAAAAAATATTTTACGATTTTAAATTTATAATTGATAAATTATACTCTCTTTTATAAATTATAAGATTATTATTAATTTAATATTTTGACTATTGAAAATTTTAACTTTTAACTTTTAAATTTCATTATTTAAGGAATCAATATAAGGAATCTGTTGGGTACATAGTGAAAAAATTGAATCTTTATTTTGCAAATGACCCAATAACACTGCATAGTAGGGATAAATATAAAAAAACTGTTATGAATGCTCTTACCATTTTTATAATTTTGTAATTTCTCACATGATAATAATTTGTATTAATTTTAAATTTTAAAATATTTATAATTGACTTTAAATGCCATATATTCATGGTTTAAAAAAATAATAAATGATACTACTCTCGTTATTAACATTAGTTTATCAACTTGTTCCCAAGTCGGATCCGGTTGAAACTCATTCATACAACACATCAGCATCTGTTTCCACGTGGAGGAATACAATAGGTTTCTCGTGGCAAAGCTGACACTCGTGTCCAGGTGGATCCAAAACTGTAGTCTTATTAATACGGCAATACCTTCATTTTCGTCCGTCGTCTACCTTCTCTGAATTTTGACCGGATCTATTTAGGGCTCTTGATAAGGGATATTAAAGCTTCCTTTATCTCTCACTCACGTTTCAAGATCTACGAATTTAACTGTAAGTCTCTGATCTTCGTTAACTAAACTATACAGATTATATAATTTGTATATGCTAGCTTTTTGAGTTATCGATTTGACGGATTATTATTGATTTCTGTCGGATTCGTGAGCTGTAATTCCTTAGCGAATTATCATTTTCTTTCTGGATCTTGTATCTACATCTGGATTTGTAGATAGATGTGTGCTTATATGAATTGACTTGATCGGATTCTGTGATTTGCTTTTTGGGTCGTTAATGGATTAGATCCGCTGAGCCATTTATTTTGTTGATATGAAATATATTGACTTTATGAGTAAGCTGGAAAGATGTTGTCCATCCGCGAATCTGATTTTCTACTTTGGCATGTTTGTTTGATGAGGAAAGTCACGCATAAGAAGTACTAAACAAAAGATTGATATTTTGTATATTTGTTGAATGTATCTTTAACTTTCAAAGGTAAAGTTTCAGTTTTCTGTGACTGAATTGGTTTAAATTTCAGCTGAATCTAGCATTTAATTTGAAAATTGTGCTGTTGTGAAAATTTATCTCATAGTTTTAGCTGTATGTGGTGCCTTTCTTATTTATCATGAGCACTTTGGGTCTTATAGTTTCCCGAAAAATTCTTTGGGAAGTTGAGTTTCCACTACATTTGTTCCTCTGAGGTGATTAAAAAAATTTAATGACATCACTAGAGCACGAAACATGCATCTGAGCTTGTTTCTTGCATTGATTTGGTTTATGAATTTAATGATATTGTGTTTGTGATGTGTTATGATTATTGACGTCTCTTTGGCTAGAACCTAGAAGAATTTATATTTTTTGGTGTCTTGATGTCTTCATAAAGTTAGTGGGATTTTTTTCTATAATCACTTCTTTCTGAAAATTGCTTTTTCACATGCCAGTTGAAAGATAGTATAGACTAGTTTCTAATGTTATGGCACTTAAGAATTAGACTATGTTGTACCGTCCATAATTACATAATAATGATGTTTGTCCTTCAAATGCATCAAAATGCAGGTTGGAGAGACTTTGTTTGATTCAATATGGGAGGAGGTTTTAGAGTGCTGCATCTTGTCAGGCCATTTCTTTCATTTCTACCAGAAGTTCAGAGTGCTGACAGGAAGGTTCCCTTCAGAGAGAAGGTCATATATACTGTGATCTCTCTTTTCATTTTCTTGGTCTGCAGTCAGCTCCCTTTGTATGGCATACATTCAACAACGGGTGCAGACCCTTTTTACTGGATGCGTGTCATTCTTGCCTCGAACCGTGGGACGGTCATGGAGCTAGGAATTACACCCATTGTGACATCTGGACTTGTGATGCAACTTTTGGCTGGGTCAAAGATTATTGAAGTGGACAACAATGTTCGCGAGGATCGTGCACTCTTGTAAGTATATTGTTGCCATGTTTTCCTAGGTTCTTCTATACTGCTAGTTATTTCAACCTCTGAAAATTTTATGAGAATATTTGGTATTATTCTTCTGTTCTGTTCCTCAGTATTTTTTGGTATATTTTTAAGAATTTAATGTACTTTTTTACTAACAATGTGGTAAGATTTGTGAATGGCAATGTAGCATGATTGGGATGATTTATTGAGATAAATTTTGTATGATGGTTGCTTACAAGTATCTGAATGATTCTTTCGAAATGAAATTAGGCAGAAATTTTGGCAGCGTTCTCATTGCTCTAACTTGTCAATAACTATAAGTAATGGAAAAAAAACTGTCTACTTTTAAAATTTTGTACGTGTAAAATGGGGTCACTGCATTTAAAATTTTGTATTTGTCCTTTTCTTGTTTTTTTTTTTGAATTCCTTTTTCCTTCTTTTTGATTATAATTTCCTTGAATTGGCTATGTTCCCCAGAAATGGTGCTCAGAAATTACTTGGCATCCTGATTGCTGTTGGAGAGGCTGTTGCTTATGTTCTGTCAGGGATGTATGGCAGTGTCAGTCAACTTGGTGTTGGTAATGCAATTCTCATTATCGTTCAGCTATGCTTTGCTGGGATCATTGTGATATGCTTAGACGAACTTCTTCAGAAGGGATATGGTCTTGGGTCTGGGATTTCCTTGTTCATAGCTACCAATATATGGTAAAATATCGCTACTTCTTCCAATTGTTATCTCGAATAATTGTGAACTCCTGAAGTCAATTTCAACAAATACTAATAAATCTTGCAGTGAAAGCATTATATGGAAAGCATTTAGCCCCACAACCATCAACAGTGGGCGTGGTGCTGAGTTTGAGGGTGCTGTTATTGCCTTGTTCCATTTGCTAATAACTAGGACAGACAAAGTTCGAGCTCTTCGGGAAGCTTTCTACCGGCAGAATCTCCCGAATGTGACAAATCTGCTTGCTACCGTCTTGATCTTCCTTATTGTAATTTACTTCCAAGGGTTTCGTGTGGTTTTGCCTGTAAGATCAAAGAATGCTCGTGGACAACAGGGCTCCTACCCAATAAAGCTATTCTATACTTCCAACATGCCTATCATTCTTCAGTCTGCACTTGTATCCAACCTTTATTTCATTTCACAGGTACTGGGCCTTACATCTGTTAGCTCAACTGAAGCGTTTTACTCATTCATGGCTGCTATTGCAACTATGTAATACCATTTATTTTTATTTACAGTTGCTTTACAGGAAGTACAGTGGAAATTTCTTGGTAAATTTGTTGGGCAAGTGGCAAGAATCTGAATATTCAGGTCAATCTGTCCCTGTTGGTGGTCTTGCTTACTATGTGACTGCACCATCAAGGTAATATAGCTCTTTCTGTTTCCTTCCATTTAGTAATTCCAATATGTTTATATTCAATGTCATTATAGTGGGATCTTTTTTTCTTATTCTGGATAGTCTATACTTCATTTTTTTTGCTAAATATAGTCTTGATACTTTTTTTCTTCCATTATCTATTTTTTCTGACTCTTTTCCCCCCTTCTAAAAATCAATGTGGCCATATATCAGCTTAGCAGATATGGCAGCCAATCCTTTCCATGCTCTTTTCTATATAGTGTTCATGCTATCAGCTTGTGCACTGTTCTCTAAAACTTGGATTGAAGTTTCTGGATCTTCTGCCAGAGATGTAGCTAAGCAACTTAAGGTATGCTTTGATGGAGCTCTTTTTTGACGGTTTTATTATATTTTCTGCCGTGGTTGCTGACTGATGTTCTCTTGTTTTGCACATTGTGGCTATTCAACTATTTTAGATGTTAGTAATAAAAATTTCTTCAATAGAGAACGGCCTTACAACTCATATAAATTACTAAGATTAGCTTGTTAGAAATATAGAATTATGTAAAATTGTCTTCAGAATTGAACTGCTAGTTTAAAACACTGATCAGTGTACTTCTGGGGTTCTTGTGAATTCTTGCATTGCATTTTTTCTTAGAAATGGAGCTTATATATGTATGTGTGTGTGTTTTAGTGCAAGTGTATCTATATATTATATTTCTGTATATTTTACATTTTTGAAGCATTTCACTTGATTAATTGTTCAGTACTTGTGCACAATGACACAATCTGGTGTATCTGGCCTAGATGATCATAATAATTTTCAGTCTTAAAAAATTTCTCACTGCGAGTATAATATAGATTTTGAGGTTGAAATATTCTCGATAATTCTGCAGGAGCAACAAATGGTGATGCCAGGACACCGTGATTCAAACTTACAGAAGGAACTTAACCGCTACATACCCACTGCAGCTGCCTTTGGTGGAATTTGCATTGGTGCATTGACAGTATTGGCAGACTTCATGGGAGCTATTGGCTCAGGGACTGGAATTCTGCTTGCAGTTACAATCATATATCAGTACTTCGAGACATTTGAGAAGGAGAAAGCAAGTGAACTAGGTTTATTTGGCTTCTAAATATGCCAAAGTGTGATTTTGATAATAGTTGGTCTTCATAGTAGTTACATGGAACTTCTGTTGAGCTAAGAGATCTGTTACGTCCCATGAATTGAGAGTAAAGTTGAAAATGTAGCCTTGTTGAATACTTAGCAGAGTACTAATTTGTCTAGTTAATACTTGTTGGTGGAAATCTGAAAAATGCTAGAGAGGAGAGACATTGAGGTTAACAAAATTTCAGTAGTTTCTTATGTTCCACTAGTTTAAAACATTGAGGTGGTGCCCTGGAATTTGGATGTTACCTACTGATGAAGCTACAGGATATGATTTCCTTTTAGTTTTTAATCCTCTTGTTTTGCCACCATATATTTTTTTTTCTAATATTTACATTGGTTATTATTTACTAATATATGTTTGCTTTATAGATTTTCCAGTGCTGAAATTATTTTTGAAGGCATGCGTAGAAATCATGAAGGATTAAATCACTTCTTCATTGCCTAGAGGGAGGGGTAGTGTGCAGTCAGATTAATTTCTGCTATTCCATGATGGCGTGTTATGTCATTTTGTTATCAACTTAATTTTGTAGAAGTTAATTTTTCCATTTGGGGAATAATCATATCTAGCTAAGCTTTTTATGTTTAGCAAATCAAGTCCCTGATCAAGAGAAGAAGATGAAAATGAAGAAATTTCACATGGAATCTTTGTGATTGGGTGATGAATGATGATCCAATTTGAAAGAGAGAAGTAATGGAATGTATGGAACTTGGAAAATTTGAGGAAAAGGGGTAAATAGCAATGCAAATAAAAAAATTGTTATTTTTTTAATAAAATTTTAAATGCGTTTGAACTCCAAAAAACTATAAAAGCCATTAACCAAACATGTTTATGTTCTCCGCCTTGGTTCAATATCTTTGTAAATATCTGGTGCTTTTTTAGGCATATATCAGTAATTTCTTTTACCACTTGAGTCCTTGAACACCATTAATCTGTGGCTTAACCCAATCATTAAATTATCCATGGAGACTGGAGTTGATTTAAATAACAGATGATGAGACTGAATTGTTGGTAGGTAGCTATACCTAACCTATATAGTACTCCACTAGTTAGATGTACTTAACTAGAAACAAACTTTGCTAGTTGTATCAGCTCGCTAGCATATCAACATAGGAGGGGACATGATTTTTCAGAGCATTTATTTAGGCCGCCACTTAAGTTAAGGGACAAGGACAGGAGGACATGGCACCTACCTACTCCCAGAAATCTAATTTCAGATCTCTCTCTCTCTCTATGAATAAGATTGTAGTAGCAGTGTTAGATAATTATGCATATTTGATTGGATTAGACATGTATGCGCTGCGCTCAAAAAGAGGCAGAAAACTAGGCTAAAGTTAGTTTGTACGTACCATAAATTCATTTTCCATCTCAATGCCTATGTTTGAACCCTTGTTTAAAGGGCTACTTGTCCCTTTTTAATCAACAAATGGTGTTTTATAGTTAGATATACATTGTTCATGTTTTTTATTTTTAATAATGTAAGTTTTTGTATGATGAGACAAAGATATCTGAGTTAACGTTGATGTCTTTTTCTAACGGGCAGTAACAAGTCAGAATGCGAGACAAATTAATAATTATATCTAAGAGCCTAATTTTATTAGTACCAACAGAATGATTGATTTTGATTTGTACGTTTCATAATTATGCCTTATCTGATAATTGAAAATTAAGCCTGCATCTCTTTCTCTTCTAAGGGTTAGGAAATTATGTATTTCCGGCAAGCGTGATGCTCTAACAAAATTGGAACTTGTTAGTATGAAGTTTATTTTTGAGTAAGTTGGTCAATTGGCCAGTAGAAATAGTCTTAATGCTGGCGAGGAGGCTACATGTGTGTCAACATTGATCGATTAATCACCCAACTTACTAAAAAAATAAACTTCATGCTAACCGGATTCAATAAAATTATAAATTAAGTGGATGTATGGGATGGTAGTCGCAAATATACAACTACTACAACTTACTAAAGTCAAATCATTATACCACTTTCTTTGCCTTGTCAATCACTACTCCTGAATTTATGATCGAGTATTCTAAAAAATAGAATTATATTGAATACCCTATATTCGTAATAATAATAATAATAATATTTGCAACCAAAATATCATTCTCCTTTCTATATACCCTGTAGGCCAAGTATTTTTGATAAATACGCTTCAAAAATTGTCATTCAATAGAGCTTAATTAATCACTAAAAGTCGGTGTGCTTTTATATTTACCATATTTTAATTAATATTTAAAAAGAAATTTGGTTTTTGATTAGCTAAGGGTGGTCTTATCAGTTGAATTTTAATCATTTGATAAGGGCGGTCTTATATATATAAATATTTATGAAACGTGATTGTCCCCTTATGATGTCAAACAGCACCAATGAAACATATTTATTGACTAAACCACCGATTACTTTTATAAAATTAAATTTCCATGCCCGTCAAATTCAAAATGTTCAATCAAATTGATAGACGGTGTATTGACAGCTTCTTTTTTGATGTAGTATTGGGGAACAGATATGACAATCAAAATGTTTATTTTTTGTTATTCTCTTTTTTAATTAGGATTGAAAATTGTTTTAGATTATAAATATGTTATTTTGAGGTTTTGAAACTATTTCTTTTGATAATTATTATCAATACTATTGTGTTTTCTCTTCGAAAATTCGTTACTTTTCTTTATACTTTAAATTAAGGGGGAGTTTGAAAAAAACTGAATGAATCTGATTATGAATCTAAATGAGCTGAATCTGAATCTAAATAAAAAAAAATTATTTGATAATTAACATGTCTGAAACATCTGAATAACATAATTTTATTATTTTACCCTTCTGAAAAAATTCAATATTGTTGTAAATTTATTTAATATAACTTAATATATATTTTTTAATTAATTATTTATTTTTTATTTTATTCAGCTGCTCATACATCCATTCAGTTCAATCATCTGACCGATTCAACTATTCAGACGAACTATTCAGACGACTGATTCAACTATTCAGCCATTCAAATATATTCAGTACTAAATAAACAGTCTCTAAGCAACAAAGTTTAAGTATTGTCCTAAGTCGGGCTTGGGCTTGCATAGTTGGAGAGGCTAATTATTTAATAGATCTAGGAATCTGAATATTGGCCTGAAAATCTGGCCCATGAGAGAATCCCTACAAATCATTTATTAATTTATCATAAGAGATTAATTATGAAATTATAATTGAGGAGGCTAAAACTTATGAGCAATTTTTTTTTTTTGATAATGTGGAGTTTCTCAATCGTAGTCGGACTAATCTCTCCACTTCGGACCAGACTTACGCACAGGTTCGGCCTAAGACATGGCTCCACCCTGAAACGTGCGACTTGTGGCCACCACGCTTATTTCTGAATTTAACAAATATTATTAGCGGAGATCGAACTAAAGACGTCCGAATTTACGACTTGTGGCTAAACTTATGAGCAATTGTGTTCAGTTTTTTCAGAAAAATCGGTTCTACATCCTCTGTGGTCAAAAGAAATCAATAATTTCAGATATTTTCATTTAATGGACCAACCCAGCTTATTAATTAATTAATACTCAGCAACATCCACCATTTTACAAAAATAAATTCAACAACAATTGCTTAACAAAAATAGGAGAATTAATGAGTACAATTGCAAATGTCAAGACTTGAATATTAATAAATACTCCTTCATATCATAATATAGTATAATATATGACGTTTTAAATAAATTTTATTTTTAAAATTATTTAACGTTTATATAATTTAAGATAATTAAGCATAATCTTTTTAAAATTATTTCTTATTAAAAATGTTATAGATGAGAGAGAATATGTATAAGATAAATGTATGATAGACAATTAATATTATATTTAATGTTATTTAATTATTTTCTTAATTCTTATGTATAACTTTAAAACGTCATGTATTATAAGACGGAAGGAATAACATTTAAGATTTTTTACCTTTTACTTTTTTATTTTTGTAATGAAGAAGCTTGCTATTGTTATTCTTAAAATGTCGGGGTAAACTAATCATTCTGAACACCCACAAATACCAAGTTGCAATTTATTTGAATATTAAGAAAGAAAAATAAAAAGACATATAATTGTTCTATTTTTATATATACGCGCTTGAATGCTAAAAGAAAAATCTCCCTGCTCCAATAAATTAAATCATCATTAAAATTTTAAAATTTAAGTTAAGAAAATTTCAAATTCAAAATTGGCATGACTAATATAAGTTTTGAAAACAATAAATCTCATAGTTAGTAGTATTTTTATTATAGTTTATAATAATTTAATTTTATTGACAAAATTTGAACAAATTCATTTTAAATTTCAAAATAAATAAAAGTAACTTTTAAAAAGTATCATTTTTATTCGAAAATATTTTTTCTGAATACATACTTGCAAGGAATTAGCATCACTAGAAATTTAAGTTTTATTTTTATATACAAAATAAATATAAAACTAAACTAAATTTCGAAAGAATGTTATTTTTTTTCATTTAAGTTTTTTCAACAATAATTTTCTTATTCAAAATTCTTTTAACATTTAAACAAAATCATAAGTATATGTATATATTTGTAGTTATGTACATGCATGCATGTAGACACAATGGAGTGATCTCCAGCTTTTTGTCTTTCGCGCGCTTTAAATCATACTTTAACCACCTCCGTCTCCGCCTTCATCCTGAGAGTCAAAGGAAAATGTCTGCTTTTTCCATTTTAAATTCTTTCTTTTTTCCCCCAAACACTGTCACTGCACCCACCTTTTATTTCTTCTCTCTCTTCAATTCCTCCCCATTAGTGTTCATACACACACTATTTTGAATATCCCCAACCATTTTTTTCTTTCTCTAATCCTTCACAAATCAATGGAATCAATCAAATCCACTTCATCAGCTCCGACCAAAAGCAAACTTGCCAAAACATTTTACAAAGTTATCCACCTGAAAACAGCCACAAAATCCCTCTCAAACAATGGACTTTGCTTGCTCATTCCTCAAGGAAAACTCAAAAATGGTGACCCAAAAAATGGATTTTGCAAAGAAGATAAAGATGAAGCCAAATCCAGAAACAGAGCATCCATGGAAGCCTTCATAGCCAAGCTTTTTGCTACCATTTCTACAATTAAAGCTTCTTATGCTGAATTACAAATGGCCCAATTTCCTAGTTATAATAGTAAGGCCATACAATCTGCAGACCAGGCGGTTGTAGATGAGTTAAGAGCACTTTCTGAGCTAAAACAGAGCTTCATGAAAAAACAAATTGATTCTTCACCTGCCCATGTGACTCTTTTGCTCACTGAAATTCAAGAGCAACAGAGTCTTATGAAGATGTATGAGATCACAATGAAGAAAATGGAGGCTGAAATTCAAGCCAAAGAATCTAAAGTTTCATCTCTCCAAAATGAGCTGAAAGGTACCATTTTGAATAACAAATCCATCGAAAAGAGACTAAACTCAAGTGGGTGTTTCTCCATCCTTGATAATATAAATCTTTCTGCTTCCAATCCCAAAGATTTCATCTTGGTTCTGCATTATGCATTGAGATCTGTGCGGAATTTTGTCAAACATTTGGTTCGTGAAATGGAGTCTGCTAGTTGGGATATTGATGTTGCAGTTGATTCAATCGAGCCCAATTTGATTTTCCCAAACAAGAACCATAGGTGTTTTGTGTTTGAATCATTTGTGAGCCGTGAAATTTTCAATGGATTTGATACTCCAGCTTTCTCTCTCCTAAATGAGCAGTCTTTACCATTTTATAGTGATCAATTCAAAAATCTAAAATCAGCAAATCCGGTTCATTTCTTGAAAAATAATCCCAATTCCTTGTTTGGGAAATTCACTAGAGCCAAATACCTCCGTTTGGTTCACCCAAAAATGGAGGCTTCATTCTATGGGAATTTGAACCAGAGGAAATTGATCAATGGGCGGGAGTTCCCGGAGACGGAGTTCTTTGCAGCGTTTGCTGAAATGGCGAGAAGGGTTTGGATTTTACATTGTTTGGCATTCTCTTTTGGTCAGGAAATGAGTATTTTTCAGGTAGGGAGGAATTGTAGGTTCTCGGAAGTGTACATGGAGAGCCTGACTAGTGAGGCGTTCTTGGGCGCTGACAGTGATGTTCGGGTGGCGTTTACGGTGGTTCCGGGATTTAAGATTGGTAAAATGGTGGTACAGAGTAAGGTGTATCTTTTTCCGGCGAAATGTTAGATATCTTGAACTTGGAAGTGGTTAGTATGAAGTTTATTTTGGGTAAATTGGTTAATTGATTAATAAAATACTGACACGCAGACGATGTTATATATATATTAATATTTTATTAATTAATTGACCAACTAATCAAAAAAATAACTTCATGCTAACCGGATACATTCAACGTATGTGTAACATTTATAATTTGTATATAGTGAACTAGGTATTGGTAGATGGAATCCCACGCGCTTTATGCACGCGCCGCCACTATATGTAAGTTGCATATATTAGCTCTAGTGATTTCACAAATATCTATTTGCAAAATAAATTGTGATAAATCTTGGATGGAAATGTTGTAAAGGGGGACAACCGACTGGATATTTAAGTTATCTATTCATGAGTAGGTTAAATAATTCTGTCTTTTCTTTCTTTTTTTTTTTATAAAAAAAATTAATAATATGAAGTAAGGAGAATTATTTATTTAAAAAAAATATTTATACACAACTGTGTAGTATACAATCGTCTATGACGATGATTTTTTTAAATTATGACAACGAACCGTCGCCATAAATATTCTTGTTTATGTAGACCATAATATCAACAGATTTATGTGAACAAATCTGGCATGCAAAATGTTCAGCTATAGAATTTTTATATAGTTTGCCATGCTATTGTATGCATATTTTGTAAAAGGGCTTTTGGGACTTTTAGGGTTTTTTTTAAATGTAAAAAGACACCTAACAATTTTATTAGTATAAACACAAATTATTAAACTTATACACTCGAATTTTAATTACAAACTCACCCTTTTAGTTTGACGAGTTTGGGACTTATAAATCGCTAAATATATAAACCCAACACTCAAACTCAAGGGTTGTGAGTGGAGTGGTCCATATCAATGTTATATACCGAGCTTCGAGATATATATATATATATATATATATATATATATATATATATATATATATATATATATATATATATATATTCATTTTTAAGTTATTATTATTGAAATTACATCGAAACTCTGCGTTTTTTATAAAAAAATATAATAATAAAAATGTATAATAATTTTTTTGAATTGAAAGTTTTTTAAAAAAATGTTTTGGGTGTTTTGTTATATGTACTCAAATCACACCTAAAACATTTTTTTTTAAAAACTTTCAATTCCAAAAATTATTATACATTTTTATTAGTTATGTTTTTCTTTATATAAAAAAAAGCGAGTGAACTCTGAACTAGCTTCAATAAAGTGAAACTAAAGATCCTTTTTTCTCTCTCTCTCTCTCTATATATATATATATATATATATATATATATATATACTCTGTTAAATCTTTAAAGCGAACCTTAAAGAAAATAACCAAAGACGAACCGTCGTTTTGAGTGTCTATGGCGTTGACAGTTTGATCGTCGCCATACATTTATGTAGTCTTTTCGACCAAGAATTGAGGCTGTCGCCATAGACACAAAGACAGACAGTTGCGTCTTTGGTTGCGTTTTAAGGTTCGCTTTAGAGTCTTTTCGTATATATATATATATATATATATATATATATATATATATATATATATATATATATATATATATAGGAAACGATCCGTGGACAACGTTATATTGAGAACCCATGGATAACTAACGCCATCCAAATAGTCCAAAATTGGAGTTAATGGTCGAGATGAGCTCCCACCGCCAGAGGGAGTAATGAAGGCGACCAATAATTTTAAAATTCCACTTTCTGGCCGCTGTAGAGAGTAGCGGCCGGTCAAAATTGGCGTTTTTTTTGGCCGCTACTCCTCTACTGCCAGAAAGTGGAATTTTAAAATCGTACATTAGGGAATTTGGCCAGCCCGTAGTGGGACTAGGCGGCCGGTCGATCCGAACTGAGATATCCTGAGTAGCGGTCGGTAGTCTTTACGACGTAAGGCGATTTGCCATAGAGGCGTTCTGCGAATAGATCGGGCACGATCTACGACGAAGGATTCTTCTGTAAATAGCTAACGTTAGTCCATCATCTCACATTCAACTGATAAAGTAAGTGTCTTACTACCTTTATGCTTTTGTAAGTATCTTTAGAAACAAAATAGACATTGAATGATAGAATTTTGCTAAATATTTTACAAATTATTGCTATATGAAAGCATGGTATATAAGTGAAAAATTTAGTATTATTACATGTATGTATATAAATTGAGTGGTAGGTATGCATCTATGTATACAAATTATGTGTATAACCGAATATTTTCTATATATAAAATATTTTTATGTATATTTTTGTTAATGTTATTGATATTAGTATAAAATATTAGTATGTGTATAAATTTTATTGTTATTGATATTTGTAGGTAAATATGGACAATTGGGTACGCCTGGACCCATTGATCGTAGTGTCCTTTATGCCCAAGAAAAGCATGTATCGGAAGATGTGTGGAATGGGATTGAAAGGGTACACCTTGATGTCAAGCCAATCTACTTGATTACATATGATAAATGGGAACTTACCGACTACAAAAAAAATTATTAGGCGTGGGGTTTTAAGGGTTTAGTTATCCTGCAGAAGAACGAGCAGCGTATGTCATCTTATATACGCTTTGATTGAGAGATGGCGGCGAGAGACAAATACATTTCATATGAAATGTGGTGAAATAACAATAACATTGGAGGATGTCCATTTCATTTTTTCGTTTGCCAAGATTGGGTAAGCCCTTAACTTGTCCTTCATTTGATGCTCCATTAGCTTATTTTAGGGAAATCTTTGGGGATGAATGGGGTTTGGGGAATGGAATAATGTCAAAAAAACGTGGTATTTCCTTGAGTGCGGTTACATAAAAATTTTTCCAAGTGTCCGAATAATGCAAGTAGAGATGTGGTTGGTATGTATACAAAGGCATATATCCTCCTTTTGGCTATCTGAGGGGGGGTTATTTCACAAAGGTCAAAAATCTTGTACACCTAGGTACATGCATTTTATTTATGATTCAAATAAAGGCGCCACATATGCATGGGGTGCCGCGTGTTTGTCATATTTATATCGGGTCTGTACGACATCATGAAAGAGAGTAATTATGTAAATGGTTGTGTGACCTTGTTACAAATTTGGGCATCTGGCGTTTTACAAGGAAGGCCTAATCCTTGCCTAATTTCGCATTTTGGGTCCCTGAGCAACAAAGATGGGCGTACTCGCATGAAACATCAATATGGTGATAAGCGAGCGATCCCCATCATCATTTATCTTTCTACTGGGGGCGAATTTGATAGGCGACCCTCGGTGGGAGGTAGTATGGCTGACCATACCAACGATGGGATGATGATTGGAGGTACTATAACTATGAGGCTAGATTGGCGGGGATCTGGTGGGTCCCATTAATTCATTTTGATATTGTCGAGTATCAAATGCCCGACCGGGTAATGAGGCAATATGGGTATATCCAAGGCATTTCGTCCCCAAATTGGAAATGATGCTTTGAGACAACCCATAGAACAATCATTTGAGCCACCGGATTACATACTGAATGAGAAGAAAATACATTGATGAGTGGGAGCTATATATGGATTGTTTCGAGGGAGAAGTTCAGAGGTTGCAAAAACTATCCCTATGGATACATACTTCAAGTGGTACAAAAAATTACTCGACGACACTTGCACCCCCTCGACGGGAAGGAGATTCCAACACTACCTACGAGCCTCGTGCTGTATATAATCAACATCGTATGGTTAGCATGGTAAACAAGTTAAAGTTTTAAAGATTATTCAATACTAATTTATTTTGTTTTCTTATTTTATGTTATTTTTTGCATAGATTGAGGGTTCAAAATCTCTCCTCGACAAAATTTTCAAGTTCAAGCAAGACTTTCCTCCCGAATACAATCACATGAAAGAGGGTTGGGATCAACTATATGAGTTGTATGATCACGGATGTCGGGGGGGGGAGGAGTATACATGGGGTGAATGACGGAGAGGCCCACCCACGCCATTGAGGTCGATGTATACATCCCTACTCAAATTTACTTGTGATATGTCCCACCTTACTCACTCAACTTACGTCGAGGGGTGGTTTGTCTTTTAGTGGTGATGATGTTCCAAAGAGAAGCATATGGACCTAAAGGGTCTATAACAAAAAAGATTACGTGGGCCAAAGATTGGAATGATCAACGAGAACTTCTTTGGTGAGACTCCCCAATGATCTTCAATTTCCCATTTCGCATCCTCAACTTTGGTACACGTTGACTCACCAAGATATGAATTCTTTCAGAACCGAATTTGGATATATGAGCATGTGATGGACGCATATATGTGCTCTTTCTGCGGGATCGGGAAGCTAAATATCGAGCGGGGAATACAGAGATGGGCAAAATTTGGCTTCATGCCCTCCTTTTCATGCACTTAAAGGTGCCTTGTCAATCGGGGGGACCAAAATCGTGGAGATCTTTTTCATCGGTCATATCGACACCTCAAGTGGGGCCCGCCAATACATCGATCGCGATTTTATCTTCATGCCTATATGTATCCGCATATAATGATCATTTCATCTCATAACCTTTTCTTGTCTCAACATGGAAGGTTTCTATTCTCGACCGTTATATAATGACAAACCGCATATGAAGTTATCCGAAATGTACAAAGAATACATCGATGTCGCGATGACGTGACATTTTGTTTTTAATACATCGCTTAGTTTTCTCATGATATATATGCGTCTTAATGTCGTTCTTGTTATTGTAGATAATTGATACCGCTTGATATTGCGAATGGGTAACCCGTTCGGTGATTATGCCACGTCACCTCCAAAGGTGCGGATAACAAAGGCTCGACCTATGCAGACAATTATTATGATTGCGCATATTTGTTTGCAAGTATGTTGACTACCTCATGCTGAGGGCAATATTGACCTTGGCAAAGAAAAATGGTCAATTGAAGATATATCCGCCTTTAGGTATAGAATAGCTTATGAATTGTTCAAATGTAAGGCTGAGACATACCGATGCACCAAATTATTTAGAGGTCAATCTTGAACATGTAATATTTTATATGGATTGGATGAAACATTTTGTTTAACTGATTTTGGTATTTCATTGGGTGATTTTGGTATTGTAATATTTCATTTTGGTATTTCATTTTATATTGAACATGTAATATCAGTATCTTTGGCCGCTTGTCAATGGTATTTCATTTTTGTTTAACAGTATAGGTTGGTAGCTTGTTGTCATTTGGAGCCAAATGTTTGTATCTTTATGACTAGCTGAAGGAGTAGCGACGACACTTTTAAAAAAGCCGGCCGGCTACTCCTCTAGCGGACAAAGATACAATCATTAACCAAACCCATTCCAACATTCTCGACTAAATGTCTAGTCCAAAAATAAAAAAGTCCAAACATTCCAATATTCTTACTAAATTGGAAATGATTCAACATTTTGAACCCAAAACAAACATTGAAAAACATTACGATTAAATTACATCTCCATAATCACTCAAGAACAAAAAACACTTGTAAATTCTAAATAAACACATAACGAGATATTAATTATCTTTAGGTTCGTGAAGTCCTAACACCTATAGTGATTATGCTTGTCATGGTTAGTTTCAAATCCATGATATCGCACATTTTCGTTGAGACTTACTACCCAATAATTTTTCAACGACACTTTTTAATCTTGGTTGTCTTTTCCGACCCTTTGTCTGAGAAGCAATTGGTGGCAAATACTCTTGTTCTTCCGGATCAACGTTATAGTCTTCATCTTCATCATCATCATCATCATCAACCTCATCATCCTGAGCTGCATGCAATTCTGCGCGGTCGTTATCATCGTCACTATATACATCTCATCTATCTGGGTCATATTGATCAATAAGGGCTTTCCGTGCATTTTGTTGTAGTATTGCCTTGTAGCCTCTAACTGAGCAAGCAGCTTACTAGCTAACTCTTGATAATCACTCATCAAATGATTGTAACGCATTGATTGATTTTTTTCAAAGTCTGCACTCATTGGAGAAACCATTTCCTCTTCACCATTACTCCTATTAGCATCTCTTGTCCATCGAGGAACGATCATATAGCGGTGTTATATGTGCAATACTCTTGAAGCTTAAGAATCTTAGTACATGTCTGCAAATTTGACCAGAATGTGAGAACATTTGACAAGTACATGTTATCGACCCCCCCTGACAATTATTGACAACTTGCCGATATCTTCGACTATTTTCAATTGCATCTTCCTTGTACACTGCATAGACCTTTGCATCAATAATGCACAACTCACTAACTTTTTTGATGTTATAATTAAAAGACTCCACGAGCTCTTTTTGAAAACGTTTAAACATCTCTTTTGTATAACATTCAGAAGCATGTACTTCCAACGATGTTCCTAAAACCAAACTACGTTTTCGATGCTTTGTTATATAATCAGCCTTTCTCTCTCTATTGAATTATTTTTCAATAGCCTTTTGAGTCTTGACAACAAAATCTTTCATGCCTGTTGAAGTTTTCACATAAGAATCAAAAAAATGGTTCATACCTTCGCTTCTTCCGGTGGTTGTCATTCCTGCAGCAAAATATCTCTTTGTGTATGCACTTATCCATTTCTCCTTCACATCATACAAACTTATGACCCATTCATTTTGAGACAAATCATATTTTCTCACAAGTATTTCCCAACGCTCTTCAAACTCGCCGATGGAATATGACTTATACACACAGTTGTTAAAATCATCTTTGAACGATGGGTGTTCCGCATAAACATGATGTAATTTTTCTGGAAATTTATTACTAATATGCCAAGAACACAATAAATGATGAGTGGATGGGAGTACCCTACCAATAGCATTGCTTATAGCTTTATCTTGGTCAGTGATGATGGTTACAGAGCTTTGTAATCCATGGCTTCAAGCCACGTCTCTAAGACCCAATTTGAAAGTGTCTTCTGCTCATCCCTTAACAATGCAAATCCAAATAAAACAGAGTGATAATGGTGGTTAACCCCGTAAAAGGAATAAATGGCATATTATACCTATTTGTCCTATCGTGAGTGTCAAATGTAACCACGCTCTCGAAACATTGATACATAAATCTTGAATCGGGCATCTACCCACAAGATACTGGTATGCAATTGTCTTCACTGATTTCACACGAAAGAAAAATTTACTCATGACTTCTTTAGAATCAAATTTCTTCAGATAATTAATCGTCGCTTTGCTTGTGCATCATTTTCATCCTCCGAGTCACGCCTTAAATCCCTAACTACATTCTGAACATCAACCTCACTAAAACCTATATTTTGCATTCCTCCACCCATTGTGCTCAAAACATTCATCATCCTACTTGGTCCAATACCCGCTTGATTTAAAGTGTCAATTAATTTTCTTCTACTGGGCAGAATATTTCTATGTGTCTCAATCAAATCTACTTTGGTAGGTGTCACTAAATCATGATTGTGATCCAACTCAATAACCAAAATCGCCAGTTATCTTCTTTCTTCTAGTGGACAACATACATTCTAGCTTTGCATAGTGTTCACTAATTGTGTCTCGTTGTCTTATTTTCTTATCGTTATCACATTCATCATCTAATGAATTCTTCACAACAGTTGGTCTACCGACTTTTCTACATACATATAACCTTGACGTCAAATCATTCTTTGTGAGCATGTTTACGACTCATAGCAATCCTAATCTCAAATCCACTTTTTTGGGCATATGATCTATAAAAATTTCAAACTTTTCTAATTTATAAAATAATTGACCAACATAAGGAACCATTACCTTTGTCTACTACTTTCACCATCATCAACATACTAAGATTCATTTCTACATTCTAAACTAGCAAAAGATTCGGAAGAAATTAGATAAAATATATATTTATAGCAATTATGAAAGCCATTGATGAAGACTTACCAATAATTTCTCGCCTGAAACCGGTGATTTGATTTAGCGATTCTTTACTGAAGCTATATTTACTGCGGATGTTAAGCATTTGGATGGGAACTTGTACGCAGCACTTGTACGGAGGTGCATGCATAAAGGTTTGGAACTCTTTTCTTATCTGAATCTTAAGGACAGGACCCTACCCTATTCTCGAACCCTCTGCCGAGCTCTACCCTGCCCGCATTTCCTTTTGAAGGGGCCAAAGAAATGTCTCCACCTGCTGCCAACAGTCTTTCTTCGGAATTCTACTGAACGGGTCGATCCTCCCCCCTTTGTTTTAGCAACTTATCCTAAGGTCTCCTCGCCAAGAGCTCCCCGGTGACGACAGAGGAAGCAACCCGCCTGCTGTGGCGGGGCGGCTTTTTCTTTCACAATAAGACCTGGACGATTATCCCTACCCTCGGTAGCTTACGAGTTTACGTCCATCCCTGGTCGGGTACAGTTTCCTTTCTATTTCTCCCTTGTAGCCGTTACCCGAATTCGCGCAAGTGTGTCCACACCCCCCAAACTGACTTGACGAGGAATCCATTCTCGCGAACAAACACAACCCCTACACACACCTAGGAGCACCCCTTCCTGCATATCCATACAAGACCCGAGTAGGCGGGTCGAGGTCCTACGAGGTACCCACTACTCGGAGTACCCTCCCAAAAGGAAAAAGATGTGTCTGTCAGGTTCGGTTCGTCTTAGTTGGGTTGGGCGGGTTCGACCAGAAATGCTATGCTTACACACAAGACTACCCCTCTTCCCGAAAGCTTCGCGGGGACTACTTTACGACGACGGACGACCGCCCGTAGGGGGTTTACTGCACAAGGCCCCTGCAGAGGAAAAGCTTTATCCCAGCGAATAGAAGATGCTCAGCTCCGCACAACATCGGGATTGGCACGCTTTCGGGAAGAACATAGAATAGTAGAGGATCCAGCATGCGGAACACGGCGATCATTAGAAATTCACGAATTAGAGATGCTGTAATATACTCTTTCCCATAACTTCTCATACCAGACCAACCCACTGAAATGCAAATAGGGATCAGAAATGTGGTCAATATCACGAAGAATAAAGAGATACCGTCTATACCCAAATAAAAATGGATGTTTTCATAAGGAAGCCATCGAAGGCTTTCCACAAATTGAGATTTGGCCGTAGAAGGATCGAATTGTATCCGAAGAACAGGGGGATACAAAAAAGTAATAAGAGAGGCGCACAGACCAATCAATCGTATCGGTCGTATTCTTGAATTTGGAATGAAAAGAGGAGTAATGCTTCCTAGCACGGGACACAGAATAGGACCACTTAGATCAGAATAGCATTCACAGAAATGTTCTAACATAGAGTAGAATCGAACATTGAAGAGATTAGTTGACAACAGTCAAAAGATGGGCGCCTAATTCCAATACAATAGGGGGGGTATCAGTGCAAGTCAGCGGAACACCGTGATTGATGAGTGGGTAGGTGGGTTAGGTTTCGCGTCGATCTCTTAGAAGAGCCTTTG